>JAWNZC010000388.1:397500-405000 GCA_035771165.1 Paragorgia papillata | reverse complement strand
GATGATGACGATGATGATTATGACGGCTTAAGTACACTGAGGAGTAGGACTGTTATCAATATCTTTTACCAGCAACTGTATTTGTTGTTTTTTGTGATTGTGTGGGAATCTCATGCATGGACATTAAAATAGGGAATTAAAACTTGAAACTAAAAAGATATGATTTAAATATTTACAAACTTACCACGTAAGGAGGCGTCACGACCATCACGACCATCACGACCTGCAACGTTAACGTATAATTAAAGAAAAAGATCTAATCAGATTTTAAATATTTAAACTTTAAGAAAACGTTAGCCAGGAGAAGCATAACAACGCGTATAGATTGCGATTACCGACTTTTATTATATAAAATAGAGTGTTTTATTGATTTTCCCGCCACTAATAAAAGTGATAATCTCACATGTGTGATTATTTATGATAATCGCACATGTGACGATTATCGCTGAATCAGCATTATAGTTTAATGCAATTTTTGCAAGGCAATAGGACAATTTTTTTATATAATAAACAGAACAATACATGGATGCTTGGAAATATGAAATTTATTTCTCGTGTTGAACAGGATATGTCACTCGTTCGCTTCGCTCACTCGTGAGATATCCTGGTCAACACTCGAAATAAATTTCATATTTCCGCACATCCATGTATTATTCTCTATATAACGGCACAAGAGATTTCTTATATAAAGATTGAACTTATTGTTCATAAAAGCTAATAAAACAGTATGCAGATTAATCACATGCTTGCATGTTCGTGGTTCGGCTCATTGCGTAAATATTGTCGTTTGTTTCTGAGTATACAGCTAAATCAATTAAGGTTGTCTTGGCCAAAGCCAAAAGGCTAAAGCCAAACGGTCAAAACCAAGCGCGAAAATGCTCGTTAATAATCCCCAGAGAGGCAAGTTTGGTTTATTTGTATGATTTTGGCCTATAAATATAGTAAATGTGTTCCGCTATTTAAATAGTAATTCCCATCGTACTTTTAGCGCTTGGCTTTGACCTTTTGGCTTTGGCCAGGACAACCTTAATTGATTTAGCTGTATACTTGTGGTTATAAAATCATTTTTATAAGAACTGAACACCATAGTTAATAGCGTACCCGTCGAGCTGTTATTTATAGCACAAAATGCAGACAAACAAACCAAATAGTGACTTTCAGATGATTGCAAATGAGCCATTATCTATTATTATGCGGACTGCAAGAATTATGGGTAAAAGCGGACAAACTTAAATAGTGACGTCACCACGACGGAGCGCTATAGAAAATATACATGGTTTGGAAGCTCAACAGAAGTCATTGTTTTATGTTTTTGTTCAAGTTTATGGAAATTTTTGCACTTTCACGGTTACTGAAGATATTGTGTTTTCTGTATGATGAAGCAATCATCCAATATAGCAACGTTTGGGTTCAATCACTCAACCGTACTGTTTAAATATTAATAAACCTAAAACAAAGGATTTGGCACCTTCATGTCCCTTTCAACGTGAATTGTAACTGTAACTTGATTGTTGACCGCTTTGAAATTTGCCGGGTTTCCAAACCATGTATATTTTCTATTAACTATGTGAACACATACCATCTCTCCCAGGCAATCCAGGCGCTCCGTGACATGAAGCCGATATTTTGTTTGACTTGGGAACAAGACTACTGTTGGAAACAAGATAGAAGGAATTGTAAGTAAATAATGACACAATCATATAAGTTTGTGAGGGCGACTCACGACATTAAATCTTACTCTTGATAACGATTTTCATTATTTTTTAAGATTACCCAAAAATGCTTGCTATACTACGTAATGGCAAGGTGTGGAAACATGTGACGTTCATACGGACTAACTCGTAGCCGACGCGCAAACGAGCTGCGTAAAGCTGGATTTCCACTAGGCGTAAAAGAATGTTGCGCGCTCTACTAATTGAATAGTTTTCTACTTCGTTCCACATGAAAACTCACAAGACAAAAGAAAAATGTGGAGCGCGCGATGTTTTAAGCCTAGTGGAAATCCAGCTTTAGCCGTCACAGGATTTCTTACGTTAGGCTAAATAAACGGTATTTAAGCCGTTCAGACATTCTAAGATAGAAATTAGCCTATTTCAGACATAACCTAGGCCTGTTTTTGTTGTATATGAAATTCAAGCCCTTACCTGTCAGTAGACGGTTTAACACCGTCAACATCAATTTTGATGAAAAGAAACATCGTTTGCAGAACCAAGATGAAACTGAGTACATTTCTAGTCTTCTTGTAGGATTCCATCTTCAGCTTAAGCAAAATTTCAAATTTAATAGACGATCGGGACTTCAGTGTCTTATCTTGCGTCGAGCTGAAACTGTATATGGTAGATTCGCCTAGAAGGGCGTTTATTTAAACTCAACAATACGTCATGGTCAACCCATTCTTTCTTAGCCAATCAATGTTAGTTGTTTTAAGTTAAACCTTACAAGTTACAAACATGCGTCGGAACAAGTTTCTAGCATGTTAAAACGTGAATTTTGACCTTTCTCGGTCGCGCTTCAAAGGAAGTTATCTAGCATGTTAAACGGTGAATTTTGACCTTTCTCGGTCGCGCTTCAAAGGAAGTTATCTAGCATGTTAAACGGTGAATTTTGACCTTTCTCGGTCGCGCTTCAAAGGAAGTTCAACTCCGCTTTTTCTGCTTTGAATTTCTAATTCGACTAATAATCATATTACTTCAGACCGAACGCTGCTACGGCTGAAATTAATTATAGTTTTAAGGTTACATTATATGATAAAACACTGATTTCATCATTTTTAACATTTTTATGGACTTGTATTAAGAAACTGGAGATCTCTCAACTGCCGCAATTTCCCCCCGAAAATATTAAAAAGCGACCAAGATATAGCTAAAAACGTTACGACTACTGAATATACCTTGGCGCGAAAGTTGTAATTATGATTGAAAGCGAATTATTAGTTTACACGCCGCGTGAAATCTTCGCGGTTTGTTGTTCGAAGACATCGTGTATACTGTATACTGTATAGTGACATTGGTTCATGGTTCTTTCAGGAATAACAATGTCATTTCGGCGTTCCCAGTAACCGAAACAACGGCTGCAAGCGTAAGTATAAAGAGAAAGCTAGAAGAAAGAAAGAGATCGTTTCTCGAAGATATTAAACCGTTTCGCCGGCATGTTGTAAAGAAGTGTTGTGGTGTATTGTATTAAGTTATTTGTTTTTGACGTAGAGCTGAGGTCTGATTGGTTTACGTCCAAAGTGATAAGAGGATTAAAAATGTGGGCGGGGAAAACGACAGGGAAAGGCAAAACCCGCCAAATCTTTTATCGTCTTTTAATTTACATAGAAAGAAAATTTCTCCAATTCCCTCTACAAAAATAGATATCGACGGCTCGCGTTTTATCCAATTCTTTCCAAACTTGGCCACAATGTTGAACAATGGTGCGAGTCTCGCAAACAAGACATTCGTAGGTAATTACATGAAGTACTCAACTAAGTGTGAACTGTTTTGAGCAAAACCAAGCGATTCGGTGAGGATATGAAAATGTTTTGTTGTGAGTACAAGTAATGAAGAGGAAGCAAGAAAAGCTTACGATCTTGAAAAAAGGTATCAGTATATTTTTTTTCTAAAAAGATGTAATTTTAAACAGTTGGGTATATTAAACGATAGTCACGTGACACAACTAACGTCCCATGAACCAATAAGCTTGCTGGTTATTTTTAGTTACGACGTAGTCATCCCCAGACTTCTGTGAAAAGTTCGCGGAGTTGATATTCGTGCCCAGTACTTGCCTGGAAAAAAAAATGGCGTCCTATGCAAACACGTTGTGAAGAAGGTCAAAGTCTATAGAAGATTTCTAGACTAAATGTCTTCATTTAAAATCATTTGCAGTGGTGCCAGGAAACCTTTGAAATGTTTGAAACCATTTTGGGTAGGCTGCTAGGTTTATTTGTTTTAAAATAGAAAAGATTAGCACTTTGAGGCCTGGACCTCTCCCTGTGCTGAATAAAATCGTCTGGCGTTAGCCAGAATAAAATACTAAAGACTCGTCTTCAGGCTTCAAAGTGTTAAACTTTATATTGTATTAAACTGTTTAGATATCTGTTAAAAATATGTAGTATCTGAATTTAAATTTTAATAATCGTTAAACAGGGATTTCTTATTCAGCATATTAAAGCTGGTTTAAAAGGTGCCCTGTTTGTACTTTAATATAACATGTCTTTATTAATACATCCAAATATATTTGAAACATATATGCATACATGTACATTGAACTTAATTTTCCTTTTCAGACTAATCAGTCTTATTTACCTCTGTCTCGATATTTAAGGTAATTTTTTTTAATATTTTTTAATTTTGTAACTGATTATTATCAATAATTAATTATTGATAATAATAGAAAATTAGTAATTAATTATTTGAAAGTTTTCATGGTGATAATGAAATATAGATAAGTTAATAAAGTTAAGCTTGGCAAATAAATATTTTACGTGGTGTTTCCACAAAACGTATCTATATACTATAATAAATTAATAGTTATTTTTACAGTGGTAAAGAGTTGCCTCTCACCACTGCAATACAAAATCAAACTAGGATTAATCGATTATGAAAATGATCAGATTGTCACTGCTCTAAGTTTATTAGAATTGTACAGTACTTCTAATACTGAAAGTCTAAAATTTGCACTTCACAGCTCGAAAACTGGCTTTGACAATGGGAAATATATTCAAGAAAGCATCGTTCCAACTTATCATTACCAGCCAAGTCTACCTCGGTTACCAATACCTAAATTAGAAGACACTTGTCAGCGTTATCTTAATGCTCAAAAAGTTATACTGAGTCCAGATGAATACGAAAACACAAAAAAGTTGGTGGAGAATTTCAAACAACATGAAGGGCCAGGTATAAAGAAGAAGGCCATTGTTTTAAAGTTGTTTATTTGCATTTAACTCTATCCAGACCAGCTTTTGAAAATAAAGTTGGTACATGTATTTGGTTTTATAAAATAACACTAGTCCTACGCACGCTCTGATTGGACGAGACCCATTTCCACTCAGAGTACAGAGACACGTTTTACGTCATTTTCATTTTATATTGTACAACACATGCTCTGTTTTGTTAAATCTCACGTAATCATTGGTGTATTTATTTGATTGCATCATCATTCGTCAGCTGAGTCTCAGTCACTTTACTGGCTTCTCCTTGTTTTTCTTTACATTGTAAAACAGTTAGTCATTTTATAAAACAAGTAGAAAATGGCTTTTGTGACTCTATACTGTGATAGAAACATGAACGATGCAATTTCAACCAACACAATGTGTGAACTAGGCATTTTCTCTAGTTGAAATTATGTCATTCGTGTTTCTATCACAGTACAAGCAATTTTCTATTTGTTAAGCCCAGTATGCACTAGGGAGAATTTCTGAAACGGGTTACCGAAACACAATTTCAGAAACAAAAGTTTCCAGTGTATGTTGAAAAGTTTCCGAAACTTTGTTTTTGAATCTAAGTTTCCCTGATTGGAACACTGTTCTATTTTTTGAAACAAGTTTCGGAAACTTTTTCGAAAATGTGTTTCAGAAACTTGTTTTGGAAACAAGTGTATGCCACAAACCAATAAAAACCACAAACCAATCCAATTCAAAACACGAAGTTTCCAACAAATTTCAAGTGAATTAGTAGGATGAGCAAATTATGAATTGCAACATTATAGGAACACTTCTAATACCACGACAGTAAAACTTTCCCATAAAACAGACATGTATTTTCAAAACATTGAGATTTATATACAGTATAAAATTTATTTAATAATTAAATAACATGTTTTTGTGTGTCAGCTATGCTAACTTTTTATAAATTTTTTTGCAGTTTTACAGGAAGAATTAATTTCTGTTGATAAACAAAATTCACACACAAGTTACATATCAGGTGAATTAAATATATTACGTGTAAACTAATTGACTGTAAAAATAGCAAATCAATTTCTTTTCACTGCGTTAAAGTGCCCGAAAATTAAGTCTGTCTTATTTGAAAGAAAACTTAAAATGATAGAGTAACATATTTTGCAGTTTTTCGTTTCCTTGCTTCGTTCTTGAGATATTTCAGTTTGTTTGATGTAAATGTCGCATGTTGCAACGTCACACGTGCATAATGAGTTATTGAAAAACGTTATATATCTTTGCTATTGTCAAATATAATCACTTGAAAATCTACCTGTTTAGTGTTTTGGGCGAAACACACGCACATGCTTCCCTCGAATTATTTTGGTTTGATAATAGCAAAGATATATAACTTTTATCAATAACTCATTATGCACACGTGATGTTAAAATGTTTAATTTGTGTATCAAACAAACTGAAATATCTCAAGAACGAAGCAAGGAAACGAAAAACTGCAAAAGATGTTACTCTATCATTTTAAGTGTTCTTTCAAATAAGACAAACTTTATTTTCGTTTCATAAGCACTTTAAAGTGCCCCTGACCTCGACAGTTTTTATTGTCTTATTTGGGAGAACGTTTAAAATGATAAAGTAACTCCTTTGGAAGATTTTCGCATTTTCGCTTTGTTTTTGAGATATTTCATTTTGTTTGATATGCAAATGTCCGGAATTTACGTCACACATGCATAATGACTTATCAGAGAATGTTATATATCTTTGCGTTCATCAAATAAAAACACTAAATTATGAATAACATGTGTGCGTGTTTCTCCCACAACACGAAACTTCTCGATTTTAAAGGATTTCGTTGGAGAATGAAAGAGAAACACAAACTTCTTCGATAAGTCATTATGCATGTGCGACGTAAATTCCGGACATTTGCATGTCAAACAAAATGAAATATCTCAAAAACAAAGCGAAAAAGCGAAAATCTTCCAAAGAAGTTACTTTATCATTTTAAAAGTTCTTTCACATAAGACAATAAAAACTGTCGAGGTCAGGGGCACTTTAATTCATTCAAATTTGGATCTTTAGGATTCTATTGTTGCTAATGCTAGACGATTTCACATTTCATTCGCCTCTGAGGAAGCCCTTATTGATCCTAATTCTTAATTGTTCTTCAGAGCCTTGGGCAGATATGTACCTGAAAGATCGACGCTCTGTTGTCTTAAATCATAATCCTTTCATGACGTTTAAACAAGATCCTAATGAACAAAATAACCAGCAAGTGAGAACAATTTAGTTGTTTTTATAAAGTGCTTATGAAACGAAAATTAAGTCTGTCTTACTTGAAAGAAAACTTAAAATGACAACGTAACATTTTTTGCAGTTTTTTGTTTCCTTGCTTCGTTTTTGAGATATTTCAATTTGATATGTAAATTAAACATCTCGACGTGAGTTATAATATTATATATATATATACACGTGTTTCGCTGTACTACAGCTCATCAGTGTAGCTTGGAACAATCTGAATGAATTTCATCAATTACTTATACACATGCGATCGTCGGTGACAACCGCATGTAGGACAGCATCGGTGAAGTACATTCAGATAGCGTGAAGTTCACATGGGCCCAGAGTGCTCA
>JAWNZC010000388.1:360000-392500 GCA_035771165.1 Paragorgia papillata | reverse complement strand
TAGTTTAATACGACGAGCATCAGACTTTCATAATCAACTAACTAAAGAAGCAGCAATGGGTAAGTACAAATTATAAAAACATACAGGCAACTCAAATAAGGACTGTTGTTGTAGTTTTTTTGTTTATTCAGCTTGTTTGTGGATATTAAAGTTTGCACAATATAAGGAAGTGCAATCTAAGGTTCTACACAGATAAGCTGACGGACGGACGGACAGACAGACAGACAGACAGACAGACAGACAGACAGACAGACAGACAGACAGACAGACAGACAGACAGACAGACAGACAGACAGACAGACAGACAGACAGACAGACAGACAGACAGACAGACAGACAGACAGACAGACAGACAGACAGACGCGGACGGGTGGACAGACAAACAAACAAACGGACAGACAGACAGACAGACAGACAGACAGACAGACAGACAGACAGACAGACAGACAGACAGACAGACAGACAGACAGACAGACAGACAGACAGACAGACAGACAGACAGACAGACAGACAGACAGACAGACAGACAAGGAGGCATCTCTGAGCAGCATGGAACAGCGTTTCTCTACAAATGCAGCGGACGAACGGACGGACGGACGGACGGACGGACGGACGGACGGACGGACGGACGGACGGACGGACGGACGGACGGACGGACGGACGGACGGACGGACGGACGGACGGACGGACGGACGGACGGACGGACGGACGGACGGACGGACGGACAGACAGACAGACAGACAGACAGACAGACAGACAGACAGACAGACAGACAGACAGATAAGGAGGCATCTCTGAGCAGCATGGAACAGCATTTCTCTCCAAATATAGCTGAGCACATGCACAGACAACAGACAAACAGTGAGCAAATGAGACTTGAAACAACTTCTACATTATCCCGTATATCGTTTATTTTAGGCCAGGGATTCGACCGACATCTTTTTGGTCTCCGTCACTTAGCCGAGGCGACGGGCAAAGTTCCCAAAATATACCACGACCCCTCCTACACTCGTATTAACCATATCATTCTCTCCACCAGCACACTCTCTAGTCCTGCTGTCTTAATGGGAGGCTTTGCTCCTGTCGTTCCTGACGGCTTTGGCGTTGGTTACTCCATTCTCGACGACAGCCTCAGATGTAATGTTTTAAGTTACGGCCCACCGACCGACGTACGAGGCTTTGTCGACTGTGTCCGATCTAGTCTCGAGGATATATTCGACGTCTTAGAGGGGCGTAATTTTAAAAACAAGTCTGGGTAAATCTTTCAAGGGTTTTCAAATTAGCGCATGATATTTTTTTGAATATTCTTCTGATAAATTTTGTTGCGCATTAATGTTCGAATCTTCTTAAATTGTATTCTGAATTCCAAACTTGTTTTGATGTGATGTATACAAGGTCTTCGGTTGAGGGGGCCCTATGACAGGACAGAATAGCCGTGGTCAGATGTTCGTATATGGTCCTACCCAGCATTTGGCATGCCGAACTAAGCTAAAATGTCGAAGGCCGAACTGCTTGACTGACTGACTGTCTGCTTGCTTATTTGTTTGTTTGTTTGTTTGTTTGTTTGTTTGTTTGTTTGTTTGTTTGTTTGTTTGTTTGTTTGCTTCCTTGCTTGATTGTTTGTTTGTTTGTTTGTTTGTTTGTTTGTTTGTTTGTTTGTTTGTTTGTTTGTTTGTTTGTTTGTTTGTTTGTTTGTTTGTTTGCTTGCTTGGTTGCTTGCTTGCTTGGTTGCTTGCTTGGTTGCTTGCTTTTTTGCTTGTTTGTTTGTTTGTTTGTTTGTTTGTTTGTTTGTTTGTTTGTTTGTTTGTTTGTTTATTTGTTTGCTTGCTTTTTTGCTTGCTTGCTTGCTTGCTTGTTTGTTTGTTTGTTTGTTTGTTTGTTTGTTTGTTTGTTTGTTTGTTTGTTTGTTTGTTTGTTTGTTTGTTTGTTGTTTGTTTGTTTGTTTGCTGCCCACCTGCATGCCTGCCTTCTTGATTGCTTGATCGTTTGCTTGCTTGCCTGCCTGCCTACTTGCTTGTTTACGTAATGCTACCTAACTAATCAGAACACTAGAACATGATATGCACACCAGGGCCCGGTTGTATAAATTTTTTAATCACGATTTAATCACCTTTTGGGTGATTAAATCGTAGTTAAAGTCTCAAACACTGGTCCTGATTGGCTAGAATTAAGCACTAATCATGATTAAAGTTAATCACTTTTTTATACAACCGGGCCCAGATGTTTCTAATATTCCTAATAATTGAAAAACATGCTTTTACAATTAGGTCAAACCTAAATATAACTCCAGTGGTTATCGACGCATTTTTCAAATTCCAAAACAGGGCCACGTGCATGCCACCTAGACGCTAAGAGGAGATGACATCTTAAGATATTGAAGGGTATCTTGGAGAGCCGGGGTTTGTTTCGTCGTGTGCTTTTGGGTAATTGCTTAGGTCTGCTCGGCGTTTGATCACGATCTTTAAAACATGAGATTGTCTAGTATTGGTTTTATGAATCGTGCGAGAAAGGAATCCTTGATATTTGTGTAATGTGAATAGTTTCAACAGCGGGAGGGTTCTCTTTTGCAATAATATTGAGACATTCGCAAGCGAACGAGAACGCATACGTTCTAAAAAGTTCACGTTACGTTCTGTTTTGAGTTGTTACGGTACATGTTAGACGATACTAGTCGTTACGCTACATTTTTCGCTACATGTTTTCAAAAATGAGCTTCGCAATTTTTTTGTAGAACTGCTTCGCAGTTCTCATTAATTTTCATAATTGCTTCGCAATTTGCGATTTGCGAAGCGTTAATTCGGACCTTGATTACGGTTATGCCAAGGTACCAAGCTTAGCTTGTAGATCCAATTATTGTTAGTAGTCAAGACAGAGTCGGTTAGCTAACCTTAACAAAAATATGTTCATCCCGGTAACCAGGCTAGTTAGCTTTGCCAATTCTGGGCTCTAAGATCTCGGTGTTGATTTTACGTTCTGATTTGCAACACTCTATCCAAGCTTCGGTATCTTAAAGATTGGGGCGTCTAACTCTTTTCTGATTATTCGAGCTTAATAAACATCTCATGCCAAACGTCTGCTACATTACACTAAGCTTAACCTACATGTACCATTCTTTTAAAAAACGTCACATTACGTAATAGATACAGCATGAGCAGCCGAGCTGTATCTGATTTACAAGGCGAGCTGCAAGCGAGCCGATCTTTCTTAAAATACAAATGCATCTAAGTAATCAAGTTCACCAACTATTTTGGGGATACGGTCTGTTTTAGCCGAGAAAATCGAAGCTAAAGTTTATGTAAATCAGGACGATGCTGTATCCGATTTACAACCACTGCTACGGTATTGATTTCTTTTGAATTTTCGTCATGAATTATTAATGAGTATTTTAAGTACATCTCGTATGCGAACGCTACCACTAATTAGGAACACATATGACTATGAATTTACAACCTTAGCTCTTCATCTGCATCTCAGTGGCTCAATGGTTAGAGCGCGTCATGATTAGAAGGTTGCAGGTTCGATCCTCTGAAACGTTTTCTGAGTATTTGATATTAAGAAACGTCCACCAAACGTCTGTTCCATTCCACCAAGCTCGCAAACCTGCCACACGTTTATTAAAATGACCCAATCAAACTTGATGACAGTAAATTATAAGTATGATGATAATTTCGTGTTTTAACTATTCCCAACTGGGAGCAGCTGCAAAAAGATTAACATAATATACATTTTCCGGCTCAGTATCGAATCAGCGGCGTAATTCGCACGATCCAGCGAGTCTAATCTGTTACCGAGAGCTTGGCCGCGAGTTTAGCGTATATACAGTATGGCCTGGCTCTAGTCGAGATAAAGACGGCAGCCATGGCCAAGAATTCAGATAATCTTGAATTTTAAAGAAATTGAAACCCAACCCCTACCCGAACTGACCCCAAACCTAATACCCCCCGGCAACTCTAAAACCTAAGCACAACCCCCCGGCAACCCTAAACCTAATAAAAAAAATACCGGTATATATTGTGAAGGACAAAAGCCTACAGCCTCTGCCTGTCGAAAATATTTGATTTCGCCATGTGCTGTAGTTTTCGACTGCTTCAAAATGGTAACGGAAACAACCCAGTACACAACTGCTTTCCCCAGCTCAAAATCTATAACTAGAACGTTGCTATCGCAAGTGAAGTGCTGCCTCAAATGGGACGAAAACCTTTAGCTTACTCCGCAGGCAATTGTGATTCTTGGGAATGCTGGTCACGTGGATACGCATGCGCACAACAGTCGATTTATTTGATCACGCATTTGCTCAAGGACAAACACAAATGAAGTTTTTGGATATCAAGATATAATTACCAGCACATTAGAGGAGCTTAGCTGGTCCTATTCAGATAAACGACACGAAACAAATCTACATTTTGACATAAAGCCTCATCAATGGCCAACATAATTAATTTCAGTCCATTCAAAAACAATTAAAATACCAACTAAAGTAATTTCCATCGGGTTCATATAGATAAGCTTCGGTTAATGTAGCAATTAGGGAAAACACTAGAGTTTTGACTGGCTGCGTTCAACAACATTATTACAATTAACATACATGGAACTCGAGCTACGTTCAATTCATCAGGGGAGCACGGGTGGCGTGTGCCATTAGGGCGCTGCCTCTCACCAATAGTTAAGCCCGGTTAGATGGGTGACCGTCTGGGAATAACCCCGTTCTCGGGGTGGGGATTCGTGTGAGTAGAGTTTAGTTGGTCTCTCCTGTGCTTCGAGGGTTTTTCGCCGGGTTATCCTGTTTTCCTCCCTCCGTAAAATCAACACATATATATCTTGGCTGTAAATGGAGGACCCCACCAGCTCTGCTGAAAAACTTATCCTCCTTAAATAAAGAATAATAATAATAATCAGAGTTCCAGTAGCTCAATGGTTATAACATCTCACTGGTGATCAGAAGGCTGCTAGTTGTACACACATGTAACCTACACTCAAACAACAACCAAACATTGTTTATCATGCTAAAATGGATTAAGTAAGCAAGAACTTCATTCCTACCAAAGTTGATCGTTTTTAAAACCCTATCTTCTGATTATTCTGCAAGAAACAATATTTAATGTGCGCAAAGGATTGTGGTTAAATGTACAAGACGCCATCTTTCTCGGTACGGTCAATTGTTGGAGCGCCTCACTGGCGATCAGAAAGTTACTGTTTGTACACACATGCAACGTACACTCTGTAATCTGAGTCCCAGTAACTCAATGGTTAGAGCATCTCACTGGTGATCAGAAAGTTACTGTTTGTACACACATGTAACGTACGCTCTGTCATCTGAGTCTCAGTAACTCAATGGTTAGAGCATCTCACTGGTGATCAGAAGGTTACTAGTTGTACACACATGCAACCTACACTCTGTAATCTGAGTCCCAGTAACTCAATGGTTAGAACCTCTCACCGGCCATTAGAAGGTTGCAGGTTAGAGTCCTGCTTGGGAACTCAGAAATGTTTCTGAGTAAAATGGGTCGAAGAACATTTATACTCAATTCTCATATTCAAGCTAGCATATCGATCTCTTCTCTTGAAAGAGTTAAACTGGTCTTACGTTATTTTGTATTAATTAATTAATTTTCCTATAATTTGTATCATTGACCTGACTGCGATTTGCAATCACTATGTAAACAACCCGACCGGTGTCAAGCGAAATAATTAGAAAAAAAAGAGAGGTCTATTTTAAACGCCTGATCGCAGGTTAAATTAGCGACCACCCACAACCTTCTGATCGTCAGTGAGACGTTCTAAACCATTGAGCTACTGGGACCTTGATTGTAGATCGAATTCGATGTATGTACCTTATCCAAAAATGACCGCCGAATTAAAATTCTTCTATAAGTACACATAAATTAGCCCTTATGAACTCGTTTCCATGTAGAAAATTCAAAAGAGTTATTACTTTAAAACGAGGTCATAAGGGCTAATTTATATGCACATAAAAGAATTCTTATTCGGCGGCCATTTTTGAATAAGGTCTATCACATGCTGCTATGTACAAGTATGATGATATGTATTAATGTCGTAATGCATGTTTAGATACACTTAATTCTTACATAGCATATCGGTAAGAGGCAGCGTGCTAAAGACCGTTAGGAATTCCCCGACACTGGGCGAGGCTAAGGTCTTGAAAGGGGACTGTATCCTCCCTCGATTCCTTCCAGCGTCACCCCTGGGCTCGTTTACACATGGTTTGCACTAGTATTTTCCCTGCGATTTCAACTACTGCATTTTTAATCGCTAACGGCAACTACGATTTGAAATGGCTATTACCGACCACAGGCGGCACTACCTACTGAACTATACAGACGACATCGCGGCTACGATTTGGACAACTGTCATCACTGTTGCTGCAGCGATTAGTTGAACTGCAATTTTTGGTGCGATTTATCACCGATTTCAACAACCTAGCCATCAATAGACCTCTGTCTTTCCTTTGGCTTTGCAATCTTTTCTCCCAGCCCTGCGTTGCTTTTCATGAGATCTCGAGTAATGACTTGAGAGTCGGGGTTACTTAGATCTGTTGGCTAAAACTAAAACTTTCTAAGCCTTCCTCACCGGGAAATCGCAGTTTTGAACGTATTTGAGTTCAAATTCGCTGTATTCCTTTAAATTTGCAGTGAAATCGTCTGCGGTTTACAAAAGTGACTATTCTATTGCGAGGCCGGTATATGACGATGAAAAATTGCAACAAAAATCGAGCTTTGATAACGTGCGCCTGCATCCAATACTCAGTACACTGCAATTTTACTATAGTTTCTGACGGTGACAACGATTTGAAATCACAATTAAAGTACTACCCGAAGGCGATTTCGCTGCGATTAGAACAACTGTCGTCACTGTTGGTATGATTCATTACACTGAATGTTTTGCTGCGATTTTATCAATGATTTCCACAACCCAGCGATCTATTTATATTGGCTGTGATCTTTCTTTTTTTGTCTTTTTCTTTTTGACTCGTCGGTGTGTTGTTTTTCTGGAGTCCAACGAGAGCCCTCAACCCAAACAATTTTTATCGTTTGGCTTTGGCTTAGAATTTCTGGATTGCGAAAATTGTAGCCTGTACTGCAAACGTGCGAAGATAAATTGCAGTTGGTAAATTCCGACATGTTTGAAAAACATCGCTCCAAGCGGAATTGCCTTGAGATTACCGGAAGTTTACACAAGGAATTTCGAATCAGTCAGAGTCAGGTTGTTAGATACAGAATTCACTTGTATCATTCAACGTGGCGTACATTGGTAAACAAGGCGTTTTTCGGAGAGTGAAAAAGTAGAGTGCAGCGTAGGCAGTGTTTTAGATAGACCAAAGTGTGGCGAAGGGCCTTCGCTCGAAACGTTAGATTCCTACGTTCTCTGTTTCGGCAGTGTATCTAACCTAAGTTACTATATTTCGATTGTACCATCTTTTCAGTTTGCCCAAACTCACGTAGTTTTAATCCAGTAAAATGCCAACTATTGCTTCTAAACATATTCGTATGGCTCATCATGGTTTATTTTGATAAATTTCTGTCACAATGATGTCACCACCTGACAAACTCAAGGGGGCATCAAAGGTGTCAGCAACATTCTATCACATTCTGACAACACTTCCTCCTGATAGCCAAGACTTGATACCGTTTTATTCATACAACCAGACTTCTTTCCTCGAAGTAACTTTTTAAAAAAATACGTATGCGTCTAGAGCAAGAACGTAAAACTGAGAGAAAAAGTAAAGGGACCCAACGATGGATTATTTGGCAATGTCGCGAAAACTTCCCAGGGTAGCCCCTTCCACAGCCCTTCCGTTTCGCTGCGCTTTCATTGGATAGGAAGTGTAGTGGTGCATTCCGCCAAAATTCCACCCGTATTGTGTTACGTGATTTTTCTTTCAGACCAACTTGCGCATCGGACGCAGACAACGAGCCGTGATTGAGACAACTCGTAGCCCGTTAGGTCTTTTTTGGCTAGTGCTGTTTTATCAATTGCTTGTGTGGTGAACTCCTTTAGCGCACTTTGTTTCACGCGATACGAGAATACACAGAGAGTGCGCTCACTTTTGCGTCGACCACGAGTAAATATAAAACGTGCTCAGAAGTTGGACGATATAGTTGCTCATTGGCAGACAATCCGCAGGACTGTTGTTCACTAAGGGATCTAAGAAGGCATTAACGAGTATTTTTTGAAATACAGAGAACATCGCGGGTTGAGCGTCACGCTAAAACGACATATTTATCGGGACTAGAAAACGAATCATCTTGCCGAGGTATGCCTTTATATATATATATATGGAAAGCGCTTTGTGACTGATTGTTTTGAATAGATTGGGAGACGTTGAATTGTTTATAGGATTACTCGTACGTGATGTTATGTTTGTTGATGTGTTTCTAGTATAACGAGTGTGATATATTTACTTTCTTCCTATACTTTCATATAGTATTTGTGAATACCTTTGGGGTTTGGTATCGTATCAACACTACGACAAACGATCTGACACCAGTCGAATAAAGATCATAGTGTGTGTCCGTCGGTTTTCCTATTCGCTTGGTTTACCATATCTTGTTGCGAAAGATGCCGTATTTTGCGTACATTTTACTGGTTCTATTCTGTTTTCCAGGTAAGTCTACATTGTGTGTATTTATGTATTGCTTTCAATAGATTTACAAGTAGCGCAAAATGGTCGCATTTGACAAATAATGGTCGCATTTGACAAATGCGCGACGCATTTGACAGCTTCTCGTGCTCGCCTTTAAACCTACATGCTACAAAGATGTATCCCAATTCCTAGCTGGTCTATTCGCTCTCTTTATATATGTAAATGTTCGGTTGTGATATGTTTATACCCAAGTATAAAGCGGGAATTGTGTTAAACAAGTGTCGCGACGCATTTTGCGTTTGACAGCTAAGGATTCCCTTTCGTTGAGCCCAACCTACAAAGAGGCATCCTAGCCAGTCTATTTCCTCTCTCTATCAATGAATGAATGAAAGTCTGTTAAGGAGACCCCAGAAACGGGCGGGTGGCCTGTGCGAGCGGCCTCGACGCGGCATCCTCAAACAAACAGACGTGTTTTCTTACGGAACCGTGGCAGAAAAACACACATCGAACTTCTTATACGCGCAGACACACATGGACCTCCCATTTCGGGACTGTCACAAATCACAACATCATCTCAAACGTCTGTTCCCAGAGGCTGCGCGTTCCGCCTTCACTCGGAATACCTTTCTCCGCGCGAGGCCTATCTTAGAAAACATCAGCGCAACATATCAGGGATATCACTCGGCTAGCGTATCAGTGGGAATTTGAAATAGCGCAAAAAGGAACCACGTCGCGTGTTTTGCGAGCCTTGGCTAAACACCTCGCCTTGGGGCTTTCTCCAATAATTCTTTTACACACTTTTCATGATCACGGTAGTGTTCATGTGCACTGCGTGCGATTATCTACTTCTGTTTGTTTTTCACTGCCCCAAATGAGCGTGATAGCCGATACCGTTGTTTGGCTAATATGCACATCCCTCATTCATCACCAACGTTTTAAACATGGCTATATATTTACAGGCCCGCAAACGAAGTATACTATCAGGTTATATTTACGACATCTCTCTTCTCAGCTTCGACACTTTATATTTTCAATGACAAAGCA
Organism: Paragorgia papillata; assembly: GCA_035771165.1. Lineage (NCBI taxonomy): Eukaryota > Metazoa > Cnidaria > Anthozoa > Scleralcyonacea > Coralliidae > Paragorgia > Paragorgia papillata. The sequence continues at coordinate 382,854 of JAWNZC010000388.1, read as the reverse complement.
AGCTCTTATGAATGTTTCTTTTTCGACTTCAAACGCAAAGCGAGATTATTATCTAGGTCACCTAACACAAACAAAAAAACTAACCTTAGTCACTAACGCTGTTTTATACCGCTAGCTTTGAGATCCCCTCTATTTGTCGCACGTATATTAAATATGGCTGGCGAGGGGACAAAACACGCCGTATATGTTATGTGCCGTATAACTTGTACACTAAACTGGACCCACTAGTTGAAATATAGTAAGGTTTGAGTATTGAACGTGCGAAGGACGCTCGAAACGTTAGAATAATTTCGGCAGTACTCAAACCTTAAGCGCCGCACAGACGACCAAGTTTTCCTTGCTAAGTTTTATTTGTTCGTGTGTACGACACAAATTGTCAAGGTTTTACTTGACAAGGAGCCTTTTTCAAAAGCTGGTCATGCCAGCTTTTGAACAAGGAAAATTGTTCGTGTGTATAGTCGTCAAGGAAAACTTGACAAGATCATCTCCGAAGCTTATTACGCGACCATTGCCGTCAAGGAAAACTTGTCCAGCCGTACACACGAGCAATTATAAATTGTCAAGGAAAATGTTTGGGGGAAAAAATTGTTCATCGTACACACGAGCAAGGAAAGTTACCAAGGAACTTGTCAAGGAAAACTTGGTCGTCTGTGCGGGGCTTTACTATATTTTGATTTGTATTTCAAAACTCCCTACGCAGCACACTACTTTTATTTCACTGTCTGTGTCCCACTAGTTGGCAGTTCGACTAAACCTAAACTCGAAGGAACTCAAAAACAGCAAAGAATATAGTAATTAAGTATTGCTGGAAGGCCGGCTGTGTAGTTGCATTTTTCGCAATGAAAAATGAGTTAGAACAACGACAATATCAATGCAGAAAAGCAGGGGATAACTGCGCAGTTGGTCCTAGGGGATAACTCAGACTGGGGGATCACTGAGACCATCATGACACCGGTTTGGTCTTAAAATGTATATATTCTACATTCGAATTTTCCTTCACCCAAAATACTTAGAACATGCTATGTAATCGAGTGATTATATATAATAATATACCGTATTAAAATATAGCCATTTTCTACTCTCGCGTTTTTTACAAGTGTCGGGTGAAGTGTTTAATACGCGGAGCAATTTTTAATGACATTTTTTAACGCAACACGTCGAGGGCAACTCGATGCGTCCGACATGCCATTTGCAGACAATTTTTAACGAAATTATCTTGCCGCAACATGTTGCGTTAAAAATTATTAAAAATTATCCCCATGTAAACTGAAACATTGTGGTGCAAATATTTCAACACACAACAGCAACAAGAAGATGTGTCATAAATTCTCGATATATCGCGTGAAGATTCCGGAATGCTATGCCATGGCAGTTTTAATAGTCACCCCGGTGTCGAGATGGCCGTGTGAATTTTCTTTCTCGCTCGTCTACTCCAATATCGATTAAGGCCAGGCCATGCGGGGGTTTACCATTCGGCGTTCACGAAAAAGCTCTTTACAGTTAACTGTTGGATGGAATATGTAATGTCAGTTGGTATTTGGCTTGACGCTCTAAACAGTCGAACTAAGGAGGCCGATCGATCATCCTTTCTCATTAATTGCCAAAAATTTCTTTAATGTGCGGTTCGTTTACGATTGTATCCCACCACGAACCCGGTGTGAATTCTCGGTGTGTCTTATTGCTGGCCGACATGAACCGATCATCTTCTCGCTATACACCTCTAGATCCGAACATAGGGCCTGTGATCTGAACATAGGGCCTATCTGATCTGAATAACCTTGACTCTAAAGTCTAAGCCCTTTGCGTTCTTCTTAGAGTGTCACCAAGGAATTGTTTTCATTTTTCGTCACACAAGTGGCAACTCGGAACAATTTAATGTGTAAGTGTCAAACTGGTTCTTAATGCCCCTCGCTCCAGGACTTCCTTTGTGACGTTAATTGAGTTAACATCGGGTTGGGACATGAAGGGAAATTACCGGCCAAATGCCTTAATCCTGAATCTCTACTTGTTGGGTTTGTCTCAAGCCAGAGTGCTAATTTGGTCTATTTAGTGATGTGTGGGAGATGAGGGTTGGCATTGGATACGACTATGACTTCAACGGTTTGTTCTGTGCCATGTGAGGGGAACAGAATGCATATTAAAGCTACTGGTGAAGGATGGGATTCTCTAATTATTGAGCTCCAAAGCTGGAGACGATAGACGAGGGTTACATATGTGTACACATAAACGTGATGACCTGCATGCAGGCCTGCGGCTGCGCGGGACTCTCGTTGTTGAAAGTTAAGTTAGAAGGATTCAGATGGCGCCTAACCTGCCTGCAGACAGCCCTACCCAGTCTCACACAGCGCAGCCAGCAATTGCTAGCTCTGGGTACGAGATTGCGGCATAATCAGGCACGTATAACACCGCTGCCAAACGTTTAGCGCATGCGCGACGTCCGAGCTCGTCCTGGAAAAAAGAGCGGGAAAACACTGAAATATTTAGACTGGTCCGAGAGTCCGACACAAAAGTTAAAATTATAAGCATACTACCAAAAAGATAAGGTAGGTCATTTGTGCCTGACTTCTTTGTCAATATTGTAACATATTCTGAATTTACCCCTTCGTAATTTTCTTTACCCTTTTTTAAAAACACAAATGAATAGTCGAGTCTTACTTAGTCTTCACTGTCTGGTTGTTGTCGCCACGGCTAGTTCCCACTTCTCTTGCAATGTTTACTCTAGCGAATTCACGCATGCTCAAACGTTTGGCAGCGGTGTTGGCGCGTATGGTTTTCGGGGAACAATCTTGCGCCGGCAACCATGCGACATGGGTATACCCCAGCCGCTGCCTTAATTGTACCCAGGCGCGATTAAAAATCGGAGCGCGCAAGGAAATATGGGATTGGAGCGCTTTTCAAGTACCCTCTTCCCATCAGCCCTTTCGCGCGACAGGCAGCACCAGCCAGTGAGCTGGACCATCTCTCCTCCGCGGAGTCTTCTTTTTGGAGAAGGCGTGTTCCCCGCACGTATAACGATTGCCTGCGGGCTTACGATGTACCCGAATTAAGCGACAACCGCACCCACTGGTGAAGAGACCAAGCTATTTAAATAGTGGCTAATATGAAGTCGTAGTCACTCCTGAATTTAGCCGCTGGTCTAACAACTTGAGGCAATGGAGCGTGGGAAACTCGCTAGTAGGTCGGTAGCTACGCGGTAAACTAAGGTTACTAGGTTAGGGGGTTTTGTTGGGCTGGGTTAGGTGTAGCCTGCGCCGCAGACGTGACTAAACCGCGGGCGCAGCCTAGGTTAGGTGCCGTTAATGTCAAGTTAATCTCACAGCCATATTGAATAAGGCCTTGGTTACACATACAAATTTTTAAAAAGCGCGCCAAAAAATTGCCCAAAATATTATTTTGCGTGTGACGTGGCGAAATTGTCTTTTATCAAATCGAAGGCCTACAGTATTTAAAGTAGTATTTCTAAAACTCAATAATTCATGGGGAAAATTCAAAAGAAATTAGGGCTTAATCGTCTGTATACTGTGATATAGATTCCTCTTGATTTACATAAACTTTAGCTTTGATTTTCTCGACTTAGACAACGGTTTTTTTAGAAAAATTACTACGCCAACGAACTTACCAAATAGATCGTTTTAGAAGTAATTTACAGAATTTGTGTCCGTTCTGTATCGGGACTTCGCCTCGTGTCTGTATACCCCGATACAGAACGGCCACTCACTCTGTAATATAGTACTTATAACCTTTAGTATAGAAAAATATATTTGTAGCATAGACTCACACACAGTTGACATCCTGATTACTAATGCTTGCAAGCTGTCGTCACCGATAAATAATTTTCAAGGGTGTTTTCTTTGACGTGCAAGCGTGATTTCCGTTGTTTGGAGAACTTAATATGGCGTTGTAAACATTGTAACGAGACTCGTCTGGCTTTCCTTATATGGGTTAATATCTTGGCCAGTTTTTAGCTTGCTATAGTCACACTGATGCTGTTGAAAGGAATGAAAAGATATTAAGCTTTTCGGCTTTTCCCGTTCGTGGATTCTCTCTGTGACGCGAGTACAGCTGACTGAGTAGGATCGTCTGGCGTTAGCCAGAGTAAAGAGTTGAGAGTCTGATGGGGCCTATATGAAGAGTTGGAAGATAGTTCTTCAATATGTTTTTATATAGCCCTTTCCCGTCAATGGATTTTTTTGTGACGTCTGAGAGTGGAGTAGAGTAGAGTAGAGTAGAGTAGAGTAGAGTAGAGTAGAGTAGAGTAGAGTAGAGTAGAGTAGAGTAGAGTAGAGTAGAGTAGAGTAGAGTAGAGTAGAGTAGAGTAGAGTAGAGTAGAGCAAAGCAAAGTGAAAAGGTGGTAAATTGCCGAGTATAGTTTTAATAACGAAATACTGACGTTTCGAGCGAAGCCCTACATCAGAGTAAAATGTGGAACGTCAGTATTTCGTTATCAAAACTATAATCTCAGCAGTTTACCACATTTTCACCTGTTTCTACTTAGTTTGGTGATAGGCTAGGCTAGTATGGTTGTTTGGTAGTGTATGTATATAATATTCTACGAGAGTCAAACCTAAATAGCCAAAATTTGATCGCCCGTCAAAGCTGTCATGTATTGCTGTTGGTAATCCATTTCGGCTTATTTTGTATTTTATTAAATGCGGACGAGTTGAGGAGTTGTTGTCAATGTTGTGACGTTTTGAGGTTGTTGATGCAATGTTTATGTTTCTTGGTGAACGACGACTATATCAAAACGACTATAGCATAAACTTTTCAAGGGAAAGCTTTCTAGTAATTTATTCCGTGGTTGATAAAATTCCGGGAAAACATTGCAGGTACAATGACGACAACCATGCAAATGGCAGTGGAGTCTGATAGTTTTACACAAACGGTGTCAAATCACACTGAAATTGCTGGTGTAGTTTAAACAATTATCTTCAATGGCAGCTAGAATCTCTCGAGTTAATCGCTCTTGATATGCTGCAGTTAACTATACAGAAATGCTGAGTAAGCTTTGATTATTTTTAGGTGCGCATAAATCTCTCTTCTTCCGCATTGGCGTTGCTGCATGCTGACATACTGTCATGGTTAAAGTATGTTTTTTTTGGCTGATTATCAAAACAGATTCTTAACCTTGACCTGCATGACCGATGATGACTTCATTGCGATAAGTCCATTTTAAGATCTTTTGGGAGCTGTCCAACTAAAACTAAAGTATACCTTTATTTATACTGGATAATCCTCTATTATGTAGTCAGGGTCCAGTGTTACTACATATACAGGAGTAAACCAAAGTATGCTAAACTAGCTTTATTTAATATACTGGATAATCTTATATATCACTCATATCTAAACTCTTTTTTCCCCCAGAAGTATATAGTCAGGGCCATTTCAAGTCCAGTGTTACTACAGGAGTAAACCGGGCAGAGTAAACTAAACTAACTTTATATTTACACTGGATAACCTATATCAGTCATATCTAAACTGTTTTCTTAGAAGTCGAGTAAGGGCCATCCTTCATTCATGGTCTAGTATATCAGGAAGAAACTAAACTAACTTTATTTATACTGGATAACCCCATATCAATTATAGTTAAAGTGCCTATGTCATCCTCAGGGACTTTACATATTTATACTAATTGGAACATTCTGAGAAGATTTGTAATATATCTTCTCAGGCGCAAATTTCATCTTCATGGACTTTTTTGCCGTTAAAGTTGACGGAAGTGACGTCGAAAGAGGAATTTGTCTATATGAAAACCACTTTACAGATTCCTCTTTTGACGTCACTTCCATCAACTTTAACGGAAAAAAAGTCCATGAAGATGAAATTTTCGCCTGAGAAGATATATTACAAATCTTCTCAGAAGGTTCCAAATATCCTAAATATGTAAAATCCCCAACCATGATATAGGCACTTTAAACCTTCTTTCTGGAGGTCCAGTATTAGGGTCATCTAATCTAGTGTTACTACATGGGGAAACTGGAGTACCCGGAGGAAACCATGTGGTGTTTGGTGGAGTCAGAAGTCAAAACTCTTAAGCGACCAGCTCTCACAACGACCACTTTTCCACATCCGCGAGGTGGTCGCTTTCGAGAATTTCAACCGTACACCAACTATCTGTGTTGCTTTTCCACAGGACTAATTTCAAGTCAGACTGATAAAGATGAAAACCTATGTGCAAGAAGCAGTTGTTATCCAGCTACGGGTGATCTGTTGGTTGGGCGTGGAGACGATCTGTTTGCCAGTTCTACGTGTGGTCTTCGAGGACCTAGACAGTATTGTATTATATCGAATTTAAAAGGAGCACGTGACTGTGCTACCTGCGACTCACGGCAAGGAGTTTCATCATACTACTCTCATTTGCCCAAGTATATGGTGGTGTTATTCAAGGACAAACTCAAAACAACATGGTGGCAAGCTGAGAATGGAAAACAGAATGTCTATCTTCAGGTACGAAGACAATAGCTAGCCATGATGGACGTACGATGGCGTTGGGTGACTACAAGTACTAGAATGCTTTGCCACTATTCTAAGGTTTCGGCTAAAAGGGATGACTCAAAAGGACCCGTTCAGTCATTTCGCGGCTTTTCCAAAGTATGTCGTCAAATTTGTTGTTTTTTTCAAATTTGTCGTGAAGTTTCAGTGAGTCTCAAGATTTTAGCAATCTTTTCGATACCATAACCTGCTTTACCCCTAGCTTTTTGGAAAAACATATTTGACGACATATTTCAGAAAAGCCGCCAAAGGACTGGACGGGTCTCTTTGAGTCATCCCTTTTAGCCGAAACATTAGAATATTGGCAAAGCATTCTGGTACTTGTAGTCACCCAATGGCATCTCACGTCATCGTGCAAATGGCTTATTATGTTCCCTAAGCACACACCCCTTGTAAAAGGAAGGGGGACTTCGAGATTTTTGGTATTGTGGTGTTTTTCGTAGTAATTTTGCTGCTTCGCTACGGTATTCGGTTTTATCAACTATCAACGTCCTGATTGGCTAACAGTTTTCCCGCCAAAACGTCTCCAACTTGCGAAGCCATCTATAGCCATGTTTACGGATTTATATTTCTGCTGTTCAACCCAAGATTTTAGCTGACGAAATCGGAAGACATAATATCCAAACTAGAAACATTTATTTCTGTTTACTTTTTTATTATGAATTATTAAGAAGATCGAAAACGTTTGTTTTTTTTAACTTTTTTTGAACCTTTTTACCTTGTATATATATTTAAGTTTATGGAGAATTCAATCATAAAATTATCAATGTTGTATAATTTAAAAAATATTTTTATCTCTTCGTCTGTTTAGTGTTTGAATTTCTTTGAAATATTCTTCTTAAATTTCTTTTCTAGTTGGACTTCGAAGCTCAATTTCACGTTACTCACATTGTAATGAAATTCAGGTCGTACCGTCCGGCCGCTATGCTGATTGAACGTTCGTATGATTATAAGAAAACCTGGGAAGTTGCTCGTTATTACGCAAAAGAATGCGAGAAAAGCTTCCCCGGTGTGCCTACATCACATTCAGCATTTCAATTTACTGGTCGTTACTGTACTTCTGAGTATTCCAACATTGAGCCGTCAACTGGAGGGGAAGTGAGTTGAAACAGTGTTTTTTTTTAAAGTGCATATGAAACGAAAATCAAGTTTGTCTTATTTGGAAGAACACTTAAAATTATAGAGTAACATCTTTTGCAGTTTTTCGTTTCCTTGCTTCGTTCTTGAGGGTAACATATAACAGTATTTAGATACTGATAATCCAATGATCCTCACGCCTTGATGGAACTAGTTCGTAGAATTAACTGGGGAAACTATGGTGTTGATTTTGTGAAGGGAGGAAAGCCAGACAATCTGGCGAAAAACCCTCGAAGCACAGGAGAGAACCAACCACTTTACTCGCATAAAGCTAATGTGGTCACCCATCCGAATACTAACCCTATTTGACCAGGCTTTAAGCCCCGCACAGATGACCAATTTTTCCTTGACAAGTTCCTTGGTAACTTTCCTTGCTCGTGTGTACGATGAACACGTTTTTCCCAACTATTTTCCTTGACAAGTTATAATTGCTCGTGTGTACGGTTGGACAAGTTTTCCTTGACGGTATTAAATGATCGCGTAATAAGCTTAAGAGATGATCTTGTCAAGTTTTCATTGACGCGGACTATACACACGAACAAATTTCCTTGTTCAAAAGCTGGCATGACCAGCTTTTGAACAAGGCTCCTTGTCAAGGAAAAACTTGTCAATTTGTGTCGTACACACGAACAAATAAAACTTCTCAAGGAAAAACTTGTCGAGGAAAAACTTGGTCGTCTGTGCGGGGCTTAACTTCAGTGGTGAGAGGCAGCAAGCTAACAGCTTGTAACTATACACCACCTTTTCTTGACAAGTTTTTTTGTAGCTTTACACTGTCTACAAACTAGACTAGCCTAGTTAGCGAGGTAACGGCACACATGCCTTTTAAAAATTTATTCATTTTTTCACTTATTCTATATGAATTTTCTCTTAAACTTTCTCCAGGTTGTGTACAAAGCATTGAACGTTAGGATCGATGATGACAAGGCTTGGACTCCGGAAGTTCAAAATCTTCTTCGAATGACCAACATTCGTATTAATTTCACGAAACTGAATACACTTGGCGACGATATTATTGACGATAGTCCGGAGACAAATAAAAAATATTTTTTCGCCGTCAACTGGTTAAGTATTCGTGGTAGTTGTTCTTGCTATGGTCACGCCAAACGATGTCTTCCGCTCGCTGGAGCATCTGATGTACAAGGAATGGTAGGTGGAATGTATTTTTGGTGTGTCTATGAACGTTTCTTACGGGCACTTTCCAATTTACCGACTCGGTGGAGTGGACAAACTTGGGTGGAATGGGCAAACTTGGGTGGAGTGGGCAAACTTGAGTGGAGTGGGCAAACTTGGGTGGAGTGGGCAAACTCGGGTGAAGGGGGGTGTCACGTTGGCCAGCCACTGCACAGAGTTGCCTGCAGAGTAGGCTAAAGATTCTCATCCCATTTGAGGCAGCACTTCACTTGCGATAGTAACTTCTAGTTTTAGTGTATCTATTAGCATACCATGGCGCTTTCCGAATTTACAAAGTCAGACCGGCCAATGTGGTCAGAATGGACTTGCTTTTGATAAGGACCAAATCTAACAACCCCAAGCCTCAAACATATCGTGTTCCATTCTACCGGACTGACCGGTCTAACCGTGTAATTGGAAAGCCCCCTTTATCATGGTACTTGTGAATCACGCATGTTAGAGCGTCTAACCGGTCATTAGAAGGTTGCATGTTTCATCCCTGTCTGGAGCTCAGAAATATTTTCTGAGTATTTGAGCTTGACGAACGTTTACCAAACGGCTGTAAGGGCCTGTTCACACGAGACCGAGTTATCTCGGGGGGTAGGGATAACTCGGGGGCTAGGGTCAAAGTTGGCCCTGTTTCACATGATAAAACGCAACTACCAAGCTGGCCCGAGATAACCCTAGCTTCATGTGAACGCTTCACCCCGAGTTATCCCGAGCAACAGCATAAATACGCATGCCTAAGTTGACCCTACCCCCCGAGATAACTCGGGTGAAAGCGTTCACATGGAGGTAGGGATAACTCGGGGGCTAGGGTTACCCTATCGCTCCGACCGAGTTATCCCTATCCCCCGAGTTATCTCGGTCTCATGTGAACGGTTTACTTTTTTAACATGGAAATAAACTAACACCGAGTTATCTCGGGGGGTAGGGTTATCCCTACATAACCCTACCCCCCAAGATAACTCGCCTCATGTGAACAGGCCCTTAGATTATACGTACTAATTACCTACTTTATTTCTTATCAACTGAACCACTTAACTACTTATCGAAATATAGTAAGGTTAGATAATACTGCCGAAACAGAGAACGTAGGAGACTAGGAACGTAAACAGTGTAAACAACTCTGTAGGTTTTTCTTTACACTCTTTACGTTTCTCTCTGGCGAAGGTCCTTCGCTCGAAACGTTAGACTCCTACGTTCTCTGTTTGGGCAGACTATATCAAACCTTACTATTATTTCGATTATTGTTTCAACACTGCCTACGCACCTTTTATTTCACTTAACTACTTATGTACTTTACCTGCTTATCAGCACATCTGCTTATCTACTGTGTGTTATTGTTAGGGTTTTAATTACTTACTACCCAACGTTTTAATTTGTTTACTTAACTAAGTAACTACAGTACTTGACTATATAGCTACATTGGACTTAACCAGTGATGGTCTTTCCTCTTCAGGTTCACAGCGTGTGCAACTGTACTCACAACACGGCTGGATTAAATTGTGAACGTTGTAAAGATGGATATAACGACCGACCTTGGAGTCCAGCTTTTCCTGGAGATCCAAACGAATGCAAAAGTTTGTGTTGTGCCTATTTCTTTCCTTCTTTTCTTCCTTCTTTCTTTTTTTTTAAATTTATTACATTCTTCTCTTTTCTTTTTGTTTATGTTAGAATGTGAGTGTAATGGTCATTCGGATAAATGTCGTTTTGATCGTGCTGTTTGGGAGGCGTCAGGAAAAACGAGTGGTGGTGTCTGCTTGGAGTGTAAACACAACACAATAGGTCCAAAATGTGACAAATGTAAACCTCTTCACTACCAAGATCCCAGCAAGTCGATCCGTGATCCAGATGTTTGTAAACGTAAGTTAAATATGTGTAACACTTTAGCCAGGGTGATTGGGCGGATTTTCTTTTAAAAGTTCGCATCTCACCAGTGGTCAGAAAGTTATGAATTGTACACACATGTAACCTACACTCTGTCATCTCAGTCTCAGTAGCTCAATGGTTAGAGCATCTCACCAGTGATCAGAAGGTTACTAGTTGTACACACATGTAACCGGCACTCTGTTTTCTGAGTCCCAGTAGCTCAATGATTAGAGCATCTCACTCAGTGATCAGAAGGTCACTAGTTGTAAACACATGTAAGCTATCTGTCATCTGAGTCCCAGTAGCTCAATTGTTAAAACATCGCACCAGCGATCGGAAAGTTATACGAGTTAGTTGTACACCCATTGTAAGCTAGAAGCTCATTGGCGATAGTTAGAGCGTCTCGTCGGTGATCAGAAGACATCCCAAAAAACATCTTAGTACATCAACAAGACCTCTCAATTTAGAAGTTTCAGCTTGTGTCCACAAAAGCCACCTCATTTTATAATTGAGCACAAATTACGTGCCTATTTTCTTCACCATACAAACATTGTAGTGTGTTTACAATTTATTTTTCTTTATTCAACCAGCATGTGATTGTGATCCCGTCGGTTCAGTGGGACGTGGCGAATGTCAAATGGAGGATAAACTTTCCCAGAATCTTCGAGCTGGAGAATGTATTTGTAAAGAAAACGTGGAGGGAACAAGATGCGATCGTTGTAAGACTGGATTTCATAATCTGCAACAAGACAATCCCAGTGGCTGTGAAAGTAAGTTAAACAACAAAAATAACTCGGAGAAGAAGTTACAAGAGGGGCCTATTAGAGCGAATTCATCTTGTGTTAAGCCCTAATCAAACGAGAACGCAAGTCATCGCAAGTTGGCAGTCACGCTGTCTCAGCCAGCCGCTCTGAATAGTTTCCCGAAAATATCATGTACCGTGACAAAGTTAAAACTTGTTTAAAACACTCATAAAACCTTTATTTTGTTAATTTGGGTGTTCGAACGACCGCCACAGAAATTTATGACTGCCAACTAGCGATGACTTGCGTTCTCGTTTGGTTAGCGCTTTACTCAGCTTAACCTTTTCATGTATAGCTTTCTGGGACGTCTGGCGTTATATTCGACCGGGCTTGGTATATAGCTCGGTTCAATCATAATTAATAGAAAATAGACATGGTTTGGAAGCTCAACAAAAGTCATTGTTTTATGTTTTTGTTCAGGTTTATGGAAATTTTTGCACTTTCACGGTTACTGAACATATTGTGTTTTCTGTATAATGAAGCAATCATCCAATAGCAACGTTTGGGTTCAATCACTCAACCGTACTGTTTAAATCTTAGGGACTTTAAGAAAACACAACGACTACGGCAACGTGTTTGAACAATATAATTTTATGTCATGTACAAAGAGCTTTTGCAAATGAAGGTCCCAAGAGTAATTTTCTTGCCGTCGTGGCTCTGTTAACAACGTAGAAAAAGCATTTTTACATTGTAAAGACAACGCGGAACCTGAATCACTACAGAAGCCTTGGGAAAGCTTAACATTATTCTCGCGACTAACATAGATTGAACAAGTGTATCTCTTCAAGAATTTAAGAACCAGGCGAGTCCGTGCAATAATGTATCTTGAAATTTGAATGCATAAATACACCACCATTTAATACCACTGTTAAACTTTCTACTGTAGCCGTAGTCCGTTGTTTGAATCTTAAAGTCCATTAATAAACCTAAAACAAAGGATTTGGCACCTTCATGTACCTTTCAACATGAATCGTAGCTTGATTGTTAACCGCTTTGAAATTTGCCGGGTTTCCAAACCATGTTTATTTTCTAGTAACTATGGTTCAATATACCGTTTTCCGGTATTTAGGTTAGGGTTGGTTAGGGTTCGTTAGGGTTTATAGGGGTGATGAGCACGCATGTAGACGCACCTTTTGGTAGTCAAGGGGTTAGTCTTCTGTAACATGTCATGTGTTTGTTTCAGGTTGTGCTTGTGATCGTCACGGCACTGTGGGTGATCAATGCGATACTAATACCGGGAAATGCCAGTGTAAACGAAACGTCGTGGGACAAAGATGTGAGAGGTGTAAGGTACGTGAAAGTCTTGTATAACAGACGTTTAGTGGACGTTCGTCAAGCTCAAACAGGGATCGAACTAGCAACCTTCTGACCATTAGAAAGTTGCAGGTTCCATCCCTGTCTGCGGCTCAGAAACATTTCTTGAGCTTCGAACGTCTACTAAATGTCTATTACATTATACCAAGCTCGCATCTGTACCACATACATTACATCTACATTTTATTCTGATAAAGGGCTTCGCTCAAAACGTCAGTATTTCGTTATCAAAACTATTCTCGGCAGTTTACCACCTTTTCACTTTGCTTTGTCTAAAACACTGCCTACGCAGCACGCTACTTTTTTACACTACATACATACTTACTACTGTTAAGCCCGCAAGGTACACTGGACCTGGAGTACCAATATGGCTGCCATTGGTCTCAAAATGTTTACTGCTGACCATAAAGGATGAGTAATCCAGTTATATAGAGATCAGTGCGTCACTGCGTCAATGCTGTGGAAGACGAGTGAAAGGAAAAAGAATCGCTTCGGGGAGACAGAAATACTGTATCCCTAAGCAAACATCCTTTGGGAACTATACAGCCTAGTCCCGTCGTTCTAAAGCACGCGTGTATTTGATGAGACTGGTACCTAGGTCTGACACACTGGCCTATATATAACTGGACTGCTTGTTCCTATTACCTTTGAGTTAGGAAACACAACTTTCAGTCAAAATTGTCCTGTGTTAACTACATTGCTAGCAGCCTGTTAGACTCAACTTCCAACCGTCTCCCGGACCCCGGTATACATACCTCCTCTCCATTTCAGTGGAGGTAAGTACCGGGGTCCGAGATACCCCTGGAAATCGAGCCTAGTAGCCTGGCCAATCTGAGTACAGTATGATACTAATATTAAATAACTAACGTAGTCTTTTATTTATAATAGGCTGGTTTTTGGGGTCTTAAATCTTTTGACGGCTGTACTCCTTGTGATTGTGATCCTGGTGGTGCTTATGATAATTTCTGTGAGCCTGAAACTGGACAGTGCCGCTGCCGTCCTGGGATCGAGGGAAGGAAATGTGACCGTGTTATTCCTGGGTACTACTTTGCTCTTTCAGATAATCTGAAGTATGAGGCGGAGCAAGCCAGGGCTATTGGGGTGAGTAAGGAGTAAGCTAGGGTTATTGGGGTGAGTAAGGAGCAAGCCAGGGCTATTGGGGTGAGTAAGAAGCAAGCCAGGGCTATTGGGGTGAGTAAGGAGTAAGCTAGGGTTATTGGGGTGAGTAAGGAGCAAGCCAGGGCTATTGGGGTGAGTAAGGAGTAAGCTAGGGTTATTGGGGTGAGTAAGGAGTAAGCTAGGGTTATTGGGGTGAGTAAGGAGCAAGCCAGGGCTATTGGGGTGAGTAAGGAGCAAGCCAGGGCTATTGGGGTGAGTAAGGAGTAAGCTAGGGTTATTGGGGTGAGTACAAGAGGAAAACAGTAAATACCGCTGGGATATATATATATATATATATATATATATATATATTTATAAAACTCATTAATAATTCATGTGGAAAACACAAAGAAAATCTATGTTTAATGAGGGTTTATATATGTGATATAGATTCCTCTTGATTTACATAAACTTTAGCTTTGATTTTCTCGACTTAGACAACGTTTTTTTTATAAAAATTACTACGCCAATGAACTCACCAAATACATCGTTTTAGAAGTAATTTTGACAGAATTTGTGTCCGTTCTGTATCGGGTCCGCGATACAGGCACTCGGCTTCACCTCGTGTCTGTATACCTCGATACAGAACGGCCACTCATTCTGTAAATATATATATATATAATTCTGAATGATTCTATATGACTTTGTACGATTTTGTATGATTCAGAGTGATGTATGTATATATGTATGTACGTTTTTGCGTTGCAGACGACGCTGGGGTTTTTTGAAACTTTTCTTTGGAACTTTTTATTTTTTTGAAAAGAGGAAACTGTTTTCTTTTGGAACTTTCCTGGTTTTATTCTTTTTCAAGTTTACTTTGTTTGGTAAAAGACAATTTTCTTTCTGAAAAAATGACGAATTTCACTCAAATGTTATTTTTTTAACGATCACTTTATTGGTGTAAAAAACTTAATCTGTTTTTAAAGGTGTGTTTTGTTTAAAAGCTATGATTTCATTTTAATTTAATGTGTAATTTCTGTCTAGGTTGCGACCGTCGAGTTACTCGAGCGTCCAGCGGGGACGAAGATAGTTTGGACTGATTTGGGGAGCTTAAAAATCTCCGAACAAAATGGCGTCGAATTTGATATAACGAACGTACCGATGACTGGAAATTATAAAATACTAATGCGGTTTCATCCACAGGTAAGCAATTATGATTTGAGAAGAACTCGGAACAACAGCGCGGAACAATTGCAGAAACAGTGATTTAGATTTTACTGTCCTATTGATTAACTTAAGCACTGTTTACACGGCCAAAATTTAAGCACGCTTAACTTAAGCGTGCTTAAAATGCGCCACCTTGGTGCGTTTACACGGTCATTTAATAATCCCTTGCTAAAGCACGTACACCATTATTCAACATGGCGGACGAGCTATATTTTTTGTTTGGGAAGCTTCGTATGGGTGGCGTGCGTCAAAGAACAACGGAAGACATCGGTACACGAGAAAGAGTAATAGCTAAAAGAAAGAAAGAAACAAAGGAACAAAGAATAGCGAGATGGAAGCTTCTGCAGCAGGGCAAAAAAATGCATTTTATCGTATTAATAACGCCGTATTAAATAGCAAGCGTTTTTCAATCCCGTTGCGTTTACACGGCCAAGTTAAGTGCGATTAACTGATCGTGCTCAGTTTAATCCACCTCCTTGAGGTGGTGCAAACTAATCGCGATTAATTTACGTCGATCTGTTTACACGGACATTTTAAGCCCGCTTAAAGTCAGATGTGGCTCAGATCCCGCTTAAATTTTGGCCGTGTTATCAGGGCTATAGTCATCATTTTTGCAAGGCACCCCGGGTATTTGAAAACTCGTTTAACCCTTGGTGAATGGGAGCTCTCCCCTTGACAAATAAAAACGTCTGGCGTTAGCCAGAGTAAGATACTAAAGTCGCCTCTGATTCATTCAGGAAGGAGTTAAACACTGCTTATTGTAAACAACGGTGGAGCGGCGTTTCTGCAATCGGCCCTAAAGCTGGGTTTCCACTAAGTGTAAAATTTCTTATGTCTTGTGAGTTTCCATGTGGAACGAGGTGGAAAACTATTTATTTTTCGAAAAGTCGAGCGCGCGATATTTTACGCCAAGTGAAAATCCAGCTTAAGTGTGCAGGCTCAAGCCCAATATTAACTCTAACTCTAGACGCCTTCCCAGCTGGTCAGCGGACTAGTGTCTGCTAAACTACAGTTTATCTTGTTTTGTTTGTATTTAGACAAACACGATCTGGGAGGAGATCAAGGTCACTGTATCACGAGCAGATGGTCAAAGGACAACGAACGGTGAATGTGGAAACGCTCTTTCATCGAATGGTAATAATATTATTGCTACCACGCAACAAAACCAGGAGATCAAACTTCTTGAACAGATGGTGTGTCTTGAAAAAGGAGCTCATTACTTTGTTCGAATTGATTTCAATCGTCATCAAGGGACTGTAGATCATGTCTATTTGGATTCGGTAAGTAAATTGAATTTTTATGTTGCAGCTTTTGTTGTTTTGTGGTGTCGATGTTACTATAAACTATTGTTGTTGTTGGTTGTGGTGATGGTGTTGTTGATGATGGTGGTGGTGGTGATGGTGTTGTTGGTGATGATGGTGGTATTGTTGGTGGTTATGGTGTTGCCGTTGTTGTCGTTGTTGTTGTTGTTGATGATGTTGATGCATGATGATGTTGGTGGTGTTGGTGATGATGATGTTGTTGTTGGTGGTGGTAGTGGTGATGGTGGTACTGTTGGTACTATTGGTGGTGGTGGTGCTGGTGTTGGTGGTGTTGGTGATGATGTTGTTGGTGATGATGATGATGATGTTGGTGGTGGTGTTGGTGATGATGTTGGTGGTGGTGTTGGTGATGATGTTGGTGGTGGTGGTGGTAGTGGTGATGGTGGTGGTGGTAGTGGTAGTGGTGATGATGATGATGTTGGTGATGATGTTGGTGGTGGTAGTGGTGATGGTGGTAGTGGTGGTGGTAGTAGTGATGGTGGTTCTTTATTCTCTACAGTTCTTTTCTTCTTCCTGCTCTTCTCCTTTCACTCAACCTTATTCCTATCATTCTTATTAACATCTTCTTTTCTTCTTCGCAGCTTGTCCTTATCCCATCCGTAAAGTCAGTTAGTGTTTTCCAAGGCAACGAAGGCCAGTCAAGATTGGATGACTTCAAAAGATTTCGTTGTGAGCGTCCCAATCTGCGTGCCAGTCTTCCTCGTCCTGTAGTCCATCAAGTTTGTAGGAAATTGCATTTCTCCGGCTCAGCTGTGATTTACGACGGAGCATTACGTAAGTATCAACTCTATTTAGGGGAGCACGGGTGGCGTGTGCTATTAGGGCGCTGCCTCTCACCAATAGTTAAGCCCGGTTGGACGGGGTTAGTACTGGATGGGTGACCGTCTGGGAATAGCCCCGTTCTTGGGGTGGGGACTCATGTGAGTAGAGTTTAGTTGGTCTCTCCTGTGCTTCGAGGGTTTTTCGCCGGCTTCTCCGGTTTTCCTCCCACCGTAAAATCAACACCTACAGCTCTTAGCTGTAAATGGAGGACCCCACCAGCTCTGCTGAAAAACTTATCCTCCTTAAATAAAGAATAATAAAATAATAATAAGAATAATAATTTGACCAAATTATGACTGTGAACTCGGGTGGAGAATAAAAGAATATTCCTTAAATTATTAAGTCTTATAGATTACATCATATTAGCCATGTAAAATTTATGGTATAACTAAATGTCTTATTGTTTCTTCTTAGCCTGTGAGTGCCATCAAGTGGGCACAGTGAAAAACGAAAGTGGCATGTTCTACTGCAACGATGCCGCTGGTCAGTGTCCATGTAAACCGAATGTGATTGGTCGCCGTTGCCGCAAATGTGCCCCGGGAACTTACAAATTTGGTCCAGACGGCTGTTTACGTAAGTTTTTAGCACTTTTTGTATATTTTTTACTACTAGGCTTCACGAATGGCTTAACCGATAATTCGCCGGGTATTTTAAAAGTTTCTGATGTGTTTTGCGAGAAACGAGTGTTTAAAATACATATGACACGAAAATTATGTTTCTCGTCTTACTTGAAAGAACACTTGAAATAACTAAGTTACTTTTTTTGCAGTTTTTCATTTCCTTGCTTCGTTGTTGAGATATTCATCATTGGCTCTTCAAAATCCGAATTTTCAGGTTCAGACATAGTTTAACGCTACTCTGGCTTGAATGTTTTTTGATCGTAGTTTAAAAAGTTGCTACAAAAAGCCAGAGTAGTGTTAAACTATGTCTGATTCTTCACCTGGCTGCGTTGGGAATTTATTTGTTTATATTTCAAGTTGTTTGCCTCGTTTTGTTTTTAAACATCTCTAATGTCCTGTTGTTGTGTTTATTTTAGCTTGTGCTTGTGACGCTACGGGATCATTCGACAATCTTTGTGACCTTGTCACTGGTCAGTGCAAGTGTAACGACCTAGGGGTTGGCAGACAATGCAACGAATGTCCACCGAAAGAGTGGGGTTTCCCACGATGCCGCCCGTGCCAGTGTAACGGTCATGCGCAATCCTGTGATCCCGTGACTGGTGTTTGTATTGACTGTCAGCACAACACCGCTGGAGAACACTGCGAACTGTGTAAAGCTGGTTACTATGGAGACGCTTTGAAAGGTGAGTAGTGCAACGTTGGGTCTTAACAGGATTTTAACAGAATTTTAACAGGATTCTAGCAGGATCCTAACAGAATCCTAGCAGGATCTTAACAGGATTTTAACAGGATCCTAACAGGATCTTAACAGGATCCTAACAGGATCTTAACAGGATCCTAACAGGATCTTAATAGGATCTTAACAGGATCTTAACAGGATGTTAACAGGATGTTACAGGATCTTAACAGGATCTTAACAGGATCTTAACATGATCTTAACAGGATCCTAACAGGATCTTAACATGATCTTAACAGGATCTTAACATGATCCTAACAGGATCCTAACATGATCTTAACAGGATTTTAACAAGACCTTAACAGGATTTTAACAGGATCTTAACAAGATCTGATTACCCTTACATAGCGATGTAGTAGAAAAAGAAATATAATATTGGAACTCTATAAACGCCTTGAGTACTTCTTTCGTTGACTTGCTTGCACAAAAGATCTGTTATTTATTCCAAGTTTTTCTGTTGTAGGAACATCAACAGACTGCCAGCAGTGTCAATGTCCAGGGGGGAGCAGCGAAAACCAATTCAGTCCGACTTGTGAAGTTGATACAAGTACTTCTCCTCCCACGTTCACTTGTGACCAATGTCCGGTACGTGAAACTGCGTTTAATCCATTTCATTTAAGAACCATACCTTCTAACTGTATGGAATTATTGATTGGCACAAGCTGTTAGCGCGCTGCCTCTCACCGCTGAAGTTAAACCCGGTTGAATGGGGTTAGTACTCTGATGGGTGACCTGGCCTTGACTTCTTCACTTCACTTAAATTCACTTCACGTCGCGTCGCGTCGCGTCACTTCACTTCAGTTCACTTCCCTTCCCTTCCCTTCACTTCACTTCTCTTCACTTCCCTTCCCTTCCCTTCCCTTCCCTTCCCTTCCCTTCCCTTCCCTTCCCTTCCCTTCCCTTCCCTTCACTTCACTTCTCTTCACTTCCCTTCCCTTCCCTTCCCTTCCCTTCCCTTCCCTTCACTTCACTTCACTTCTCTTCCCTTCCCTTCACGTCTCTTCCCTTCCCTTCTCTTCCCTTCCCTTCCCTTCACCTCCCTTCACTTCACTTCACTTCCCTTCCCTTCCCTTCCCTTCCCTTCACTTCACTTCACGTTACGTTACGTTACTTTACTTTACTTTACTTTACTTTACTTTACTTTACTTTACTTTACTTTACTTTACTTTACTTTACTTTACTTTACTTTACTTTACTTTACTTTACTTTACTTTACTTTACTTTACTTTACTCCAGCCTGGTTACCGAGGCAATCAGTGTGAAGAATGCAGTGATGGTTACTTTGGCAACCCATTAATTTCCGGAGGGAAATGTGAAAAATGCAACTGCAGTAATAATGTGGACTTTAGCAAGGAAGGTGGATGTGACAAGAGGACTGGGGAATGCAAATTATGTTTGCACAACACTGCTGGATATTTCTGTGACGTGTGCAAACGTGGTTACTATGGCAACGCCAAAAATCAAACTTGCAAAGGTAACTATCAAGATTTACTTGTTTTGGAAACAACAACAACAACATCATCAACAACTACAACAAAAACGACGACGACAATAAACAATGACAACAACAACAACAACAACAACAACAACAACAGCATCAACAACAACAACAACATCAACAACCAACAAACAACAACAACAACACAAACACAACAACAACAACAACAACAACAACAACAACAAACAACAACAACAACAACACAAACAACAACAACAACAACAACAACACAAACAACACCAACACCACCAACAACAACAACAGCAACAACAACACAAACAATAACAACAGCAACAACAACACAAACAATAACAACAACAGCAACAACAACACAAACAATAACAACAACAACACAAACAATGACAACAACAACAACAACAACAACAACAACAACAACAACAACAACAACAACAACTGAACAACAACAACAGGACAGCAACAAACCAGCGCGGCACAGCACAGCGCAAGACGAAACGACGCGACACAACGCTCCACAAGATAGCAACAACGCAACACAACCCAATACAACAGAGAAGCATTAAAATGTACATGAAGCACAAAACTAACAACTGACTGTCTTCTCCCTATTATAGCGTGCGACTGCTATGACCTGGGTACGAATGATACCTCAAGTCCTTGTGATGCAACTACTGGCCAATGTCCTTGCAAACCAAACGTTATTGGGCAATCATGTGACCGCTGTGCGCCAGGGCACTGGAACCTAGCCAGTGGCGAGGGATGTAAATCATGTGATTGCTGTGCTGAGGGTGCTACTACTGCTCAGTGCGACGCGGTAAGATAAATTGATCGCTTCTTTCGTTCCTCAGCCCAGCATAAAATAAATCTTTGTTTCATTTTTTCCTTTCTTTTAGATAACCGGGACGTGTCAGTGTCGCCGAGATTTCGGTGGTCTAAAATGTTGTGATTGTGAATATGGCTTCTGGGGAAAACCCCCTGGAGAATGTAAACGTAAGCCCTCGACTACTTCTGGTTGATCTGTTCGTGTGTTCTGAGTAGAACAATGACTGAGTATCGTAGAACAATGGCGGAGTATTGTAGAATAATGGCTGAGTATTGTAGAACAATGGTTGAGTATTGTAGAACAATGGCAGAGTATTGTAGAACAATGACTGAGTATTGTAGAACAATGGCTGAGTAATTGTAGAACAATGGCTGAGAATTGTAGAACAATACACAATGGCCAGTCCAACCCTGGCGGCGAAAATCAAAATTCTCGTTATTTTACTGGATATAACCGCATAGCGGAATTTTAGCGGATACTGCTACCCAGATCTAGCACATCTTTATATTCCTCTCTTGTCTTTACGTAAATCTTATTTGTTTTTTTTCTGTTTTATTCTTCGCAGCCTGTGACTGCAATCCTAGTGGCTCGCTCCATGCTCAATGCGATCGACAAACTGGAAATTGTGCGTGCAAACCTGGCGTATCTGGTAAAAAATGCAATAAATGTCAACCAGACACGACAAGAGATTTCCCGGAATGCGATCCCTGTCATCCATGTTACTACTCCTGGAAGAATATCATCGATGAACTGGGAAAAATGATTAAAACTCCAGGGGCCGGTCATTCTAGAAGAAACATCTCCGTTGATTACAAGAAAGAACTAGATCGTCTTGACGAGCTACTTCGCCGAATTCAATACATTCTCGGAAATCGTACGACTTTCCCAAAACACGTCGAAGAACTGGAAAAGCGCATCAAGGTAGCCGAACAGAGAATTACCCTGCTTTACCAGAGAACTAACAAGACCGATAAGGACTTGGGAAGGAGTGAAAAAAGATCGGCGGTTGCCATGAACGAGATCGTGAAGCTTCGAGCGTTTATTGATAGTCTGAAGGCCATCATCAATGTAGAAAGGGTAAACCTGACAAATATCAAGGACCAGATTCCGCGCGAGTCGATTAATAGCACGCTAGCCAGCTTCGAGAAGTCCACGAAGGCGCTAAATATTTCTGAAAATGTGCGTAAAATTCTGGAAGAATCTGCAGAAGAAAGAGCCAAGATCGTGAAAAAACTTCCCGATTTTAACGCAAATAAAAACCGTATTGCCTCAAAGTTGACGGGATATATGTACGGGTTTCAAGATTTGAGGGCTTTAGTCCAACGCGTTAATGTTTTGGTGTGTGGTAAAGCAGAGGATGGGTGCGGTGGATGTAATTCGACAGGATGCGAGGAATGCGGAGGAAATGGTTGCGATGGCGCAACGACTCTTGCGGAAAAAGCTTTAGCTACGGCGAAACAGGCTGAACGTGCTCTTCGGGAGAAGGAAGGTAAAAACAAACTTAATACAATCGACAGTACCGAAAAAGATGGTGGTGATACACTTAACCACAATGCTTTGCGACCTCAAATCAGCTCAAATAACAACTAAACATTGTTTATCATGCTAAGGTGGATTAAGTAAGCAAGAACTTCATTCCTACCAAAGTTGATCGTTTTAATACGATATCTTCCGATAATTCTGCAAGAAACGATATTTACTGCACGCAAAGGATTGTTGTTAAATGTACAAGTCGCCATCTTTTTCGGTACAGTCAATTGGAGTTTAAGATTCCGTCAAATAACCTGCAAATAAAAAAGCAGGAAACAGAAAACTGCAAAAGATGTTCTTTCAAATATGATAAACTCAATTTTTGGTTCAAATAATAGAACTTATTCCTTCTTATTTTAATAGGCAAAGCCAATGCAACCTTAGAGGAAGTAATTGAGGCTGAAATAGCAG
>JAWNZC010000388.1:0-355000 GCA_035771165.1 Paragorgia papillata | reverse complement strand
TACGTTTAGTTGCCTCACGTTTTAGCACAACAAAACAATTTACGAACAGTTTTTTAAAGAAAATTTCCATTTTGGTAACATAATGCAGCTATTGAATTTTAGTTTAGTTAGTTTAAGCTTTTCCTAGTCTCACAATTGCTTTAGGTATATTGTACAGAAATTCACAACATTTTGTTGATATTCTATTAAAGTTGAAAATATTGTTGGGTTTATTTTTACATAAAGATATTATGCTAGTTGGTTAGGTAGGTGTGCAATGTTTTATTTTGAAATTCATTGAAAAAAGACATACTTTACTCTTTTGTTGATGACAACAATAATGACCTTTTTGTTTATAACAACAATGACTTTTTTGTTTGTTGACAACACGTAAAACACAACTTTGTTTTTTAAATAATTTCAAAATGAAACTGTAAGATTATCAACTACCATAATATTTGTAAGATTATGTAAAACGATCACCAACAATTGTTTTAACGGGAAACCACATTAAAACTGCAACGATGCTTTGCTGTACTAAAAAAAAACACATTGTTTATTTCGCCAAAGATGAGTGATTCGAAATAAAAAAAGTATAGTTTTTACGAATGAGATTTTCAATGTGCCTTTGGTTTTCTGTTTGTTTCCATAAATTTTAATTGAAATATTATCTTTCTATTCTAACTTAAGTAGTTTGTTTATAATTTTAGATATCTTTTAGTTTTACACTAAATTGTTTTTAATAATTTGTACGAGATCTTATTGCCATTACTCAATAAAATTCTACGTTAATAGTGTTTTTAATCGAAACTTTAAAATAATTTTGTTCAGCTTAACAAAAGAGATGTTAAAAAAATAATTATCATTTACATACATTAATTTTTCTAGCTTTCAAAAATATATTCCTTTATTATATGGCTGGGTTCGTTTTCCGCTCCGAACGCAAAACGATGCAAAGCTGAGTGGTCGGGATTCTACGAATATCGTACGATATTGACCGACCTGTCACGATCACTGGTCACGATACAAGCTGATTGGTTCCCGAGCGATCGGGATTCTACGAAGATCCCACGATATTGTACCTTCGGGTCAGTACGCTCTTTTCCCGGACCTGTAAAGTTTAGGCGGGAAAATTTCAAGAGTTGATTTGAAAGCAAATAAAAGAGAACTACTCAAGGTATCTTTAATACTCAAACATTTCAAACAATTAAATGTGCTGGAACACTTTACTTTTATTGAAATATTTCGATCAATTAAATGTGCTGGAACATTACTGCTGGTTTTCGTTAAAGCTGCTTGGCTAAAACACGACAAAAGCAAGCCGAACTGGTGTAAACAAGAAGCGACACGAAGAAGCTATAAACAGGTAAGGTAACGGCAAACTCTGAAGACTAGAATAACGTTCAAAACTTAAAAAGAAAATGAACCAATAACCATATAATAAATCTCTTATTAACCTCGTTCGCCCAGTCTGCATGGGAACGTTTTTGCCCTGGTTTTATCGCACAAACCTTGCTCCTTCGTCGCTCGGTCTGACGGCGAAGTCAGAAGTCTAACGAAGACCTCACGCGAATATTCTTTCCCGTACAGTCGAACTTGAACTCGATTTATAATATTAAAGTCTTTTATACTATTTAAAATTAAAAGAACAGAAGTCCCAGAACTTAAAACAAGACGCAGAAATAGACTTTTGTGGTAGCTTGGTTTTTTGATGACAGGTTGAAGGTTTTTTGAGCGTTAATCACACGATAAGTGTCCCGTTATTTTCTTCTGAGGACGACTGACTTTGACTTCTTGCTCCAGAGCCGTTTATTCCGCTACGATTGGACTTTTTCAAATAACTAAAGAAAATGAACAAGAACATCTCAATTTATACGCGTGGTTTCCGTTTGGTTAATGGTGGCTGTTACTATTCTGAGAATTTATAAAAAAATAAAACGACGAGGACTCAAACAGGACGTACTACTATACCATAGTTGGTGGTAACACACCAAATATGGTAGTACACCAAATATGGTAGTATACCAAATATGGTAGTACACCAAATATGGTAGTATACCAAATATGGTAGTACACCAAAATGGTAGTATACCAAATATGGTAGTACACAAAATATGGTGGTATACCAAATATGGTTGCACACAAAATATGTTACGCCAACAAATATGGTAGTATACCAAATATATTGTAGTATACCAAACATGGTGGCACACCAAATATTGCTTGCACACCAAATATGGTTGCACACCAAATAGAGTTGCACACAAAATAGGTTGCACATAAATATGGTAGTACACCAAATATTACCTAGCATACCAAATATTGTAGTATACCAAAATATGGTGGTAGTAACCACTTACTTAAAACTTTTGCGTAGAAAAGTGAAATAGACCAGTGGAGTGAAGAGAGAATAATAAACAAGTACAGAGACATTTAAAATACTGTGGAGAAAAAAATAAACAAGCTCATTAACTCATCTAATAAAATACACTTTTTATACACTTTACAATACATGTACCCTGAAATTTAATTTCAGAATCACTTACCAAAGTCCAACAGTTTTCCAATTGTATACCAGCATGCTACCAATCATTTCAAGTAGATTGACAAGACACAACATAGTGGCATAATGATAAAATGCCCTGTTAGCTGTAAAAAAATATTGAGAAAAAAACAAAATACAAAAATTAAGCAAAAAAATAATAAGATGATGGGATTGAACAACCAGCCTCAGAATAAACTAGCATCAAAATTTTAATAGTATATACAAAATATACATACAAGGGAGAGAAAGGCAACCTCGACCACATAACCAATTTGTTTTTGGAAGAATAGCAACACAGCTGTAGATCTAGACAAGACACTGGAATTAGGAACCTGTCTTTTTTATTTTTCACAACAGCTCAGCTACTTACCACAAAGAAAAGGCTTGAACTAACAAACCAAAATAGCATCCCTCCATGATGAAACATCATATATTTATTCTTGAAGATTCTTGCACGGTTTGGTGCAAAAACTTCAAAACAAGACTAAGATAAATAAAAAATATATATATTAATATAGATTTGAGTATTTTACATGTACTTACTACTGCCAATTAATTATACAGCTAGCTCACATTGAATTTGCAATTAAACTATTTAAAAAAAATCAATTTATAAAAAAATTCATCAAACCTGAATAGTGGTATATACAAGGGCAAGAAAAAAGGAAAGAGATAGGACTCTTTTTCCAACACCAAGACTACTTCCATATCCTATAGACAAATAAAGTTATTAAATACAGTAACTAACAAGTAATATTAAATACCAATAATATACAATGTGCCCCCTCCCATAATTTAATTAATTTAGCAAGTTACTACCATTTGCAATCAACCGTTAGGCGTGAGAGTTAAAACGCGTTTGTTTACGTTTCAAACATACAGGTTTAACTGGAAAGTTTTACATTTCTACAATACCCCAATCAATCAACCTGTCAAAAAATGGCATGTGATTCATCAAGCTATTGTTAAAACGTCAAAATTTTCCAGTTAAACTTGCATGTTTGAAATGTAAACAAACGCGTTTTAACTCTCACACCTAACAGTTGATCGCAAATGGTAGTATTCAACTGCAAAAAAGTTTACCAAAAAGTCCAAATCCAATTACACTAATTTCTACTGCCAATAAAAGAAAACGAAGAAGAAGCCACAAGACCTAAAACAAAAATAAAAATTAACTGATCATATACAGAATAGTACTGATCTTAGAAAAATATAATTATACAATAATTAATATTTATATATTATTATATAATAACAGTATATATTTATTAATTATTAAGTAATTAATTAATTATATTTTTTACTAATTATTTTACTATTTTATTATAAATATTAAAACATACTTCATTTGAAAAACTGCTATCAGGACTACTAGCTTTTATAATAGTTGCTGCAAATCCTCGAATAACACTGACAATACATACAAGAAATACCTTAAAAATCAAAAAGAAACAAACTACATTGATAAAATATAAATAATAGTGTATAGCCTGTTATAACAGTACTACTGGTTTACCATAAAAAGACTTTTAGCTGTATTTTATAATATTTGAAAATTATTCAATTGCTGTAATTAGATTATTTAATTTATTACCAAAATTAAAAGGACTTTGACAACTGGAAATTGTTGTTGGTGAAAGAGTCTATAGAACAATCCAATATGGTAGGATAGAAATATAAGAAACACTACATTTGGCAGCAGCAAAGCAATGTTCCAGTATGTGATGCTATAAAAGAGAAATAATAATGCAATCTTAATGTTGTCAGGGATGAAAAGTTTTTATTCTACAGTATATCAATGAGTTTGAGTTTTCATCAGGGAATCCAAACACGAGAAAACATGATGAAAGCACGAGGGTGAACCATGAAGGCCAAGTGGTTTTATTGTTTTCGAGTGTTTGGATTCCCCAGATGAAACATGATAAACGAGTTGTTCATATGGCATCTTAATTGAGCGATTTCAATTGGAAAATGCAATTAAAATAAACCCTCATGAGATTTTATTCATGAGTGTGTGTAAAATTTATTCAAACAGCAACATATTTATTTTGCACTTGTAATGGTTTTCATCTACTGTAATATCTTGGGTTTTACTGGAGTATCCACCTTCAGTCAGGTGATTGAATGAACCATTGTAATTGACTGATTATCTCATGAATTATTAATGAGTTTATATATATATATATATATACATATATATATATATTCTATAGTTAAAACCTGTAGCTATGATCTTAATTAACAAACAAAGTGTTGTTCGCGAAATGTTGAAAAGTGCTCAATACCGTAAAGATAGAGTGAATATACTATAAGTGGGCTTACCTCAAATGTTGATGGTCGCTACTGTCAGTTTCAAGCTGGGCAATCCTCAGGCAGCTGAAGATTTTTGATTCGGCGCTGTCTTAAATAGGTTGAGTTGCTTATGTCAATGCTAATGGGTGTGTGGGTTGATAGTGCACTTTCAACATGTCGGCACAAAAACAAGTTTAAGATAAAGAATGTAGGTGTAGGCAAGAACAAAGGTAAACCCAGAAGCATGCCATCAGCCCACACACCCAGAAGCGCACCATCAACCCACACACCCATTAGCATTGACATAAGCAACTCGACCTATTTAAGACAGCGCCAAATCGAAAATCTTCAGCCGCCTGAGGATCGCCCATCATGAAACTGAATAGTATACAGTATATATATATATATATATATATATAATTTTATTATATAAAATAGAGTGTTTTATTGATTTTTCCGCCACTAATAAAAGAGATAATCTCACATGTGCGATTATTTATGATAATCGCACATGTGACGATTATCGCTGAATCAGCATTATAGTTTAATGCAATTTTTGCAAGGCAATAGGACAATTTTTTTATATAATAAACAGAACAATACATGGATGTTTGGAAATATGAAATTTATTTCTCGTGTTGAACAGGATATGTCACTCGTTCGCTTCGCTCACTCGTGAGATATCCTGGTCAACACTCGAAATAAATTTCATATATACACATACATATATATATATATTCTATAGTTAAAACCTGTAGCTATGATCTTAATTGACAGACATAACTAGAATACTTCAACTGTAAATACTGTTATAGAACTGCACAATAAATTTCCAAATACAAAATATCTAAACTGCATGAATTTCTCCGGCCCTCAAATCTTGAAACTAAATTATAGCGAAACTGCAAATAATTATATTATTACATTTGACATACCCCGAATCATTTATAGATGCTCTCAACATTTCTCTACAAACTCCATATTCGATCGCATCGACAAACGTTGATTCGTTCGCAGTAGGAGAAACGCCGCCGTGAGAAATGGCCATCACGCTAACATCATATGATTCCTATTTCCTACTAAAGGCAAAGTTATGAAGAAACAATGAAGCGAAGAACAACTTCCGGTTGTCTGTTGTCTGGTCACAGATCACGAGCCTTCGGGGGGAGAGAATCCTGGAAATTAGAAGGGGGTGTACCTCTTACTACTCTCCCTATTCTGGGCTGTATCGTTGAAACCCTGACTCTGTTCCAGATTATCAAAGAATTTAATATTTTCGCGACCCTCTTTCGGATCAAAATGTCAAAAAATTAATAGTTCAGCTTTGTTTATTTCCAATCTCTTATTCGTGCTACCGGCTTTTTCCGAAGGTTGACGGCATAGGCCGAACATCTTCCTTCGCTCATTTTCAGCCATTTTGGCGGCTGTTTCAATATTTGGAGATAAATAATGGATGTTTCCTTGGCACTTGATATCGTTTTGGTGTTCATATTGCTTACCAATGTCTTCGTTTGTCCATACACAAAAGTGGAGGAAAGTTTTAATTTGCAAGCCACGCACGACATACTGTATCATGGTCGGAATATTTCTCAGGTATGGACAAATTTTATTAAAATATTGTTTGAATGTTCTGGCTAGCTTTAAATAATAGTTTATATAGTATTATTTTGCACAGAAAGCCTAAAGATAGTCATGTAATTAAACTAATTATAACTGTAGACTACAGCTAGCTAGCACCATACTTAAATGTCAGCTAACATTGCCACCCCCCCTGAAATTAGACCTACGATATCTTTAATGTAAAAATACCGCTAATAATCCCTTACTTATATATTTTTTATTTATACTAAACACTTATATACCAGCACCGAGGGAAACTGTGTTTTGTAGCCTTCAAGACCACTGTTGTTGCTTGAGAGCAACAACAAGCAGTCTAAGGGCCACAAAACACCTTTTTCTCAAGGTACCAGAAAATATGATTAAAAAAAAATGGACCTTAACACTTGATATAGGTGACCATTTTCTATTTCTTAAAGTGCCTATGTCATGGTTGGGGATTTTACATATTTAGGATATTTGGAACTTTCTGAGAAGATTTGTAATATATCTTCCTCTTCTGAAATGTCATCTTCATCGACTTTTTAGCTGTGAAAGTTGACGGAAGTGACGTCAAAGGAGGAATCTGTAAAGTGTTTTTTATATAGACAAATTCCTCTTTTGACGTCACTTCTGTCAACTTTAAGTCAAATCTTCTCAGAAGGTTTTAAGTATCCTAAATATGTAAAATCCCCAACCATTGCATAGGCACTTTAAGTTATTATGATTTATTTTAATTTTTTAGTATGATCATATTCAGTTTCCTGGTGTTGTTCCACGCACGTTTATTGGACCTCTCGTCATTGCTTTTCTTAGTTCACCATTTGTCGCAATCGTAAATTTTGCAAGTTTACCCAAGATTTACAGCCAATTTATTGGTACAGTAAGGGAGAAGTACTGTAGAGGAAATTTAGTAGTAGCATTAGTGTTCTGACTACTCAAGATGTACCTGTACTCCCATTGATGAGTAAAATCATCTGGTGTTAATAGACAGAGTAAAATAATAAAAGGGACCAGTTTTGGCTGGTCTAGGAGTTCAAGGAAGAGAGAATGGCAAGATAGGCCCAGTTACGGTGGCTCCCTACAGTAATTTTAAGAAGGGACTGGTAACGAGTATGGTGTTGGTACATGTGTAAATAGCAATCTTGTTGAGTTGATATTCTGTCATGTCAGTAGCCATTCAAGCAATACAAATGCTCAAAAATCACATAGTTGGTTCAGTAAAACTCTTTAAAAAAATTTTGTGCATAAAGCAATACAAAAACCTCAAACAACATACTTAGTTTATAAAAAATTTCATAAGACAGAACTTTTTTAATCCATTAAGTTTATAGCGAAAAATCTGTCTTGACAACTTTCCCTAATACTTTGCTGTAGTGTTCTATTTGGAAAAAACTGACCAGATGACAATTTTCAGAAATTTTGAGTGAAGAAAACTGGAGATATGCGTCTAAATAGACGAAAACCGTGAAAATTTGACATATTTCAAACGCCATTATTACCATGGTAACAGCAGATATTAGCACTATTCAACAAATACTTCATAAGCGTGGTTCTCCTTCTGCAGTTCAGTATACAGAATAATTATGTATTAGTTATTTTATAGACAGCAATAACCATAGACTATGACTGAACGTAACAAGCCATGAAAACTGTAGGTAGCCAACTTGAGTAAAATCATCTGGCGTTAGACAGAGTAAAATATCAAAGGGTCTAGATCTACCTTCTTAGATGTCAAAAGGTTAAAAACAATACAATGTAGAAAGTAGTAGTTTTTTTTAAGTTTCAAATTTAGGCCAAAAAAGAGGAATTTCATTACCATATGTATCTTTTCAGTTCGTGTTGTCCTTGGACTTTGCTCACTCGTTGCCTTCCGAATTTTTCAACGTGGAGTCAGTGAAAGATTTGGATCTACTGTGGCGCATTTTCTGGCTATAATAACAATAACACAATTTCACTTTATATTTTATCTTTCAAGACCTCTACCTAATACTTTTGCTCTAATACTTGGTACGTTGAAATTAGAGTTTGCAATACATTACAGTGTATGTACAATATTTAATAGACACCAAATGCGACAGCTTCATTGTAACCACTATACTTACAAGAAAATTAACTGTTTTTTATACGGATGTGATACAAAAATTTTACATAATAGTGAATGTTTTGTGCAGTTATTACATTGTATGTAGTTACATGAAGGTTGGGCTGCGTCACGTTGTGCTGCGCTGTGTTGCGTTGGATTACGCTGTGTTGCGCGCTATGTTGTATAGTGTTGGGCTGCGCTACGTTCAGTATGTTATGCGCTGTGTTCTGCTACGTTACGTTGTGTGTTGTTGCGTCCTACGTTGTATGGTGCGCTATGATGTACATGTATAGTATTGCGCTGCGCTACGATGCGTTTCTCTGCGCTCCGTTGTGTTTTGTTGCGCTGTGCTACATTCTATGGCGTTGCGTGTGTTGTTCTGACTTGCGCATCCTAGTGTACTAGTATGACATTTTTTGTTCCTTTTTGCTTATATATATTCTGCCTGATTTGGGTTCACTGTGATATCCCCCTTCGTGTGTTTTGTTTTGTTCTATTCATATAATTAGATAATTACATACATAAGTTATTTCCATTTTATTCTGATTCTTCTTCTTAATGATCCTCTCACAACCTCTTCATTATTTATATTTTAGTACTATTGGCCTTCTTTTTTTGGCTCACTGGCAAACATGCCTCGTTCATCTGGTGCTCTGCATACAGTATCATTATTTTTAGAGCTGAATTAGCTTTATTACTGGGTATTATAATATTATATGAACTGTATCATGAAAGAATTCCAATCCTGAAAGCTTTTCTTCATTCTGCAGCAGCCGGGATAACGTCTTTAGGTAAAATAATACTTGAAGTTTTGTAAAATTTTTGAAACTGAGAATGTAGGCGGCGTCATAATAATTCAAAGAAATATTCTATATTGCTTTTTATATTTTAGTGATCACATTATTAGTCGACTCGTTTTTTTGGCAGCGTTTGTGTTGGCCTGAAAGAGAAGTATTTTGGTACAATGCAGTCCAGAATAAGAGTTCAAACTGGGGTGTATCCTTTTGTAGACAATCATTATTTTCTTTATAAAATTGTAACAGTGCATATGGCATTACATTGCACTACACTGCACTGCACCACTACACTACACTACACTACATTACACTACACTACGTTACATTATACTACATTACACTACATTACATTACATTACACTACATTACATTACATCACATTAAAATTACATATCATTACATTACATTACACTACATTACATTACACTACACTCAACGATGACGCTCTAATTAACAGGTATGCCACGTCTAGTTGAATGTGGTCAAGAAAATTTTTTTTTTTTATCTTTAACTGAATTTCTAAAGACCTCGCCATTTCTTTGGTATTTCTACTCGGCTCTCCCCAGAGCTTTATCGTTGTTTACACCGTTTCTCATCGCATATGGTTTAAAACGTGACAAACGCACAAGAATAATGTTCTTGATGTCAATGGCTTTTGTTTTTCTGTTTTCGTTCCTTCCTCACAAGGAACTACGTTTTGTTTTCTACGTTATTCCATTGTTAAACACGGTGGCAGCTGTTGGTACAAATTCCATGTAAGTTGCTTGACTAAGATTTGTTTCGGCCGAGAAGCATATAATTAAGATGTCAGCCTTATACACTGAACGCCGTTGGGTGACAAATTTCACAAACCATTCACATCTGTACTGTGTAACACTTGCCGTGAAACTTGTCTCGCTTCCTTTGGTTCAAAATCCTTGCAGTTTCACGTAAAAATTGCACACGCAGCACCTTTAAACCTGTAGACGCACGTACGCAGTGCGTACCTATTTTTATACTATAGTAACCTTGGTCAATTGCTTTGTTTAGCTACAAGAATATATTCAAATGGAAAGTAGAGATACAAAGTGTGTTTACCGTGCTGACGTTAGGAGGCATATTATCTAATGTGGTATTCAGCAATGTTCTTCTGTATGCCTCTTCGTTTAATTACCCCGGAGGTGTAGCCTTTGCAAGACTACATGAACTCTTGGCGAGCTCCGGTAAGCCTGTCAACTTACATATTTGTAATTACGCAGCTCAAACTGGCGTGTCGAGGTTTGGTCAACTCAGGTCAGACTGGAGGTAAGTAGTTGCATAAAGTCGTGGTGGGGATGGGGGGGGGGGGGGGGGGGAGTTGGGATGCTGTCTTCCTTATCTTAGCAAGAAATAGCCTCCTCCGCAGACATTCTTATGGCTCGCTCACAAGCAAGGAGCGAATGGCAAAGAATTAAATCCATCGGCTAGGTTATAGAATAGCCCGCCACATTCATGGTTTCCACGTTAATGTTAAGATCAGGTTCCGAGATTGGGAAAAGTTCATCACATATACAATTGCCTTGTTCTTTTAAATTACTTGGTTAACTTCATTACAAAGAACAAGGAGATGCAATTTACACCTTTGGTTACATAAGAGTTTTTAGGGTATCCTGGCTTGTATTTGTGTTTCTAAAGACACAATCAAAAGTGGTTGGGTATTTTTTATATATAATCGCTCCCCATCCATGGATTTTGAACGTTGCATAACCATTTTTGCCATTTTCAGTTACAAGAAGACGGAAAACCTCGAGGGTAGCAACGAATTATTTTCATTTACGCACCTTCTCGTCGAAGCACCGTGTAGAAACACCACGTTTGATAAAAGTTACGATGTTTTGGAGGAAATACACGCATTCCGCCGGATTTCTCCTCGAATATCGAACGCATTTCCATATTTTTCTTTAGTCAAACTTAAACCTCGATTGTGTATTTTGGAAAGGAGATCTTGGAAAGCAAATGACACTGGGTTTCCTTTGCGAGACAAGTCGTGAGGTTATTCGAAGTACAGTCGAACCCGTGTTTTAAAAGCGGCCACCTTTGGGAGCTTGCCTAAAGCCTTGTTTACACGGCCAAAATTTAAGCACGCTTAAGTTAAGCGTGCTTAAAATGCGCCACCTTGGTGCGTTTACACGGTCATTTAATCCCTTACTTAAAACACATACACCATTATTCAACATGGCGGACGAGCTATATTTTTGGTTTTGGGCGTTTTGGAAGCTTCGTATGGGTAGCGTGCGTCAAAGAACAACGGAAGACATCGGTACACGAGAAAAAGCGCGATTAACTGATCGTGCTCAGTTTAATCCACCTCCTTGAGGTGGTGCAAACTAATCGCGATTAATTTACGCCGATCTGTTTACACGGACATTTTAAGCCCGCTTAAAGTCAGATGTGGCTCAGATCCCGCTTAAATTTTGGCCGTGTAAACAGGGCTTAAGTGTCTACGTAATTAAGAGAGGTGTCCACTTAACTAGTCCAGGCTAGAGCTTTCTCCTGCAGAGACGAATAAGGTCGACGACTTGTACTCTGAAACTACTTTTCGTTCATCACAATTTTCAAAAAGACACTACCACTTTTTTATTGATGTTTTATTACAACTGAAAACGTTTACAAATATAACATCCTACTGTATAAACCAAGTACAGCTTGACGATTATGTACGTTAAAGCTAGTTCCTTTACCAAAATAAATAGACTATTAAAACTATTTTTTTTAAAAATGACAGTACATATACTAAAGTGACAATTACAAGTAGAAATGTATATTACATCACAACCGATTTATTTCTTACAAAACGGAAACTTCAGCGAGTCTGGAGTCACAAAGCCGTCTTGTTACTTCTTGAAATCACGTGAAATTGGGCACCATCTTGATTGATTTAAAGCAAATTTTCAGAACCCGCACGAAAACAAACATGATGGGCAGCGGTTTGTAAACAGCGTTTGCCAACCGAAAAATCAACCAAGATAGCAGACGTGACGTCATGTGCAAACGATCTATAACTTGGAACGCTGCTTTTAGTAAGTATTAAGGGTTATTAAGGGCTTAGGTATACGAATACGACGGTTGTGGATAATCGTGAGACGGCTGTGCGATACCAGACTCGTCCCAGTCCCGTCCTGGGTTTTTAAAGTGATATGTACATCTCCAGTTTTCAAATATGGTTCCTTTAGAATCAGAAATATCGTATGTTTTCGCTTGGAGTTACACTTCCATGTTCGCATGGTCTAAACGGCAGCTTCGTGTCCTCCAAATATTTTCCTTATGTTTAGATCATATGCCAAATTTTCTTTTTACTCAAGGTTTGGATGAGAAGTTTCTTTTGTTGTTTTTTTATTCATGCTTGGATGGTATAACAAGTTTCCTTTTTCGTTTTACTCGGTGTTTGGATATCAAGTTTCCTTCTGGTTTTTTTTTTCATAATCTTTGGATGGTATTAGGTTGGGATAAGTTGTTTTTTTCTTTTTGATGTCTGGACGATATCATGACAAGATCTGTTTCTTCATAATGTTTGGATGATAAGCTTCCTTTTCTTGTCGTGCACGAATCTGTTTTTCTGGAACATGTCGCTTTCGTAAAGTGTAGAAACGTTATCGATATTGATTTGTCTTGCCTAAAAGAGAAAAAGAAACTTTTAAAGGGGGTAGAAACGTTCTTGGTGGTGGTGGTGGTTGTTGTTGGTGGTGGTGGCGTTTTTTGTTGTTCCTGTTGTTGGTGGTGGTGTTGGTGGTGATTGTTGGTGTTGGTGTTGTTGTTGTTGTTGAGCCCCTTCTTATCTCACAAGCTCTTACCCTATCCAGAAACTCATCTTCTAAAATTTCCACAATCTCCGGAGCGCTTCCATAACGATTATTGTGGAAAGTGATTTGATCACGAACCAATTGTTTAAGAACAAACATAAGAAGTTCATTGTTATCACGACGGAATGAAAGATATTGAGAAAAGGCCTAGAAAAAAATAAAGCAAAGTTAGTATCTTTCCATTCGAAGGATACTTTTCACAGTTTCTTGACATTCTACAAGTACTGAAGTTTCAGTGCCATGCACGAGACATTGTACTTTTCACGCTTAACCACACCTTTCGCATATTTCTCATCACAGAGAACTTCTGTGTATCTATGAAGCTCTCCAACACTACTCTGATGGCCATGTTAACATCGTCTTCTGTGATGTACTCGCGAAGATGCATCTTGGCGTTGGCTTCTGCCATACGGATCATTGATTCAATATGGCGGACCGTGATAGGGACACTGCCAGTTGCCTGAAAAAAGAAACAAAATATTTTTAAGCCTTTTATGCATACTTATTCTCATTTTATACATTACTCTTTTTCTATCTGTCCAATTTTGTTATATTTTTTCACTCGTTGACGTTGCGTAGCTACAGTGGTAGTTTGGACACAATTCAATGCGTTATCAATGACCAGAATGCTTTGCGGGTAAAAACATCACCAGAATGCTTTGTGGGTAAACAAATGACCAAAATGCTTTGCAGGTAAACAAATGACCAAAATGCTTTGCGGGTAAACAAATGACCAAAATGCTTTGCGGGTAAACAAATCACCAGAATTCTTTGCGGGTAAACAAATCACCATAATGCTTTGCGGGTAAACAAGTAGCCTATAATACATTGTAGTACTTCCCTTTACTGGAAGTTGGAGCCGTGTTTTACTTACCATTGACTCTCGTCTTAAGTCTGCAAACATTCTGGCTATCTTATCTTGGTCCATGTTATTTAGTTTCGGATGCATTTTATCCTTGGCGTAAATGACGTACTTCTTTAACATTTCTTGCGACAGCTGTTCCGCGCCCGTCGTTGGACTAGAATTCTAAGAAAAGATGCGCAAACCAAAATACCTCAGAAACATGGTTTAACAACAGCCCACACTGGACAAAAACAAACTAACTTTATTTATACTAGATAACCCTGTTAGTCATGTCTAAACTGTTCTCTCTATAGGTCCAGTAAGGACCATCCCTCATTGGTCCAGTGTTACTACAGGAGGAAATCACAGTGAACTAAACTAACTTTATTTATACTAGATAACCCTGTTAGTCATGTCTAAACTGTTCTCTCTATAGGTCCAGTAAGGACCATCCCTCATTGGTCCAGTGTTACTACAAGGAGGAAATCACAGTGAACTAAACTAACTTTATTTATACTAGATAACTCTATTAGTCATATCTAAACTGTTCGTCCTAGAGGTCCAATAAGGACCATACGGTACGAGGTTGGGGCCAATTGTCATTGATCTAGTGTCACCACAATAGGAGACCAGAGTACAATAGCATGACGTCGATAGTCTGATGACGTGTTTAGGTTATGACATCACAGCAACCTACCACTTCCATATCATCTTCCTCCTCGCCGCCATCTTCAGTCTTTTTATTTGGATGATGTTTTACGTGACTTTTGACGACAAATCTCGCCAACAATTCGTCCTGGAATCAAAAATGAAAAAAAATTGATCATACCCAGGAGTTTTCTAAGTACTTAAAGCTAGGGATTCCAAAGAGTTTAACTCTTAGAACACCTAGTTTCAAGCCAGAAGATGTACCTGAATTGGATCAACAAGATCTCGAACGACACAAAGAATGTCAAATCGCGATAAAATAGGCTCACTCAGGTCGACCTACGAAAGGAAAAATATACATATCAAAGTTTACCCAAACTAGACCTAAACCAGCTTTACTAGGGCTTATATGTAAGACTCTTGCATAGAACTTACATTTTCTGAAAACGTCATGGAAGGGTCGTATCGTCCACCAATGGGATTCGCGGCAGCAATGATCGAACAACGAGCCTAAAAATAAAGTCAATTCACAGTGAAACTCTATTTATGACGTCATTAAAATTTTATGTGACGTGCTGTTATGACGTCATCAAAATTTTATGTGACGTACAATTATGACGTCATCAAGATTTTATGTAACGCTAATATTATGACGTCATCAATAATTTTATGTGACGTGCCATTATAACGTCATCAAGATTTTATATGACGTACCTGTAATGACGTCACAATGCCCGCTTTCGAGATTGAGATACTTTGCTGTTCCATTGCTTCGTGGATACTTGTTCGGTCAGCGTCGTTCATCTAAGATTGGATAGTAAAGATAAAGTTAACCTTGATTTCACCCTGCTTCAGGTCAGAAGGACAGCATGCGTGCAGGCTCTCTGCTATGGAAATATACAAGAGCACGCGCTGGAAGAGTGGGAAGGACTTTTGAAAAGTCTATGTAAATACGTAAGACATTTTCCCGCTTACTTTATCAAACTCGTCGATCATGCAAACTCCACGGTCAGCCATGACAAGAGCCCCAGCTTCCAAAGTCCATTCCTTTGTGACAGGATGCCGCTGTACATAAGCCGTGAGACCGACAGCGGACGCACCTTGACCAGTGGTGAACACAGAACGTGGTGCCGTTTTCTCTGTGTACTTCAAGAACTGGGACTTAGCAGTGCCAGGATCACCACACAATAACACATTGATGTCTCCACGGATCTTATGCTTTCCACCTGAAATTCAATAATATACAACCATATACTACAACACCAACTATCCAATTCACAGACGTTCTTCAAGCTCAAATATTCAGAAAATGCGTCTACTTTACCTGGGTCTTTAGCTTCTCCTCCGAACAAAGTCAACGCTAATGCTCTCTTGATGTCGTCATGTCCATAAATAGAAGGCGCTATACTGGCTATGATCTAGAAATGGAATTTAACAGCCGCGGTGTCAGTGATCTGTTAGTTCATAGTCAATCGAGATATGGTCTGAAAGACTGGAAACTTTTCATTTCATCGCCTTTATGCATTTTTGTGCACGGTGCACGGTCACTGAACACATTGTATTTTAGTATAATGAACGAATTGTCCAATAGCAACGTTTCAGTTCAATTACTCAACCGTGTTATTTAAATATTAATAAACCTAAAACAAAGGATGTGCACGGTGTAAGGTACGGTTCAACATAAAATCCCAGTTTATTATAGGCGCTTTGAAGTTTGCCGAGTTTCCAGACCATATCTCGATTGACTATGGTTAGTTGAAATTGAATGACATTAAGGTTAGGAAAGACTCGAGTTGTGCCTTCAGAGACAATCAGCTGGAAGTTCAGAGAATCACGTGAAGTAATAGAGAACCATGTGAACTTGAGAGAGAGCCACGTGAAGTTGAGGGAGAATCAGGTGGAAGTTCCGAGAGAATCACGTGAAGTTCAGAAAGAATCACGTGTCTTTTATAGTGAATCACGTGGAAGTTCAGAGAAAATCACGTGTCTTTCATACAGTGAATCTCAGAGTAAAATTATAATAAAAAAAGAGCACTCTTCTCACTCACCCTTTCTCCAATTTTTGGATCTTTTGACAACGAAATGATTTCTTTAATGTCTTCATCCGTGAGACTAGTAATGGCTAGTTTATCTTCTTGTTTTGTGATGTGGTTGGCTTCAATGACAGTTGCAAACACTGGGAAACCATGAGCAATATTCAAAGAACCATCGTAATTATTATGGTAGATTCCTGTCAAATCCTAGGCAATCAAAATATAGATGCTTAAACTTTACAAGGATTATTACAACTTAAAATTGAAATAAGTTGCAAGCAAGTTGCTGTACAAGCTGTGTTGGTAATACTCAGAAAAACTCTGAGCTCTAAGTGGACTCGAACCCGCAACCTTCTGAATGCTAGCCAGACGCTCTAACCATTGGGTCACTAGACCTCAGATAGCAGAGCAAGGTTATTTAAGGTAATTATACCTTAGACTGTGCCAAGTCCTTCAGGAACGAGTCTTAACCGCTCGGTTACAAGTACTTGTAGGTGCACAAGTCGCGAGTATTACCAGCTAACACAGCTTGTACAGCAAAACAACTGACAATTATTACTAACATCAAGCTGCAATTTCTGAAACTAACTAAGCTTTCTCTAATTGCCTGATATTGGAATACTGAGCGCCAGAAATGATTCAGCTAATAAAACGTTTAAAGGCTTACAATTTCGTCGCCAGCTTTGCACGAGTCAACCAAGTCACCCAAAAGAATAACATCTTTTGAACGCGGTAGTCTTCCAGCTGCAACTTTACTTGGACTTTCTTGAATTTTAATCCGCTGATAATTCTGGTATACAGTCTAGGGGTAATACAATAACAAATTACAGACCACGTGATGACCTACTTCAAAGTTATACTGACGTTAATAGAGGTACATAATACATGTGGGATATGTGATATATGTGGTACATTTGGTGCATTACATGTGCTGTATATGGTGTATGTGGGGCATATGGTACATGTGGTAGCTGCATGTGGTGTATGTGGGGCATATGGTAAATACAGTATGCCGTATATGGTGTATGTGGGGCATATGGTACATACAGTATGGTGTATGTGGGGCATGTGGTATATGTGGTAGCTGCATGTGGTGTATGTGGGGCATATGGTACATATGCTGTATATGGTGTATGTGGGGCATATGGTACTTATGCTGTATATGGTGTATGTGGGGCATATGGTATATGTGGTAGCTGCATGTGGTGTATGTGGGGCATATGGTACACGAGGTGGATGTGGTGCATGTGGTACACGAGGGTCACATGGTGTATTTGGTAGATGTGGTGCACGTGGTACATATTTGGTGCATATGGTATACATGGTCATGTGGTAGATGTAGTGCATGTGGTGCATGAACGATCTTGGTGTAGACGTTCATCAAGTTCAATTAGTCAGTCATACTTGTTCCATATTAATTTCGAATGGTCCTCGTGATTGACACTCCGGACAAGACCCAGGTCGAACTTCTTGATTTTGAGATTGAAAGAAAGGTCCAAGAATGAAGGAACATTTTGGACAATCGTACTTCACCATACTCAGCTGTGGTAAGACACCAGTACTGCTTGATACAACACCACTTGTTCGAATTAACTGGTTCAAATGAAGTTGCCTTAAAAAATTTATGTATTTTATTCAGATCATAACCAATTTTTTGCGTCTATGTAGCGCTGCCTGAATATGTTTCGTCAAGCCAACAGATCACCCAGACGCGTGATACAGTATGACAAGCGAGCGATAAACTTGTTCTCAGGGTATACAGGTTTTGTGCAGCGACCAAGAACCATTAGATTATGTCAGCCTCATACACTAAACGTCGTTGCATAACAAATTTCACGAACCATACACATAACACTCCTCATGAAACTTGTCTCAAAGTCTCAAAGTTTCATGTAAAAATTGCACCATGTAACACGTAGCACCTTTAAACCTGTAAACGCATGTACGCAATGCGTACCTATTTTTACTGCTTGTGACATGCATAATGACTTGTTTGGAGAAAATTTTTTGTCAGTTTACTTTTTTCAAGTCTTATTTTAACAGTCTATATTATGTACTGAACAATAACAGTATATAATCCAAATAGCAAAACAACTTTAAAATTGTTGTGTGTACTGTACATGTGTATGTAATGGAGAACATAAATTTTGGTACCTGAGTGACCGGATTTCTTCCATAAGAGGAAGCTCAGCTATTCTGACATGAATTTCAGATGCAATTCGATCATAATTAGCAAACATGGACAAAACCACTTCTTTGGCAGCCTGAAAGACATTGAATTAAACCATGAATTGAACAAAATACATGCACTGTATGGTGTATCTCAATTACAGCTATAGTAGTATGTTCCACTGCCCTATGCACTACCTTTTTCTTCTTAGACTTGTACACCTGTTAGTATTAACAACACTGTTAATTTGTTTTTACATTCTGATGAAGGCTATTGGGACATCTGATTTTTAATCCATTCCAGTCTGAGCTAGCCAAAAATATGGCCCAGTTTGCTTTCACTTGGCGCCTTCTTTTCCACCCACACCTTTCCACCCGTGAGTGTCTGTTATACAGGCAAGGGGAGGACCCACAAACATCCTAGGCAGCAATGAGCTAAACACTGTTGTTGTTGTTGTTGTTGTAAACACCAGGAAACAGGTTATGGAAAAGGAGAACTTTACCTCGTCAAATA
The DNA here is from genome assembly GCA_035771165.1 of Paragorgia papillata. Lineage (NCBI taxonomy): Eukaryota > Metazoa > Cnidaria > Anthozoa > Scleralcyonacea > Coralliidae > Paragorgia > Paragorgia papillata. The sequence goes on along the minus strand of JAWNZC010000388.1, from coordinate 335,679 downwards.
TTTTCAGCATCTCTGCTGGAGCTTCTGGCAAGAAGTAAGCCAAAACCTGCAACTGTTGTTCACAAGCCAGTATGTTGTAATCAATAACCAAACTTTGATGATTACCTGAAATATGGCATGCACAAATCAAAGTTAAAAATGCCAAATGAAGTAAAATAGTTTTTGTCATATAATTGCCTTGGTCTTATTACTGTTAAAAGTCTTGGACCTAGGGTTGACTGATGTTGGTGATAAGTAATATACAGACATTTCATTTCAATGGCCTCAATAGTGGTCACCTTCTGCTGCAGAGGCTGTCAAAACATCACTGAGTCACTGCCACCAATTTAATAGTCCTTCTCGAGAGTCGAGACTACACTAACTGATGTTGCGAGATGCAATGAAACTTAGCAAACATTTTTTTTAAAATATTTTGACTTGTTTTGTCTTTTATTTTAAGAATTTTGAGCTGGGCTTATTTTTACTTTACTTTGCTTTTCTAAAAAACATTGTCAATTTTTACCTTCACACATAGTTTTGATTTTGTCCCTGTACATACTTTTCCCCTGGTCATCAACAAATGTCTTAAGAAATTGTTTAAATCTGTTTTTGATTTCAAGTCTTGGGGCCTGAAGACAGACCCACTCTCGAACTGAATGTCCCTTCATGTCCTCCAGGTTTTCAATACTCTCAATCATGTCCTCTCCCATATCCATATCACCTTCGGCTGCTCGCTGCGCTAACCGACGACGGCGAGACAGCTGGGGTAAGTCATCCTCTTCATCTGTGTCATCTAAACAATTATTGGAAATAAGTTTAGTACCAGTATGAGCACGCTGTACAGCGAAAATATACTGTACTAACATTACATATTGACATACATAATTATTATATATATATATATATTTCTTCCCACAAGGGGTTTTTCAAGAGCAATTTCCATATTGAATTTCAATGTTGCTGAGTCAAAGGTATGTCAAAGGCACTCCAGGCAGCCACCATATGACACATGTCAGACCACGGATCACAGCTAAGACCTAGGTGTTGATTTTACAGGAGGAAAACCAGAGAACTAGGTGAAAAACCCTCTAAGCACAGGAGAGATCAACTACAACTCTACTCACATGATTCCTAAGTTCCCAGATGGTCACCCATCCAAGTACTAACCCCAGAGAGGCAGCCTGCCAACACTACATGTTATTCATAAATTTCCAACAAATTGGCTATTTGACAAGGAGGTAGAATCTGCCTCCACTCCACCCCCTTCCCATAATGTCTGCCACTATAAAGAAGATATGTCAATAACACCAAATTAAGGATTGAAAGAGATTATACTGTACCATAGAGAAGGCCTCTTCTCAACCTTCCTGAAGTTGCAGCTTCTTCCCGATCCCTTCTTCCCATCATTCGATCTGCTTCCCTGCGTTCTCCAATGTCCATATCATCGTATTCCTCATTGTCAACTACTGCAGCATCGTACACATCAAGTCGAGGAATTGCTCGATAATCACTGATTTAACAGAAAAGAAAGCATTCCTTGGTAATTAACACTGTATGGATATTTGTTAATTTCCAACAATATATCAACCCCAATCTTTGATTGCTTACTCTATCATATTGTCACCCATTAAGTCAATTCCATCGTCTTCTTCTTCCTCGTCGTTACTGCCATCATTTCCTAAAATAGCATCTGACTCGTCCTCAAAAGGAGCCAAGTTTCGAGCAGGACTGGATGTCAAGGCATCAGTTCGATCAAAGCGTGATCCAGGGTCATCTTGTTGATCTCTTGCTGGGCTCGTAGCTGTACCAAGACTGCTTGAAGGATCCTGGGATAATATAATTATGCTAATAGTTGATTCACTGATAACTGTAGCTATAAAATGCTTTTCTCTTGATTACATTTGTCAAGATATGTGTTGTGGTTAGCTTTGTAAATATTGTTGTTGTGGATGTTGTTGCTGTTGTTATTATTGTTTCTGTTGTGTGACTTGTTGCTGCTTATATTGTTGTTGTTATTATTGCTGCTGCTGTTGTTGCTTACAGCATGTTGTTGTTGTTATTGCTGCTGCTGCTGTTGTTGCTTACAGCATGTTGTTGTTGCTTCTGTTGTTGTTATTGTTCTTGCTGTTGTTGTTGTTGCTGTTGTTGTTGTTGTTGCTGTTGTTGTTGCTATCACCAATTTATAGTACATATACAAGTGACATTTATAACATAATATTACAGTTCAAATACATGCCATCTAAGCCATATTTAATAACATATTTCAAAATCGGAATTTAAAGTACAAAAACTAGCGAATATAAACGTCTACATTGCTCGGATCATAATTTTGTTCTTTCATCTCCAGATCAACTTACTGGATCACAAAAGCCAAACATATGCAACAAAATTTGGAATTACATGTATAAATTTAACTGCAATATGTGGGCATATAAACACGAGGTCAATTGTTTATAGACTTCAAAAATTTTCATGCTAAACGGCCATGGACTACAAGCTTTCATTCGATCGCTCTGTATACATCGATATTCTCAGAGCTTGCGATATCAATGAAGTTTAGACGAAATAACGTTGGATATGTTTTTTGCATAAAATTTATAGCATACACATACACAAATTTAATATACAGTCACAGATCTCATGTCAGCAAAGCGATCGGCGACGCTTTCGATAAATTAACACTCTTTATAACAGATTGGCGTACAGTTTCTTATGAATCTATACAATTCTAACAGTAATCCATGCATCCAACGTTAAAAATTAGTAAAATAATCGATAAAACTCACCGCCATTGCTCTTTTGTAGGAAATCGATCGAATCCGTGATCAAATGAATGTCAATTTCATTCACGTCACGTGATCCCACTTTCCCGCGTTTTCTGGGCATTTAATCACGAAAACGAGGCACGTGAGCCTGCGAAAATATACAAAAAATGAAATATTAAATGAAATATATACGGTATTAAATTTTAATACATTTATACAATCTGGAGTGCCATTTTGTTTGGAAAAAACAAGCTTCGGAAAGTGAAGATAACATTTTATTTTCACGTAGAAAAAATTGAATAGACTTAATTTGAAGGAAATAGAAAGTAAACTTGGAGCGGAAGTAAACTTGAAGCGGAAGTAAAACATGGAACGGAAGTAATCTTCATATATAAATAAACAACACATTTATACTTTCTCTTTCATTTTCTTCTTCCAAACCTCTTTGACTGTTTGTTTTATGCTGTTAAATCGAAAGTGCTTCCAAAGTATGGCTTCTGCAGTCTCTCAACCAGAAGAGTATTTTTCAGTAACACCGAAAACAGACTGTCCACACGTACAGGTAAGAAATTAAAAGATCTTAGTAAAAACGATGTCAATTTGGACATACTTTCACTTTGGAGCTTCATGTTTTCTCGTTGTATAAGCTGTTGTTAAAGCAACAGCGTTTTGCCTTTTATCAGGTTCTACTCTAGTTTTCTGTAGACTAGTCTAACTAAAGTTTGTTTTATATTGCGTTTATAACTTTGAAATATTGCATTTTTTGCGTTCAATTATTTATAGGTTATCAAGCAGACAGACAGTCTAAAAATCGACGTTTCAGCTCCGTGTTTGACATGTGGAGATACTAAAGAGAACTGGCTGTGTCTTGTGTGCTCTGAAGTCCATTGCAGTCGATTTGCAAAAGGGGATATGGTGAAACACAATGAAAACACAAGCCATGCTATTACTCTAAGTTTCACTGATTTAAGCGTCTGGTGTTATGAATGTGATTCGTGTAAGTCTATTTTGGACGCGCATTTCAGTGAATGATGCAGAGGAATATTTCAAGGGCTTTTTTTATTTTAGCTCTGATGTTATAAATCAATGTGATTTATGAAATTTTATTTCATTGTTGGAAAGCATTTGAGTTGAGTGTGTAATGGTGTAGGATCAGGATTTTTAATTCTAAATAGAATTTCCAGATTTGCTTCATTGGTACCTTGGTCCCAGAGGGTCTACCAACCTAGTCTGTGTGCAGATGCCTTATTTCCCTTCCTTCCTTGGAAAATTAGGCTACCACCAACCTCGCTTTCATGTTGCAGTAATCTAATTAAATCCTGACCAATAAAAACACTTGTCTAACAGATTTCTGAGCCAATCAGAAGATGGGGTCAAGCTAGGACCCTCGCTCCTACCCCTATGGAGGGGTGACTTGTTAAGCCACAAGTAGAATCAAATAGAATGTGGTATTAGCTGAGAAAAAATAAGACTAAGTAATGCTGATTCAATCTACAATACATTGAATTTAGAGAAAATTTTTAATGCAGCTAAAGGATTTATTTTTATTTTCTTATTTGCAGACATAACTTCCCCTCTCTTAAAAGGAGTTCTGAAAGCTGCTGAACTTGCAAAATTTGACTCTTAAAAATCAGTGACTTGTTAAGACTTTATATAACACACACTGTCACTAGAGTACTGTAGTACTTTAATTCTACTGTAATGTTCCTTTAAATGCTGAAATCATTGTAAACATTTATGAAATTAACAAGCGTTATTAAATGATAGAAAATGTCCAGGGTTTCTTTACCAAGCAGCTTTAAATTTACTTTAACCCATTGTAGGGCCCGTCGTGAGTGTCTCCAAAATCTACTGTATTTATAGATAACTATCTCTGCTATGGTATTTAAATAAAAATAGGCAGACCAGCCAATTTTTGTGTCTTTTTTATTATTATTAGGCATAGATTCGCCTTGCTTAAAAGAAATCTCAAGATTAGTGAAGGTACAACTTGAGTCATTAAAAGAAATACCTCTTACCACCAGTAGTTTAATAAAAAAACAAAAACCTAACACCTCGAATGGCTCTTCTCTTGATACCACAACTGAAAAACTGACAACAGTGTTGGTTGACAAGCCAGAGGGAGTATTGCCGAAGAATGAAGCAAAAGCAATATTGGTAGAAAAAACTGGAAGTGAAAATTCTGGTGACACAGTGCCTGCAAAACTAACAGAGCATGGGTCATGTGAGGGTGATTTGACATCCAGTTTACAAAGTTCTGGAACCAAGCCAAGAGGTGTGATGTCGGATGACATTAGATCTGGTCGTCAAGGCGAAGGTGGTGCCACTGCATTGTCTCATTCAGAGAAAGCTGGTCTAGATATGGAGACAGCGCAATTGGTTAATCAAATCAAGGGTGTTATCTATGGCAACTGCATGGGAGATGCAATTGGATTATTGACAGAGTTTATGGACAAGGAAATGGCTACGAAGGTTAGGAGTTGGTTCTGTACACATGACTAATTTAGATGTTCCCATCTATAATTATAACAACCCTGATCGATTAAGATGGTCTTTCCTACTTACATGTTATCTCAGTCATCAAAGACATTGTCTGCAGGCAATATGGCATATTTACCCATTGCTGAGCTGGCCAAAAACATCCCCTTATATATTTTACTCTGTCTAAAATCAGACAATTATACTTGTCCAAGGGAGAACCCCCAGACAGGCAGCAACGAGTTAATAGCACCCACACTCCATTAAATTGATTTGTGATTATGATTGTGTAATATAGATAATGTCATCAGTGGTTCTATGAGAGTATAAATATGGAACCTTTCTTCACTTCATGTTTCTTCACAGTGTCAAAAAATTGGGTCATGAACAGACTAACTTATTAATTCAAGAACTTTTAAGCCACTAATTAATACTGTAGTATCACAAAACTACATGGTATGTCACATATTTTTTAGTATTATGGAACCAGTCGACTAATGTCTGTATTTCGGACCACACAACTTGAATATGATCAGAAACACGAAGACAGACATCGCTGCAATTGGGTTCAAGGAGACTGGACTGATGATTCAGATCAGATGATCTTAATTCTAAGAACATTATTGAAAAATAATGGACAAGTGAGTCATATATATATATATAATTTCTTAATTTGCAGGCCATTGCAAATACTTTTCAATTTAGAAAAAACCCACTGTATTTTGACTGTACTGGATACTGTTCTCAATCAATTTTTTTGGGTTTTTTTTAAGTTTGATGAGCTGGACTTTGCAGCTAGATTGAAAGGATGGGTAAGACATGGTTACCCTGAGTTGGGTGATACAGGTGGCTGTGGCCTGGGAAGGACAACAGCTAGTGTGTTGAGTCACAGTCATTATTTAAAAGATCCTCACAAGGTAAATACTATTTAAAGCCATGACATCATGCTTTGGGCATAAAAACAAAAACATGCCTATCTTACATAATTTACCTCATTCCTTTACCTCTTATCATCACGATCTCCATCACCAACATCTTCATCATTATCAGCTGTCACCACTAATGCCTCCTGATCACCACTAGCAACACAACCTCTATAACCATCACCTCTACCATCAACACCACCACCACCATTTGTACCACCTTCACTACCTCTACCACCAATACCTCTACCACCACCACAACCACTACCAACATGACCACCTCTACAACCATCACCTCATCTACCTCTACCACCACCATCTCTACTACCACTACCTCTACCATCATCCCCACCACCACCTTTACCACCACCAACTCCTCTGCCACTACCACCAATGCTTTCACCACCACTTGTACCTCTTACTACCACCACTTTTACTAACACCAACAGCACCTCTACCAACAGCACCTCTACCAACACCACCTCTACTAACACCATCACCACCTCTACCAACACCACCTCTATCACCAACACCTCTACCAGCAACACCTCTACCACCACCACCTCTATCACCACCACCTCTACTAACACCATCAACACCTCTACCATCAACACCTCTACCACCACCTATACTAACACCATCAACACCTCTACCACCACCACCTCTACTAACACCAACACCTCTACCACCAGCACCTTTACTGCAGCCGACCGTGAACAAGTGTCTGTTGTTTGTTCATGTGCCCAACTCATGAATATCTTTTCTAAGGCAGCACGAATTATTTGGGAAGAAAGTGGCCGAGTTATCGCCCCAAATGGTGGCGTCATGAGGACTTCTATTCTTGGAACAATGGAATTCCATGATTTGAAGAAAGTCATTGCCAACACTAAGAATGCTTGCATGGTGACTCACGCTGATCCACGGTGTATCGCATCATGTGTTGCTGTTACCGTGGCAATTGCACTGATGTTGCAAGGCAAACATACGTTGAATAATGGGGAATTTCATGTGGAGAGAATAATGAGTGTTGCACATGGATATGCTCAAGAAGAAATAGAGGATAAGAATCATGTGAGTATCAACTTGACATCACATGAAAGTAAGGAATTATAAATCATTTTGTTCTTTGGTGTTATAGAAAAAAGAACTTACGGAACACATGTTTGCTGATTCGTTAGAAGACTTAGAGCTTGATGCGTCACGAGCAATTGGCTACACATTGAAGTGTCTTGGTGCTGGCTTCTGGGCATTCAAGCAGAAAGACTTTCGTGACGCGATACAGAAGATTACGATGGAGGTATTGTGTGGGAGGGAGGGAGGGAGGGAGGGAGGGAGGGAGGGAGGGAGGGAGGGAGGGAGGGAGGGAGGGAGGGAGGGAGGGAGGGAGGAGGGAGGGAGGGAGGGAGGGAGGGAGGGAGGGAGGGAGGGAGGGAGGGAGGAGGGAGGGAGGGAGGGAGGACGGACGGACGGACGGACGGACGGACGGACGGACGGACGGACGGAAGGAAGGGGAAGGAAGGGGAAGGAACGAGGAAAGGAAGGAAGAAATGATAAAGGACAACTCAGATTTTACGCAGCCAATCTTCGTCAGCTGCAACGTGAATTTTCCACGTTCATCTTCTTGTGAATGCATGGGGAGGAAATAGAACGCGCAGTCCAACATTTTAAATATAAACAATATTAAAATGTCCTCTTCTTGTTAGGTAAAGCAAATTCTTTTTCTGTTTTTCAAGGCTGGGGATGCAGACACTAATTGTGCTGTGGCAGGTGCTTTACTTGGCTGTAAGGTTGGATTTTCTAACCTACCTCAGTCTTGGATCACTGGGTTAGCTAACCGTGATTGGCTGGATAGTCACATTGACAGGTCTAAAAACATTATATTAATTTTTTATATAGCTGCATGCGTAGACCTTATGTTTTTTTATACTTAAAGGATAAATGATAATTCTGAACTTCTCAGAGTTTGTGTTGATTTTTTCTTCTTGTTTATAGTTACTTGGCACTTCTTGGTTTAAAATCGCCCGGACCGTTTGGACATTTATAGAAACATCGCGATGTGGTCCCGATTTATCGTCTACTGATTTTCAACATCTTATTTTATTACCATTATAAATCTGGGTTTAGTCCATTTGGCGAGTTTTTTTGCGCGAAGCGACTTCCACTTTTGTCTTAGAAGCACTAGCACTCCTGCTCATTACTACTTGTCACCCACTACTGCTTGTCACCCACTACTGCTTGTCACCCACTACTGCTTGTCACCCACTACTGCTTGTCACCCACTACTGCTTGTCACCCACTACTGCTTGTCACCCACTACTGCTTGTCACCCACTACTGCTTGTGGCCACTGGCCACCATAAATATGGTAATTAAATAAAAGTAGTGTGCTGCGTAGACAGTGTTGAAATTCAAATCGAGATATTGAACGTAGTTTCTAACGTTTCGAGCGAAGGCCCTTCGTCAGAGAGAAACGTTTCTTTCTGACGAAGAGCCTTCGCTCGAAACGTTACTAGTATATTTCGTTAAATATGGTTACCCGTATTTTACATGTAGTCCAGTTATAAAAACACGAGCACGCTAGGCAAACTTCACAAAGCGGCTTGGCTTTTCAGAAACTTTTTAAATCGAACAACTTTTTAAGACACTTTTAAAAATACAGGAAATTGTTTTGCAGACATCTCAGAAATCCAAATTCCGCCTTCGTAGTTTTAAGGTTCCGTGCGCAGTTGGCAACAACCATTAATAATAATAATAATAATAATAATAATAATAATAATAATAATAATAATAATAATAATAATAATAATAATAATAATAATAATAATAAAAGTCTTTATTAATAAGAATACATCAAACGTGTATCTTTACAATCAATCAATGGTCACTAAATTGAAATGTTAATTAGTACATTAAATACAATTGCACTATTTAATAAATTTAAAGAGACATCTATTAATGAAAGATCGTTTGAATCTTTCTGTGTTCACTTTTGGTAGAACATACTCGTGCCCTCGCTCTCGAAGAACTCTCCCTCTTTTCTGGGGGAGTAAGTCATGCAACACATGTCCGCTATCACTAGTTATTCTACTAAACAGATTACATCTGATATCTTAATATTCCTAGTAGTATATCCAAATCGAAAGGCTCGCTTAATAAATCGATCAATACGGTCTAGGTATTTGCTTTGGAACGCAGAGCCCCATACTTCTAATCCATAAAGAAAGAGTGACATTATCAGTGAGTCAAATAATCTGTTGATCTCATCCCTGGTATATCTATAGAATTTGCGTACTCTAATAATATACAAACGACTGCTCGCTTTATGCAACAAATTGTCAATATGAAGATCCCAGTTACAGGTTCCTGGAAAGTAACCCCAAGAAGTTTTAGCCATCCTTTTCGTTCAATGCCTGGTAACTCTGGTGGTAAGGGCTTGGTGGTTTTACCATGCACAAGCATTTCCCATGTTTTAGAGAAATTCAATGACATCCTATTATTAGTTGCCCAGCTCTCAACGTTTTCCACCTCCGCTGACGCAGTGTCAGAGTTATTTCTGACAGGTACACCAATGGTAATGTCATCGGCATACTTCACGAGTGAGTTATTCTTTGGATCAGCTGGCTTAATGTCGTTTACCATCAAGGAAAATATAATCGGCCCAAGGACTGTACCCTGAGGCACACCCCTGTTAATGACAACATAACTTGTTTTTATTCCATCCACAAAGACTCTGTTTACGGTTTTCCAGAAAGCTCATCATCCAATTAATGAGGTATGGATTAATGCTGGTTGACTTAAGCTTCTCAGAAATTATTTTGTGGGAGACGGTGTCAAACGCTTTACTGAAGTCAAATTATAGTAGTCGAACATAATCTGCGTCATTGTCCAGACGTAAGATGCGAGGTGTGTATCACTCCAGAAAACTGAGTGTACGAGATATTTGGGATTTTAAAAATCCCGTTTTTTTGAAATTTTTTTTGGATTTTTTTAGAATTTTTTTTGAGATTTTTGGTGATTTTCTGAGATTTTTGGTGATTTTCTGAGATTTTTTGGATTTTCGGATTTTTAAAGGTGTACGAGATTTTTTGGAGTGATACACCCCTCGGTAAAATGTTCAACAAAAGTGTGGAGTTTTAACGCAATGGATTATTTTGAAGAAAGCTAGATTTTTTAGGGCTCCAAAGCAACATTTCCTGTGAGAATAATTAATCAATCTAATATTTGAGTTTTATGTATGATCGAATGAAAACTAATTTTCATAACTAGGATTGTTAATATATAGATATGTAATCATATTGGAATATGGAATGTAAAATATATTGCACAGTGTATCCTATACCGAAAAATTGTGCTTCATATCTTGCCGTGGTTGTGGAGGTGAAGTTGAAGTTGAACGTCGTGGAACCGTTGATGGTGGTGCTGGTCATGGTTATTTTGCCATGGTTATTCCGGACCAATTTTCGTTGTTATTTTGTCATGGTTATTTTCCCATGTTTATTGCGGAAAAATTTTGGTGGTTATTTTGCCGTGGTTATTTTGCCATTGTTATTGGGGTCGAATTTTGCTGGTTATTTTGCCGTGGTTATTAGGGACCAATTTTGGTGGTTATTTTGCGGTGGTTATTAGGGACCAATTTTGGTGGTTATTTGACCTTGTTATTTGCCGATGGTTATTAGGGACCACTTTCGATGGTTATTTTGACCTTGTTATTTGCCGATGGTTATTAGGGACCACTTTCGGTGGTTATTTGACCTTGTTATTTGCCGATGGTTATTAGGGACCACTTTCGGTGGTTATTTGACCTTGTTATTTGCCGATGGTTATTAGGGACCACTTTCGATGGTTATTTTGACCTTATTATTTGCCGATGGTTATTAGGGACCACTTTCGGTGGTTATTTTGACCTTGTTATTTGCCGATGGTTATTGGGGACCACTTTCGGTGGTTATTTTGACCTTGTTATTTGCCGATGATTATTAGGGACCACTTTTGGTGGTTATTTTGACCTTGTTATTTTGCGATGGTTATTAGGGACCACTTTCGGTGGTTATTTTGACCTTGTTATTTGCCGATGGTTATTCGGTGGTTATTTTGACCTTGTTATTTGCCGATGGTTATTCGGTGGTTATTTTGACCTTGTTATTTGGCGGTGGTTATTCGGTGGTTATTTTGACCTTGTTATTTGGCGATGGTTATTAGGGACCACTTTTGGTGGTTATTTTGACCTTGTTATTTTGCGATGGTTATTAGGGACCACTTTCGGTGGTTATTTTGACCTTGTTATTTGCCGATGGTTATTCGGTGGTTATTTTGACCTTGTTATTTGTCGATGGTTATTCGGTGGTTATTTTGACCTTGTTATTTGGCGATGGTTATTCGGTGGTTATTTTGACCTTGTTATTTGCCGATGGTTATTCGGTGGTTATTTTGACCTTGTTATTTGGCGATGGTTATTCGGTGGTTATTTTCACCTTGTTATTTGGCGATGGTTATTCGGTGGTTATTTTGACCTTGTTATTTGGCGATGGTTATTCGGTGGTTATTTTGACCTTGTTATTTGCCGATGGTTATTCGGTGGTTATTTTGACCTTGTTATTTGGCGATGGTTATTCGGTGGTTATTTTGACCTTGTTATTTGGCGATGGTTTATTCGGTGGTTATTTTGACCTTGTTATTTGGCGGTGGTTATTCGGTGGTTATTTTGACCTTGTTATTTGCCGATGGTTATTCGGTGGTTATTTTGACCTTGTTATTTGGCGATGGTTATTCGGTGGTTATTTTGACCTTGTTATTTGGCGATGGTTATTCGGTGGTTATTTTGACCTTGTTATTTGCCGATGGTTATTCGGTGGTTATTTTGACCTTGTTATTTGTCGATGGTTATTCGGTGGTTATTTTGACCTTGTTATTTGCCGATGGTTATTCGGTGGTTATTTTGACCTTGTTATTTGTCGATGGTTATTCGGTGGTTATTTTGACCTTGTTATTTGCCGATGGTTATTCGGTGGTTATTTTGACCTTGTTATTTGTCGATGGTTATTCGGTGGTTATTTTGACCTTGTTATTTGCCGATGGTTATTCGGTGGTTATTTTGACCTTGTTATTTGCCGATGGTTATTCGGTGGTTATTTTGACCTTGTTATTTGCCGATGGTTATTCGGTGGTTATTTTGACCTTGTTATTTGTCGATGGTTATTCGGTGGTTATTTTGACCTTGTTATTTGCCGATGGTTATTCGGTGGTTATTTTGACCTTGTTATTTATTCGGTGGTTATTTTGACCTTGTTATTTGCCGATGGTTATTCGGTGGTTATTTTGACCTTGTTATTTGCCGATGGTTATTAGGGACCACTTTCGGTGGTTATTTGACCTTGTTATTTGCCGATGGTTATTAGGGACCACTTTCGGTGGTTATTTGACCTTGTTATTTGCCGATGGTTATTAGGGACCACTTTCGATGGTTATTTTGACCTTATTATTTGCCGATGGTTATTAGGGACCACTTTCGGTGGTTATTTTGACCTTGTTATTTGCCGATGGTTATTGGGGACCACTTTCGGTGGTTATTTTGACCTTGTTATTTGCCGATGATTATTAGGGACCACTTTTGGTGGTTATTTTGACCTTGTTATTTTGCGATGGTTATTAGGGACCACTTTCGGTGGTTATTTTGACCTTGTTATTTGCCGATGGTTATTCGGTGGTTATTTTGACCTTGTTATTTGCCGATGGTTATTCGGTGGTTATTTTGACCTTGTTATTTGGCGGTGGTTATTCGGTGGTTATTTTGACCTTGTTATTTGGCGATGGTTATTAGGGACCACTTTTGGTGGTTATTTTGACCTTGTTATTTTGCGATGGTTATTAGGGACCACTTTCGGTGGTTATTTTGACCTTGTTATTTGCCGATGGTTATTCGGTGGTTATTTTGACCTTGTTATTTGTCGATGGTTATTCGGTGGTTATTTTGACCTTGTTATTTGGCGATGGTTATTCGGTGGTTATTTTGACCTTGTTATTTGCCGATGGTTATTCGGTGGTTATTTTGACCTTGTTATTTGGCGATGGTTATTCGGTGGTTATTTTCACCTTGTTATTTGGCGATGGTTATTCGGTGGTTATTTTGACCTTGTTATTTGGCGATGGTTATTCGGTGGTTATTTTGACCTTGTTATTTGCCGATGGTTATTCGGTGGTTATTTTGACCTTGTTATTTGGCGATGGTTATTCGGTGGTTATTTTGACCTTGTTATTTGGCGATGGTTATTCGGTGGTTATTTTGACCTTGTTATTTGTCGATGGTTATTCGGTGGTTATTTTGACCTTGTTATTTGCCGATGGTTATTCGGTGGTTATTTTGACCTTGTTATTTGTCGATGGTTATTCGGTGGTTATTTTGACCTTGTTATTTGCCGATGGTTATTCGGTGGTTATTTTGACCTTGTTATTTGGCGATGGTTATTCGGTGGTTATTTTCACCTTGTTATTTGGCGATGGTTATTCGGTGGTTATTTTGACCTTGTTATTTGGCGATGGTTATTCGGTGGTTATTTTGACCTTGTTATTTGCCGATGGTTATTCGGTGGTTATTTTGACCTTGTTATTTGGCGATGGTTATTCGGTGGTTATTTTGACCTTGTTATTTGGCGATGGTTATTCGGTGGTTATTTTGACCTTGTTATTTGGCGGTGGTTATTCGGTGGTTATTTTGACCTTGTTATTTGCCGATGGTTATTCGGTGGTTATTTTGACCTTGTTATTTGCCGATGGTTATTCGGTGGTTATTTTGACCTTGTTATTTGTCGATGGTTTATTCGGTGGTTATTTTGACCTTGTTATTTGCCGATGGTTATTCGGTGGTTATTTTGACCTTGTTATTTGTCGATGGTTATTCGGTGGTTATTTTGACCTTGTTATTTGCCGATGGTTATTCGGTGGTTATTTTGACCTTGTTATTTGCCGATGGTTATTCGGTGGTTATTTTGACCTTGTTATTTGCCGATGGTTATTCGGTGGTTATTTTGACCTTGTTATTTTGTCGATGGTTATTCGGTGGTTATTTTGACCTTGTTATTTGCCGATGGTTATTCGGTGGTTATTTTGACCTTGTTATTTATTCGGTGGTTATTTTGACCTTGTTATTTGCCGATGGTTATTCGGTGGTTATTTTGACCTTGTTATTTGCCGATGGTTATTCGGTGGTTATTTTGACCTTGTTATTTGTCGATGGTTATTCGGTGGTTATTTTGACCTTGTTATTTGCCGATGGTTATTCGGTGGTTATTTTGACCTTGTTATTTGCGGATGGTTATTCGGTGGTTATTTTGACCTTGTTATTTGTCGATGGTTATTCGGTGGTTATTTTGACCTTGTTATTTGCCGATGGTTATTCGGTGGTTATTTTGACCTTGTTATTTGGCGATGGTTATTCGGTGGTTATTTTGACATTGTTATTTGCCGATGGTTATTCGGTGGTTATTTTGACCTTGTTATTTGCCGATGGTTATTCGGTGGTTATTTTGACCTTGTTATTTGTCGATGGTTATTCGGTGGTTATTTTGACCTTGTTATTTGCCGATGGTTATTCGGTGGTTATTTTGACCTTGTTATTTGCCGATGGTTATTCGGTGGTTATTTTGACCTTGTTATTTGCCGATGGTTATTCGGTGGTTATTTTGACCTTGTTATTTGTCGATGGTTATTCGGTGGTTATTTTGACCTTGTTATTTGCCGATGGTTATTCGGTGGTTATTTTGACCTTGTTATTTGGCGATGGTTATTCGGTGGTTATTTTGACCTTGTTATTTGCCGATGGTTATTCGGTGGTTATTTTGACCTTGTTATTTGTCGATGGTTATTCGGTGGTTATTTTGACCTTGTTATTTGCCGATGGTTATTCGGTGGTTATTTTGACCTTGTTATTTGTCGATGGTTATTCGGTGGTTATTTTGACCTTGTTATTTGCCGATGGTTATTCGGTGGTTATTTTGACCTTGTTATTTGTCGATGGTTATTCGGTGGTTATTTTGACCTTGTTATTTGTCGATGGTTATTCGGTGGTTATTTTGACCTTGTTATTTTGCGATGGTTATTAGGGACCACTTTCGGTGGTTATTTTGACCTCGTTATTTGCCGATGGTTATTCGGTGCTTATTTTGACCTTGTTATTTGCCGATGGTTATTCGGTGGTTATTTTGACCTTGTTATTTGTCGATGGTTATTCGGTGGTTATTTTGACCTTGTTATTTGCCGATGGTTATTCGGTGGTTATTTTGACCTTGTTATTTGTCGATGGTTATTCGGTGGTTATTTTGACCTTGTTATTTGCCGATGGTTATTCGGTGGTTATTTTGACCTTGTTATTTGTCGATGGTTATTCGGTGGTTATTTTGACCTTGTTATTTGCCGATGGTTATTCGGTGGTTATTTTGACCTTGTTATTTGCCGATGGTTATTCGGTGGTTATTTTGACCTTGTTATTTGCCGATGGTTATTCGGTGGTTATTTTGACCTTGTTATTTGTCGATGGTTATTCGGTGGTTATTTTGACCTTGTTATTTGCCGATGGTTATTCGGTGGTTATTTTGACCTTGTTATTTATTCGGTGGTTATTTTGACCTTGTTATTTGCCGATGGTTATTCGGTGGTTATTTTGACCTTGTTATTTGCCGATGGTTATTCGGTGGTTATTTTGACCTTGTTATTTGTCGATGGTTATTCGGTGGTTATTTTGACCTTGTTATTTGCCGATGGTTATTCGGTGGTTATTTTGACCTTGTTATTTGCGGATGGTTATTCGGTGGTTATTTTGACCTTGTTATTTGTCGATGGTTATTCGGTGGTTATTTTGACCTTGTTATTTGCCGATGGTTATTCGGTGGTTATTTTGACCTTGTTATTTGGCGATGGTTATTCGGTGGTTATTTTTGACATTGTTATTTGCCGATGGTTATTCGGTGGTTATTTTGACCTTGTTATTTGCCGATGGTTATTCGGTGGTTATTTTGACCTTGTTATTTGCCGATGGTTATTCGGTGGATTAATTTTGACCTTGTTATTTGCCGATGGTTATTCGGTGGTTATTTTGACCTTGTTATTTGCCGATGGTTATTCGGTGGTTATTTTGACCTTGTTATTTGCCGATGGTTATTCGGTGGTTATTTTGACCTTGTTATTTGTCGATGGTTATTCGGTGGTTATTTTGACCTTGTTATTTGCCGATGGTTATTCGGTGCTTATTTTGACCTTGTTATTTATTCGGTGGTTAT
Organism: Paragorgia papillata; assembly: GCA_035771165.1. Classification (NCBI taxonomy): domain Eukaryota; kingdom Metazoa; phylum Cnidaria; class Anthozoa; order Scleralcyonacea; family Coralliidae; genus Paragorgia; species Paragorgia papillata. Next base: position 319,267 of record JAWNZC010000388.1, on the reverse strand, counting down.
TTTGACCTTGTTATTTGCCGATGGTTATTCGGTGGTTATTTTGACCTTGTTATTTGCCGATGGTTATTCGGTGGTTATTTTGACCTTGTTATTTGTCGATGGTTATTCGGTGGTTATTTTGACCTTGTTATTTGCCGATGGTTATTCGGTGGTTATTTTGACCTTGTTATTTGCCGATGGTTATTCGGTGGTTATTTTGACCTTGTTATTTGTCGATGGTTATTCGGTGGTTATTTTGACCTTGTTATTTGCCGATGGTTATTCGGTGGTTATTTTGACCTTGTTATTTGTCGATGGTTATTCGGTGGTTATTTTGACCTTGTTATTTGCCGATGGTTATTCGGTGGTTATTTTGACCTTGTTATTTGCCGATGGTTATTCGGTGGTTATTTTGACCTTGTTATTTGCCGATGGTTATTCGGTGGTTATTTTGACCTTGTTATTTGTCGATGGTTTATTCGGTGGTTATTTTGACCTTGTTATTTGCCGATGGTTATTCGGTGGTTATTTTGACCTTGTTATTTATTCGGTGGTTATTTTGACCTTGTTATTTGCCGATGGTTATTCGGTGGTTATTTTGACCTTGTTATTTGCCGATGGTTATTCGGTGGTTATTTTGACCTTGTTATTTGTCGATGGTTATTCGGTGGTTATTTTGACCTTGTTATTTGCCGATGGTTATTCGGTGGTTATTTTGACCTTGTTATTTGCGGATGGTTATTCGGTGGTTATTTTGACCTTGTTATTTGTCGATGGTTATTCGGTGGTTATTTTGACCTTGTTATTTGCCGATGGTTATTCGGTGGTTATTTTGACCTTGTTATTTGGCGATGGTTATTCGGTGGTTATTTTGACATTGTTATTTGCCGATGGTTATTCGGTGGTTATTTTGACCTTGTTATTTGCCGATGGTTATTCGGTGGTTATTTTGACCTTGTTATTTGCCGATGGTTATTCGGTGGTTAATTATTTTGACCTTGTTATTTGCCGATGGTTATTCGGTGGTTATTTTGACCTTGTTATTTGCCGATGGTTATTCGGTGGTTATTTTGACCTTGTTATTTGCCGATGGTTATTCGGTGGTTATTTTGACCTTGTTATTTGTCGATGGTTATTCGGTGGTTATTTTGACCTTGTTATTTGCCGATGGTTATTCGGTGCTTATTTTGACCTTGTTATTTATTCGGTGGTTATTTTGACCTTGTTATTTGCCGATGGTTATTCGGTGGTTATTTTGACCTTGTTATTTGCCGATGGTTATTCGGTGGTTATTTTGACCTTGTTATTTGTCGATGGTTATTCGGTGGTTATTTTGACCTTGTTATTTGCCGATGGTTATTCGGTGGTTATTTTGACCTTGTTATTTGCGGATGGTTATTCGGTGGTTATTTTGACCTTGTTATTTGTCGATGGTTATTCGGTGGTTATTTTGACCTTGTTATTTGCCGATGGTTATTCGGTGGTTATTTTGACCTTGTTATTTGGCGATGGTTATTCGGTGGTTATTTTGACCTTGTTATTTGTCGATGGTTATTCGGTGGTTATTTTGACCTTGTTATTTGCCGATGGTTATTCGGTGGTTATTTTGACCTTGTTATTTGCCGATGGTTATTCGATGGTTATTTTGACCTTGTTATTTGCCGATGGTTATTCGGTGGTTATTTTGACCTTGTTATTTGCCGATGGTTATTCGGTGGTTATTTTGACCTTGTTATTTGCCGATGGTTATTCGGTGGTTATTTTGACCTTGTTATTTGCCGATGGTTATTCGGTGGTTATTTTGACCTTGTTATTTGCCGATGGTTATTCGGTGGTTATTTTGACCTTGTTATTTGGCGATGGTTATTCGGTGGTTATTTTGACCTTGTTATTTGGCGATGGTTATTCGGTGGTTATTTTGACCTTGTTATTTGCCGATGGTTATTCGGTGGTTATTTTGACCTTGTTATTTGTCGATGGTTATTCGGTGGTTATTTTGACCTTGTTATTTGCCGATGGTTATTCGGTGGTTATTTTGACCTTGTTATTTGCCGATGGTTATTCGGTGGTTATTTTGACCTTGTTATTTGTCGATGGTTATTCGGTGGTTATTTTGACCTTGTTATTTGCCGATGGTTATTCGGTGGTTATTTTGACCTTGTTATTTGCCGATGGTTATTCGGTGGTTATTTTGACCTTGTTATTTGCCGATGGTTATTCGGTGGTTATTTTGACCTTGTTATTTGTCCGATGGTTATTCGGTGGTTATTTTGACCTTGTTATTTGCCGATGGTTATTCGGTGGTTATTTTGACCTTGTTATTTATTCGGTGGTTATTTTGACCTTGTTATTTGCCGATGGTTATTCGGTGGTTATTTTGACCTTGTTATTTGCCGATGGTTATTCGGTGGTTATTTTGACCTTGTTATTTGTCGATGGTTATTCGGTGGTTATTTTGACCTTGTTATTTGCCGATGGTTATTCGGTGGTTATTTTGACCTTGTTATTTGCGGATGGTTATTCGGTGGTTATTTTGACCTTGTTATTTGTCGATGGTTATTCGGTGGTTATTTTGACCTTGTTATTTGCCGATGGTTATTCGGTGGTTATTTTGACCTTGTTATTTGGCGATGGTTATTCGGTGGTTATTTTGACATTGTTATTTGCCGATGGTTATTCGGTGGTTATTTTGACCTTGTTATTTGCCGATGGTTATTCGGTGGTTATTTTGACCTTGTTATTTGTCGATGGTTATTCGGTGGTTATTTTGACCTTGTTATTTGCCGATGGTTATTCGGTGGTTATTTTGACCTTGTTATTTGCCGATGGTTATTCGGTGGTTATTTTGACCTTGTTATTTGCCGATGGGTTATTCGGTGGTTATTTTGACCTTGTTATTTGTCGATGGTTATTCGGTGGTTATTTTGACCTTGTTATTTGCCGATGGTTATTCGGTGGTTATTTTGACCTTGTTATTTGGCGATGGTTATTCGGTGGTTATTTTGACCTTGTTATTTGCCGATGGTTATTCGGTGGTTATTTTGACCTTGTTATTTGTCGATGGTTATTCGGTGGTTATTTTGACCTTGTTATTTGCCGATGGTTATTCGGTGGTTATTTTGACCTTGTTATTTGTCGATGGTTATTCGGTGGTTATTTTGACCTTGTTATTTGCCGATGGTTATTCGGTGGTTATTTTGACCTTGTTATTTGTCGATGGTTATTCGGTGGTTATTTTGACCTTGTTATTTGTCGATGGTTATTCGGTGGTTATTTTGACCTTGTTATTTTGCGATGGTTATTAGGGACCACTTTCGGTGGTTATTTTGACCTCGTTATTTGCCGATGGTTATTCGGTGCTTATTTTGACCTTGTTATTTGCCGATGGTTATTCGGTGGTTATTTTGACCTTGTTATTTGTCGATGGTTATTCGGTGGTTATTTTGACCTTGTTATTTGCCGATGGTTATTCGGTGGTTATTTTGACCTTGTTATTTGTCGATGGTTATTCGGTGGTTATTTTGACCTTGTTATTTGCCGATGGTTATTCGGTGGTTATTTTGACCTTGTTATTTGTCGATGGTTATTCGGTGGTTATTTTGACCTTGTTATTTGCCGATGGTTATTCGGTGGTTATTTTTGACCTTGTTATTTGCCGATGGTTATTCGGTGGTTATTTTGACCTTGTTATTTGCCGATGGTTATTCGGTGGTTATTTTGACCTTGTTATTTGTCGATGGTTATTCGGTGGTTATTTTGACCTTGTTATTTGCCGATGGTTATTCGGTGGTTATTTTGACCTTGTTATTTATTCGGTGGTTATTTTGACCTTGTTATTTGCCGATGGTTATTCGGTGGTTATTTTGACCTTGTTATTTGCCGATGGTTATTCGGTGGTTATTTTGACCTTGTTATTTGTCGATGGTTATTCGGTGGTTATTTTGACCTTGTTATTTGCCGATGGTTATTCGGTGGTTATTTTGACCTTGTTATTTGCGGATGGTTATTCGGTGGTTATTTTGACCTTGTTATTTGTCGATGGTTATTCGGTGGTTATTTTGACCTTGTTATTTGCCGATGGTTATTCGGTGGTTATTTTGACCTTGTTATTTGGCGATGGTTATTCGGTGGTTATTTTGACATTGTTATTTGCCGATGGTTATTCGGTGGTTATTTTGACCTTGTTATTTGCCGATGGTTATTCGGTGGTTATTTTGACCTTGTTATTTGCCGATGGTTATTCGGTGGTTATTTTGACCTTGTTATTTGCCGATGGTTATTCGGTGGTTATTTTGACCTTGTTATTTGCCGATGGTTATTCGGTGGTTATTTTGACCTTGTTATTTGCCGATGGTTATTCGGTGGTTATTTTGACCTTGTTATTTGCCGATGGTTATTCGGTGGTTATTTTGACCTTGTTATTTGGCGATGGTTATTCGGTGGTTATTTTGACCTTGTTATTTGCCGATGGTTATTCGGTGGTTATTTTGACCTTGTTATTTGTCGATGGTTATTCGGTGGTTATTTTGACCTTGTTATTTGCCGATGGTTATTCGGTGGTTATTTTGACCTTGTTATTTGTCGATGGTTATTCGGTGGTTATTTTGACCTTGTTATTTGCCGATGGTTATTCGGTGGTTATTTTGACCTTGTTATTTGTCGATGGTTATTCGGTGGTTATTTTGACCTTGTTATTTGTCGATGGTTATTCGGTGGTTATTTTGACCTTGTTATTTTGCGATGGTTATTAGGGACCACTTTCGGTGGTTATTTTGACCTCGTTATTTGCCGATGGTTATTCGGTGCTTATTTTGACCTTGTTATTTGCCGATGGTTATTCGGTGGTTATTTTGACCTTGTTATTTGTCGATGGTTTATTCGGTGGTTATTTTGACCTTGTTATTTGCCGATGGTTATTCGGTGGTTATTTTGACCTTGTTATTTGTCGATGGTTATTCGGTGGTTATTTTGACCTTGTTATTTGCCGATGGTTATTCGGTGGTTATTTTGACCTTGTTATTTGTCGATGGTTATTCGGTGGTTATTTTGACCTTGTTATTTGCCGATGGTTATTCGGTGGTTATTTTGACCTTGTTATTTGCCGATGGTTATTCGGTGGTTATTTTGACCTTGTTTATTTGCCGATGGTTATTCGGTGGTTATTTTGACCTTGTTATTTGTCGATGGTTATTCGGTGGTTATTTTGACCTTGTTATTTGCCGATGGTTATTCGGTGGTTATTTTGACCTTGTTATTTATGGTTATTCGGTGGTTATTTTGACCTTGTTATTTGCCGATGGTTATTCGGTGGTTATTTTGACCTTGTTATTTGCCGATGGTTATTCGGTGGTTATTTTGACCTTGTTATTTGTCGATGGTTATTCGGTGGTTATTTTGACCTTGTTATTTGCCGATGGTTATTCGGTGGTTATTTTGACCTTGTTATTTGCGGATGGTTATTCGGTGGTTATTTTGACCTTGTTATTTGTCGATGGTTTATTCGGTGGTTATTTTGACCTTGTTATTTGCCGATGGTTATTCGGTGGTTATTTTGACCTTGTTATTTGGCGATGGTTATTCGGTGGTTATTTTGACATTGTTATTTGCCGATGGTTATTCGGTGGTTATTTTGACCTTGTTATTTGCCGATGGTTATTCGGTGGTTATTTTGACCTTGTTATTTGCCGATGGTTATTCGGTGGTTATTTTGACCTTGTTATTTGCCGATGGTTATTCGGTGGTTATTTTGACCTTGTTATTTGCCGATGGTTATTCGGTGGTTATTTTGACCTTGTTATTTGCCGATGGTTATTCGGTGGTTATTTTGACCTTGTTATTTGCCGATGGTTATTCGGTGGTTATTTTGACCTTGTTATTTGGCCGATGGTTATTCGGTGGTTATTTTGACCTTGTTATTTGCCGATGGTTATTCGGTGGTTATTTTGACCTTGTTATTTGGCGATGGTTATTCGGTGGTTATTTTGACCTTGTTATTTGGCGATGGTTATTCGGTGGTTATTTTGACCTTGTTATTTGCCGATGGTTATTCGGTGGTTATTTTGACCTTGTTATTTGTCGATGGTTATTCGGTGGTTATTTTGACCTTGTTATTTGCCGATGGTTATTCGGTGGTTATTTTGACCTTGTTATTTGCCGATGGTTATTCGGTGGTTATTTTGACCTTGTTATTTGTCGATGGTTATTCGGTGGTTATTTTGACCTTGTTATTTGCCGATGGTTATTCGGTGGTTATTTTGACCTTGTTATTTGTCGATGGTTATTCGGTGGTTATTTTGACCTTGTTATTTGCCGATGGTTATTCGGTGGTTATTTTGACCTTGTTATTTGTCGATGGTTATTCGGTGGTTATTTTGACCTTGTTATTTGCCGATGGTTATTCGGTGGTTATTTTGACCTTGTTATTTGTCGATGGTTATTCGGTGGTTATTTTGACCTTGTTATTTGCCGATGGTTATTCGGTGGTTATTTTGACCTTGTTATTTTGCCGATGGTTATTCGGTGGTTATTTTGACCTTGTTATTTGCCGATGGTTATTCGGTGGTTATTTTGACCTTGTTATTTGTCGATGGTTATTCGGTGGTTATTTTGACCTTGTTATTTGCCGATGGTTATTCGGTGGTTATTTTGACCTTGTTATTTGCCGATGGTTATTCGGTGGTTATTTTGACCTTGTTATTTGTCGATGGTTATTCGGTGGTTATTTTGACCTTGTTATTTGCCGATGGTTATTCGGTGGTTATTTTGACCTTGTTATTTGCCGATGGTTATTCGGTGGTTATTTTGACCTTGTTATTTGCCGATGGTTATTCGGTGGTTATTTTGACCTTGTTATTTGCCGATGGTTATTCGGTGGTTATTTTGACCTTGTTATTTGCCGATGGTTATTCGGTGGTTATTTTGACCTTGTTATTTGTCGATGGTTATTCGGTGGTTATTTTGACCTTGTTATTTGCCGATGGTTATTCGGTGGTTATTTTGACCTTGTTATTTGCCGATGGTTATTCGGTGGTTATTTTGACCTTGTTATTTGCCGATGGTTATTCGGTGGTTATTTTGACCTTGTTATTTGTCGATGGTTATTCGGTGGTTATTTTGACCTTGTTATTTGCCGATGGTTATTCGGTGGTTATTTTGACCTTGTTATTTGTCGATGGTTATTCGGTGGTTATTTTGACCTTGTTATTTGCCGATGGTTATTCGGTGGTTATTTTGACCTTGTTATTTGTCGATGGTTATTCGGTGGTTATTTTGACCTTGTTATTTGCCGATGGTTATTCGGTGGTTATTTTTGACCTTGTTATTTGGCGATGGTTATTCGGTGGTTATTTTGACCTTGTTATTTGCCGATGGTTATTCGGTGGTTATTTTGACCTTGTTATTTGCCGATGGTTATTCGGTGGTTATTTTGACCTTGTTATTTGCCGATGGTTATTCGGTGGTTATTTTGACCTTGTTATTTGCCGATGGTTATTCGGTGGTTATTTTGACCTTGTTATTTGCCGATGGTTATTCGGTGGTTATTTTGACCTTGTTATTTGCCGATGGTTATTCGGTGGTTATTTTGACCTTGTTATTTGCCGATGGTTATTCGGTGGTTATTTTGACCTTGTTATTTGGCGATGGTTATTCGGTGGTTATTTTGACCTTGTTATTTGCCGATGGTTATTCGGTGGTTATTTTGACCTTGTTATTTGTCGATGGTTATTCGGTGGTTATTTTGACCTTGTTATTTGCCGATGGTTATTCGGTGGTTATTTTGACCTTGTTATTTGTCGATGGTTATTCGGTGGTTTATTTTGACCTTGTTATTTGCCGATGGTTATTCGGTGGTTATTTTGACCTTGTTATTTGTCGATGGTTATTCGGTGGTTATTTTGACCTTGTTATTTGGCGATGGTTATTCGGTGGTTATTTTGACCTTGTTATTTTGGCGATGGTTATTAGTGGACCACTTTCGGTGGTTATTTTGACCTTGTTATTTGCCGATGGTTATTCGGTGGTTATTTTGACCTTGTTATTTGCCGATGGTTATTCGGTGGTTATTTTGACCTTGTTATTTGTCGATGGTTATTCGGTGGTTATTTTGACCTTGTTATTTGCCGATGGTTATTCGGTGGTTATTTTGACCTTGTTATTTGTCGATGGTTATTCGGTGGTTATTTTGACCTTGTTATTTGCCGATGGTTATTCGGTGGTTATTTTGACCTTGTTATTTGTCGATGGTTATTCGGTGGTTATTTTGACCTTGTTATTTGCCGATGGTTATTCGGTGGTTATTTTGACCTTGTTATTTGCCGATGGTTATTCGGTGGTTATTTTGACCTTGTTATTTGCCGATGGTTATTCGGTGGTTATTTTGACCTTGTTATTTGTCGATGGTTATTCGGTGGTTATTTTGACCTTGTTATTTTGCCGATGGTTATTCGGTGGTTATTTTGACCTTGTTATTTATTCGGTGGTTATTTTGACCTTGTTATTTGCCGATGGTTATTCGGTGGTTATTTTGACCTTGTTATTTGCCGATGGTTATTCGGTGGTTATTTTGACCTTGTTATTTGTCGATGGTTATTCGGTGGTTATTTTGACCTTGTTATTTGCCGATGGTTATTCGGTGGTTATTTTGACCTTGTTATTTGCGGATGGTTATTCGGTGGTTATTTTGACCTTGTTATTTGTCGATGGTTATTCGGTGGTTATTTTGACCTTGTTATTTGCCGATGGTTATTCGGTGGTTATTTTGACCTTGTTATTTGGCGATGGTTATTCGGTGGTTATTTTGACATTGTTATTTGCCGATGGTTATTCGGTGGTTATTTTGACCTTGTTATTTGCCGATGGTTATTCGGTGGTTATTTTGACCTTGTTATTTGCCGATGGTTATTCGGTGGTTATTTTGACCTTGTTATTTGCCGATGGTTATTCGGTGGTTATTTTGACCTTGTTATTTGCCGATGGTTATTCGGTGGTTATTTTGACCTTGTTATTTGCCGATGGTTATTCGGTGGTTATTTTGACCTTGTTATTTGCCGATGGTTATTCGGTGGTTATTTTGACCTTGTTATTTGCCGATGGTTATTCGGTGGTTATTTTGACCTTGTTATTTGGCGATGGTTATTCGGTGGTTATTTTGACCTTGTTATTTGGCGATGGTTATTCGGTGGTTATTTTGACCTTGTTATTTGCCGATGGTTATTCGGTGGTTATTTTGACCTTGTTATTTGTCGATGGTTATTCGGTGGTTATTTTGACCTTGTTATTTGCCGATGGTTATTCGGTGGTTATTTTGACCTTGTTATTTGCCGATGGTTATTCGGTGGTTATTTTGACCTTGTTATTTGTCGATGGTTATTCGGTGGTTATTTTGACCTTGTTATTTGCCGATGGTTATTCGGTGGTTATTTTGACCTTGTTATTTGCCGATGGTTATTCGGTGGTTATTTTGACCTTGTTATTTGCCGATGGTTATTCGGTGGTTTATTTTGACCTTGTTATTTGTCGATGGTTATTCGGTGGTTATTTTGACCTTGTTATTTGCCGATGGTTATTCGGTGGTTATTTTGACCTTGTTATTTGCCGATGGTTATTCGGTGGTTATTTTGACCTTGTTATTTGCCGATGGTTATTCGGTGGTTATTTTGACCTTGTTATTTGCCGATGGTTATTCGGTGGTTATTTTGACCTTGTTATTTGTCGATGGTTATTCGGTGGTTATTTTGACCTTGTTATTTGCCGATGGTTATTCGGTGGTTATTTTGACCTTGTTATTTGCGGATGGTTATTCGGTGGTTATTTTGACCTTGTTATTTGTCGATGGTTATTCGGTGGTTATTTTGACCTTGTTATTTGCCGATGGTTATTCGGTGGTTATTTTGACCTTGTTATTTGGCCGATGGTTTATTCGGTGGTTATTTTGACATTGTTATTTGCCGATGGTTATTCGGTGGTTATTTTGACCTTGTTATTTGCCGATGGTTATTCGGTGGTTATTTTGACCTTGTTATTTGTCGATGGTTATTCGGTGGTTATTTTGACCTTGTTATTTGCCGATGGTTATTCGGTGGTTATTTTGACCTTGTTATTTGCCGATGGTTATTCGGTGGTTATTTTGACCTTGTTATTTGCCGATGGTTATTCGGTGGTTATTTTGACCTTGTTATTTGCCGATGGTTTATTCGGTGGTTATTTTGACCTTGTTATTTGCCGATGGTTATTCGGTGGTTATTTTGACCTTGTTATTTGGCGATGGTTATTCGGTGGTTATTTTGACCTTGTTATTTGCCGATGGTTATTCGGTGGTTATTTTGACCTTGTTATTTGTCGATGGTTATTCGGTGGTTATTTTGACCTTGTTATTTGCCGATGGTTATTCGGTGGTTATTTTGACCTTGTTATTTGTCGATGGTTATTCGGTGGTTATTTTGACCTTGTTATTTGCCGATGGTTATTCGGTGGTTATTTTGACCTTGTTATTTGTCGATGGTTATTCGGTGGTTATTTTGACCTTGTTATTTGTCGATGGTTATTCGGTGGTTATTTTGACCTTGTTATTTGCCGATGGTTATTCGGTGGTTATTTTGACCTTGTTATTTGCCGATGGTTATTCGGTGGTTATTTTGACCTTGTTATTTGCCGATGGTTATTCGGTGGTTATTTTGACCTTGTTATTTGTCGATGGTTATTCGGTGGTTATTTTGACCTTGTTATTTGCCGATGGTTATTCGGTGGTTATTTTGACCTTGTTATTTGCCGATGGTTATTCGGTGGTTATTTTGACCTTGTTATTTGCCGATGGTTATTCGGTGGTTATTTTTGACCTTGTTATTTGCCGATGGTTATTCGGTGGTTATTTTGACCTTGTTATTTGCCGATGGTTATTCGGTGGTTATTTTGACCTTGTTATTTGCCGATGGTTATTCGGTGGTTATTTTGACCTTGTTATTTGCCGATGGTTATTCGGTGGTTATTTTGACCTTGTTATTTGCCGATGGTTATTCGTGGTTATTTTGACCTTGTTATTTGCCGATGGTTATTCGGTGGTTATTTTGACCTTGTTATTTGCCGATGGTTATTCGGTGGTTATTTTGACCTTGTTATTTGCCGATGGTTATTCGGTGGTTATTTTGACCTTGTTATTTGCCGATGGTTATTCGGTGGTTATTTTGACCTTGTTATTTGTCGATGGTTATTCGGTGGTTATTTTGACCTTGTTATTTGCCGATGGTTATTCGGTGGTTATTTTGACCTTGTTATTTGCCGATGGTTATTCGGTGGTTATTTTGACCTTGTTATTTGTCGATGGTTTATTCGGTGGTTATTTTGACCTTGTTATTTGCCGATGGTTATTCGGTGGTTATTTTGACCTTGTTATTTGGCGATGGTTATTCGGTGGTTATTTTGACCTTGTTATTTGCCGATGGTTATTCGGTGGTTATTTTGACCTTGTTATTTGCCGATGGTTATTCGGTGGTTATTTTGACCTTGTTATTTGCCGATGGTTATTCGGTGGTTATTTTGACCTTGTTATTTGCCGATGGTTATTCGGTGGTTATTTTGACCTTGTTATTTGCCGATGGTTATTCGGTGGTTATTTTGACCTTGTTATTTGCCGATGGTTATTCGGTGGTTATTTTGACCTTGTTATTTGGCGATGGTTATTCGGTGGTTATTTTGACCTTGTTATTTGGCGATGGTTATTCGGTGGTTATTTTGACCTTGTTATTTGCCGATGGTTATTCGGTGGTTATTTTGACCTTGTTATTTGTCGATGGTTATTCGGTGGTTATTTTGACCTTGTTATTTGCCGATGGTTATTCGGTGGTTATTTTGACCTTGTTATTTGCCGATGGTTATTCGGTGGTTAATTTTGACCTTGTTATTTGCCGATGGTTATTCGGTGGTTATTTTGACCTTGTTATTTGCCGATGGTTATTCGGTGGTTATTTTGACCTTGTTATTTGCCGATGGTTATTCGGTGGTTATTTTGACCTTGTTATTTGTCGATGGTTATTCGGTGGTTATTTTGACCTTGTTATTTGCCGATGGTTATTCGGTGGTTATTTTGACCTTGTTATTTATTCGGTGGTTATTTTGACCTTGTTATTTGCCGATGGTTATTCGGTGGTTATTTTGACCTTGTTATTTGCCGATGGTTATTCGGTGGTTATTTTGACCTTGTTATTTGTCGATGGTTATTCGGTGGTTATTTTGACCTTGTTATTTGCCGATGGTTATTCGGTGGTTATTTTGACCTTGTTATTTGCGGATGGTTATTCGGTGGTTATTTTGACCTTGTTATTTGTCGATGGTTATTCGGTGGTTATTTTGACCTTGTTATTTGCCGATGGTTATTCGGTGGTTATTTTGACCTTGTTATTTGGCGATGGTTATTCGGTGGTTATTTTGACCTTGTTATTTGTCGATGGTTATTCGGTGGTTATTTTGACCTTGTTATTTGCCGATGGTTATTCGGTGGTTATTTTGACCTTGTTATTTGCCGATGGTTATTCGATGGTTATTTTGACCTTGTTATTTGCCGATGGTTATTCGGTGGTTATTTTGACCTTGTTATTTGCCGATGGTTATTCGGTGGTTATTTTGACCTTGTTATTTGCCGATGGTTATTCGGTGGTTATTTTGACCTTGTTATTTGCCGATGGTTATTCGGTGGTTATTTTGACCTTGTTATTTGCCGATGGTTATTCGGTGGTTATTTTGACCTTGTTATTTGCCGATGGTTATTCGGTGGTTATTTTGACCTTGTTATTTGGCGATGGTTATTCGGTGGTTATTTTGACCTTGTTATTTGCCGATGGTTATTCGGTGGTTATTTTGACCTTGTTATTTGTCGATGGTTATTCGGTGGTTATTTTGACCTTGTTATTTGCCGATGGTTATTCGGTGGTTATTTTGACCTTGTTATTTGCCGATGGTTATTCGGTGGTTATTTTGACCTTGTTATTTGCCGATGGTTATTCGGTGGTTATTTTGACCTTGTTATTTGTCGATGGTTATTCGGTGGTTATTTTGACCTTGTTATTTGCCGATGGTTATTCGGTGGTTATTTTGACCTTGTTATTTGGCGATGGTTATTCGGTGGTTATTTTGACCTTGTTATTTGCCGATGGTTATTCGGTGGTTATTTTGACCTTGTTATTTGTCGATGGTTATTCGGTGGTTATTTTGACCTTGTTATTTGCCGATGGTTATTCGGTGGTTATTTTGACCTTGTTATTTGTCGATGGTTATTCGGTGGTTATTTTGACCTTGTTATTTGCCGATGGTTATTCGGTGGTTATTTTGACCTTGTTATTTGTCGATGGTTATTCGGTGGTTATTTTGACCTTGTTATTTGTCGATGGTTATTCGGTGGTTATTTTGACCTTGTTATTTTGCGATGGTTATTCGGTGGTTATTTTGACCTTGTTATTTGCCGATGGTTATTCGGTGCTTATTTTGACCTTGTTATTTGCCGATGGTTATTCGGTGGTTATTTTGACCTTGTTATTTGTCGATGGTTATTCGGTGGTTATTTTGACCTTGTTATTTGCCGATGGTTATTCGGTGGTTATTTTGACCTTGTTATTTGTCGATGGTTATTCGGTGGTTATTTTGACCTTGTTATTTGCCGATGGTTATTCGGTGGTTATTTTGACCTTGTTATTTGTCGATGGTTATTCGGTGGTTATTTTGACCTTGTTTATTTGCCGATGGTTATTCGGTGGTTATTTTGACCTTGTTATTTGCCGATGGTTATTCGGTGGTTATTTTGACCTTGTTATTTGCCGATGGTTATTCGGTGGTTATTTTGACCTTGTTATTTGTCGATGGTTATTCGGTGGTTATTTTGACCTTGTTATTTGCCGATGGTTATTCGGTGGTTATTTTGACCTTGTTATTTATTTGGTGGTTATTTTGACCTTGTTATTTGCCGATGGTTATTCGGTGGTTATTTTGACCTTGTTATTTGCCGATGGTTATTCGGTGGTTATTTTGACCTTGTTATTTGTCGATGGTTATTCGGTGGTTATTTTGACCTTGTTATTTGCCGATGGTTATTCGGTGGTTATTTTGACCTTGTTATTTGCGGATGGTTATTCGGTGGTTATTTTGACCTTGTTATTTGTCGATGGTTATTCGGTGGTTATTTTGACCTTGTTATTTGCCGATGGTTATTCGGTGGTTATTTTGACCTTGTTATTTGGCGATGGTTATTCGGTGGTTATTTTGACATTGTTATTTGCCGATGGTTATTCGGTGGTTATTTTGACCTTGTTATTTGCCGATGGTTATTCGGTGGTTATTTTGACCTTGTTATTTGCCGATGGTTATTCGGTGGTTATTTTGACCTTGTTATTTGCCGATGGTTATTCGGTGGTTATTTTGACCTTGTTATTTGCCGATGGTTATTCGGTGGTTATTTTGACCTTGTTATTTGCCGATGGTTATTCGGTGGTTATTTTGACCTTGTTATTTGTCGATGGTTATTCGGTGGTTATTTTGACCTTGTTATTTGCCGATGGTTATTCGGTGGTTATTTTGACCTTGTTATTTATTCGGTGGTTATTTTGACCTTGTTATTTGCCGATGGTTATTCGGTGGTTATTTTGACCTTGTTATTTGCCGATGGTTATTCGGTGGTTATTTTGACCTTGTTATTTGTCGATGGTTATTCGGTGGTTATTTTGACCTTGTTATTTGCCGATGGTTATTCGGTGGTTATTTTGACCTTGTTATTTGCGGATGGTTATTCGGTGGTTATTTTGACCTTGTTATTTGTCGATGGTTATTCGGTGGTTATTTTGACCTTGTTATTTGCCGATGGTTATTCGGTGGTTATTTTGACCTTGTTATTTGGCGATGGTTATTCGGTGGTTATTTTGACCTTGTTATTTGTCGATGGTTATTCGGTGGTTATTTTGACCTTGTTATTTGCCGATGGTTATTCGGTGGTTATTTTGACCTTGTTATTTGCCGATGGTTATTCGATGGTTATTTTGACCTTGTTATTTGCCGATGGTTATTCGGTGGTTATTTTGACCTTGTTATTTGCCGATGGTTATTCGGTGGTTATTTTGACCTTGTTATTTGCCGATGGTTATTCGGTGGTTATTTTGACCTTGTTATTTGCCGATGGTTATTCGGTGGTTATTTTGACCTTGTTATTTGCCGATGGTTATTCGGTGGTTATTTTGACCTTGTTATTTGGCGATGGTTATTCGGTGGTTATTTTGACCTTGTTATTTGGCGATGGTTATTCGGTGGTTATTTTGACCTTGTTATTTGCCGATGGTTATTCGGTGGTTATTTTGACCTTGTTATTTGCCGATGGTTATTCGGTGGTTATTTTGACCTTGTTATTTGCCGATGGTTATTCGGTGGTTATTTTGACCTTGTTATTTGTCGATGGTTATTCGGTGGTTATTTTGACCTTGTTATTTGCCGATGGTTATTCGGTGGTTATTTTGACCTTGTTATTTGTCGATGGTTATTCGGTGGTTATTTTGACCTTGTTATTTGCCGATGGTTATTCGGTGGTTATTTTGACCTTGTTATTTGTCGATGGTTATTCGGTGGTTATTTTGACCTTGTTATTTGCCGATGGTTATTCGGTGGTTATTTTGACCTTGTTATTTGCCGATGGTTATTCGGTGGTTATTTTGACCTTGTTATTTGCCGATGGTTATTCGGTGGTTATTTTGACCTTGTTATTTGTCGATGGTTATTCGGTGGTTATTTTGACCTTGTTATTTGCCGATGGTTATTCGGTGGTTATTTTGACCTTGTTATTTATTCGGTGGTTATTTTGACCTTGTTATTTGCCGATGGTTATTCGGTGGTTATTTTGACCTTGTTATTTGCCGATGGTTTATTCGGTGGTTATTTTGACCTTGTTATTTGCCGATGGTTATTCGGTGGTTATTTTGACCTTGTTATTTGCCGATGGTTATTCGGTGGTTATTTTGACCTTGTTATTTGTCGATGGTTATTCGGTGGTTATTTTGACCTTGTTATTTGCCGATGGTTATTCGGTGGTTATTTTGACCTTGTTATTTATTCGGTGGTTATTTTGACCTTGTTATTTGCCGATGGTTATTCGGTGGTTATTTTGACCTTGTTATTTGCCGATGGTTATTCGGTGGTTATTTTGACCTTGTTATTTGTCGATGGTTATTCGGTGGTTATTTTGACCTTGTTATTTGCCGATGGTTATTCGGTGGTTATTTTGACCTTGTTATTTGCGATGGTTATTCGGTGGTTATTTTGACCTTGTTATTTGTCGATGGTTATTCGGTGGTTATTTTGACCTTGTTATTTGCCGATGGTTATTCGGTGGTTATTTTGACCTTGTTATTTGGCGATGGTTATTCGGTGGTTATTTTGACCTTGTTATTTGTCGATGGTTATTCGGTGGTTATTTTGACCTTGTTATTTGCCGATGGTTATTCGGTGGTTATTTTGACCTTGTTATTTGCCGATGGTTATTCGGTGGTTATTTTGACCTTGTTATTTGCCGATGGTTATTCGGTGGTTATTTTGACCTTGTTATTTGCCGATGGTTATTCGGTGGTTATTTTGACCTTGTTATTTGCCGATGGTTATTCGGTGGTTATTTTGACCTTGTTATTTGCCGATGGTTATTCGGTGGTTATTTTGACCTTGTTATTTGCCGATGGTTATTCGGTGGTTATTTTGACCTTGTTATTTGGCGATGGTTATTCGGTGGTTATTTTGACCTTGTTATTTGGCGATGGTTATTCGGTGGTTATTTTGACCTTGTTATTTGCCGATGGTTATTCGGTGGTTATTTTGACCTTGTTATTTGCCGATGGTTATTCGGTGGTTATTTTGACCTTGTTATTTGCCGATGGTTATTCGGTGGTTATTTTGACCTTGTTATTTGTCGATGGTTATTCGGTGGTTATTTTGACCTTGTTATTTGCCGATGGTTATTCGGTGGTTATTTTGACCTTGTTATTTGTCGATGGTTATTCGGTGGTTATTTTGACCTTGTTATTTGCCGATGGTTATTCGGTGGTTATTTTGACCTTGTTATTTGTCGATGGTTATTCGGTGGTTATTTTGACCTTGTTATTTGCCGATGGTTATTCGGTGGTTATTTTGACCTTGTTATTTGCCGATGGTTATTCGGTGGTTATTTTGACCTTGTTATTTGCCGATGGTTATTCGGTGGTTATTTTGACCTTGTTATTTGTCGATGGTTATTCGGTGGTTATTTTGACCTTGTTATTTGCCGATGGTTATTCGGTGGTTATTTTGACCTTGTTATTTATTTATTCGGTGGTTATTTTGACCTTGTTATTTGCCGATGGTTATTCGGTGGTTATTTTGACCTTGTTTATTTGCCGATGGTTATTCGGTGGTTATTTTGACCTTGTTATTTGTCGATGGTTATTCGGTGGTTATTTTGACCTTGTTATTTGCCGATGGTTATTCGGTGGTTATTTTGACCTTGTTATTTGCGGATGGTTATTCGGTGGTTATTTTGACCTTGTTATTTGTCGATGGTTATTCGGTGGTTATTTTGACCTTGTTATTTGCCGATGGTTATTCGGTGGTTATTTTGACCTTGTTATTTGGCGATGGTTATTCGGTGGTTATTTTGACATTGTTATTTGCCGATGGTTATTCGGTGGTTATTTTTGACCTTGTTATTTGCCGATGGTTATTCGGTGGTTATTTTGACCTTGTTATTTGTCGATGGTTATTCGGTGGTTATTTTGACCTTGTTATTTGCCGATGGTTATTCGGTGGTTATTTTGACCTTGTTATTTGCCGATGGTTATTCGGTGGTTATTTTGACCTTGTTATTTGCCGATGGTTATTCGGTGGTTATTTTGACCTTGTTATTTGTCGATGGTTATTCGGTGGTTATTTTGACCTTGTTATTTGCCGATGGTTATTCGGTGGTTATTTTGACCTTGTTATTTGTCGATGGTTATTCGGTGGTTATTTTGACCTTGTTATTTGCCGATGGTTATTCGGTGGTTATTTTGACCTTGTTATTTGGCGATGGTTATTCGGTGGTTATTTTGACCTTGTTATTTGCCGATGGTTATTCGGTGGTTATTTTGACCTTGTTATTTGTCGATGGTTATTCGGTGGTTATTTTGACCTTGTTATTTGCCGATGGTTATTCGGTGGTTATTTTGACCTTGTTATTTGTCGATGGTTATTCGGTGGTTATTTTGACCTTGTTATTTGCCGATGGTTATTCGGTGGTTATTTTGACCTTGTTATTTGGCGATGGTTATTCGGTGGTTATTTTGACCTTGTTATTTGTCGATGGTTATTCGGTGGTTATTTTGACCTTGTTATTTGCCGATGGTTATTCGGTGGTTATTTTGACCTTGTTATTTGGCGATGGTTATTCGGTGGTTATTTTGACCTTGTTATTTGTCGATGGTTATTCGGTGGTTATTTTGACCTTGTTATTTGCCGATGGTTATTCGGTGGTTATTTTGACCTTGTTATTTGTCGATGGTTATTCGGTGGTTATTTTGACCTTGTTATTTGCCGATGGTTATTCGGTGGTTATTTTGACCTTGTTATTTGCCGATGGTTATTCGGTGGTTATTTTGACCTTGTTATTTGCCGATGGTTATTCGGTGGTTATTTTGACCTTGTTATTTGTCGATGGTTATTCGGTGGTTATTTTGACCTTGTTATTTGCCGATGGTTATTCGGTGGTTATTTTGACCTTGTTATTTGCCGATGGTTATTCGGTGGTTATTTTGACCTTGTTATTTGCCGATGGTTATTAGGGACCACTTTGGGTGGTTATTTTGACCTTGTTATTTGCCGATGGTTATTAGGGACCACTTTCGGTGGTTATTTTGACCTTGTTATTTGCCGATGGTTATTAGGGACCACTTTCGGTGGTTATTTTGACCTGGTTATTTGGCCGATGGTTTATTCGGTGGTTATTTTGACCTTGTTATTTGCCGATGGTTATTAGACCACTTTCGGTGGTTATTTTGACCTTGTTATTTGCCGATGGTTATTAGGGGACCAATTTTGGTGGTTATTTTGACCTTGTTATTTGCCGATGGTTATTAGGGACCACTTTCGGTGGTTATTTTGACCTTGTTATTTGCCGATGGTTATTAGGGACCAATTTTGGTGGTTATTTTGACCTTGTTATTTTGCGATGGTTATTAGGGACCACTTTCGGTGGTTATTTTGACCTTGTTATTTGCCGATGGTTATTAGGGACCAATTTTGGTGGTTATTTTGACCTTGTTATTTTGCGATGGTTATTTAGGTTCAAATTTTGTGGTTATTTTGCGATGGTTATTAGGTACCAATTTTGGTGGTTATTTTGACCTTGTTATTTTGCGATAGTTATTTAGGACCAAATTTTGTGGTTATTTTGCGATGGTTATTAGGGACCACTTTCGGTGGTTATTTTGACCTTGTTATTTGCCGATGGTTATTAGGGACCAATTTTGGCGGTTATTTTGACCTTGTTATTTTGCGATGGTTATTTAGGACCAAATTTTGTGGTTATTTTGCGATGGTTATTAGGGACCAATTTTGGTTGTTATTTTGCCGTGGTTATTAGGGAGCGATTTTGGTTATTTTGGTTATTTTGACCTTGTTATTTTGCGGTGGTTATTAGGGACCAATTTTGGTGGTTATTTTGACCTTGTTATTTTGCGATGGTTATTAGGGACCAATTTCAGTGGTTATTTTGACCTTGTTATTTTGCGGTGATTATTAGGGGCCAATTTTGGTGGTTATTTTGACCTTGTTATTTGTCATGGTGATGGAGATGTTGATAAGATGTAAGGGATGTGGTGGGTGATTTAGGATATAAGAATATAGGTGAAATGGTGATAGAGGAAGGAAGGAATTTAATAGGGATAGTTGAAATTGTGTGGAGAAAGAACCTCGTACCCAGGGTCTTATTTCCTCCCACCTGCCCTGCCCAAAGCTTGCAATTAGTAAATAAACAGATTTGTGTGACACTTTGAATAGATAGTTCCGTTTCATACGTTCCTTCGGATAATAGGGAAAAGTTTGAAAAGCCTTTGAAATATCCAGCATCTGACGGAAAACGTGAACGTTGTGTGGCTTCCAGGGAAGAAATAATGTGTGACAAGACTGCTTCTGCGAGCTCAACAAGTGATGAAACATCCAAAACGTCTTCTGCTACTTGTAGCAACGAAGAAACGATGACTGAGGAACGTGAAAGAAGTGTAGAACCTTTACCTGATAGCAGCATCAGCGAGACAGTGCCACATGAAAAGGATATAAAATATATGCTGCCTGAAGCATTAGTTAATCGAATGAAGGGTGTTATTTATGGCAATTGTATTGGAGATGCAATTGGATTATTGACAGAGTTCATGAGCAAGGAACAAGCCCGTATGGTAAATTGATTATTTACTAATATTTAATACTATTGTATTTCACATGCAGTAGTTATTTTACGGTTAGTGTTTGAGGGGGGGGAGGGGGGGTGTAGATTAGATGTGATGTAGTACTGTACCTTCCTTATTTATCCAGATGGTAGAAGTAGACATTTTGTCGATGTTGGCATAGAACTGTGATAAAAGGAGAGATACCGTCGGTTGTATGATTTGCATCTAAGGATGGACACCGTTGATAAAAAAAAACATTACCTCCACCAGCGTCAAACTTCAATGTTTCCCAGGAGCATTTGACAGGTTTCTTTTAGCTCAACCAATCACCTTGAGACTGGTTAAACGTGATTGGTTGAGCTAAAAGAAACCTGTCAAATGCTCGTGGGAAACAATGAAGTTTGACGCTGGTGGAGGTAATGTTTTTTATCAACAGTGTCCATCGTTAGTTGCAATCGACGGTACAATACAGTATATATAAGAACTTGCTGTGATCTTTTTTGCATGTGCTGTGATCTTTATGGTTATTATGGGTCCTATTGGTACTCGCATTATGCAAAGGGAAGGTTATTTATTTTATCGTTATGTTTGGTAAAGTACCATGCAGGCAAGAATTAAACCTTACTGTATGTTTGGTAAAGTACCATGCAGGCAAGAATTAAACCTTATGCTCAGTAAAGTACCATGCAATCAAGAGTTGAACCTTATGTTTGGTAAAGTACCATGCATGTAAGAATTGAACTGAGTTTTCAGCCAGATGAGAGACATGTGTGCTATATCAGTGTGCTAGCAATATCCTTAGTAAGTAACTTTCATGTTTTGTCATTTTAAGGTTTATGGCTGTGTGGGAAAGCACTCGTTGAAAAAACCTGTCGATCTTGAGTACCATTTAAAGTCAAATGATAGTCATCGAAGAAGATGGGAAGAAGGTGACTGGACTGATGATTCTGATCAAATGCTTTTAATTCTGATAAC
Organism: Paragorgia papillata; assembly: GCA_035771165.1. Lineage (NCBI taxonomy): Eukaryota > Metazoa > Cnidaria > Anthozoa > Scleralcyonacea > Coralliidae > Paragorgia > Paragorgia papillata. The sequence goes on along the minus strand of JAWNZC010000388.1, from coordinate 297,908 downwards.
TTTGGTTGAAAAGAGTGGACAGGTACAGTAATAATATACTGCTGGTTACAGGTGACTGCACCGAATATTTGATCGTTATTTGCTTTGTGTCAACTGCTACTTGACATGACACCAAGTACTGTATGAGTTCACATGGGCCAAGTATGGGTTCAGACTGTTCAGTCAAGTCAAGGTTATTTTTAATGCTTGTCAACAATAAGCTCTTCTAAAATCAATGGACAAAGCTTTTCCACTCTCATATCTCCTTCAGCGTTTGCTAAGTTTCATAATTATTATCTCACAACTTGCTGTCTGGGATCCTGCATTAAATGTTATTAATGTTCTTTCAGTATGGTTGGAATAAGTGAAATGTGATTGGTTAATAATAATAATAATAATAATAATAATTTGTGCATGAAACATAACCTTGAACTGACATATGTAGTTGATCCAGGTGAACTCATTGGCACTGTGTCAAGTAGGAGTTGACACAATGCAAATAATCAAAATATTGGCGTGTGACGTGGTCCAGTGATGGATCCAGCTTGATCTGGTAGGGGCGGTGCTGCAGGGGTGGATCTAGAATTTTTTTCACCTTAGTCAAACCATTCCTAGGGGGGTCCGGGGGCATGCTCCCCTGGAAAATGTTTGAAATTTGGACCTCTGAAATGGCATTTCCTGCATTCTGACGGTACTGTGAAGAAAGATTTAAAAGTTTTAAATCGTGTTTTCAATAGAGCATTTTATCAAACCTGGAAGGTGTCAAATAAATTTAGGGATAAAGTGGACGTTTTATTAGATATCACAAGGAAGCTAGACATTAGAAATGTGATTGACAATTTTCAATGAAATCCACGTCGCATCCCACTGCAGCAAGGCACTAATTAAGTAATTGGCACCCCCCTGCACCCCCTTGGCCAATTTGGGCCAGGGGGGTGTGCACCCTCTGCACCCCTCTGTAAATCCATCACTGACGTGGTCACCTGCAACCAGCAGTACTGTCAGTGTAAAAATTACATATGGTGTACAGGTAAGTCCTTATTGCTAAACAAATATTTTTATTAGTTTGATGAAAAACTTTTTGCTTCTAAACTTGACTACTGGCGTAGAAAAGGTTTCCCAGAGTTAAATGATCTTGGTGGAATGGGTATTGGTACGACAACCGGTAAAGTGTTGCATCACTCTGATTATATGACAAACCCTCACAAGGTAATCATTTTTAAAGTAAATGGTTGGAACCCAGTGTGGTGGTGGTGGTGATAATGGTGGTGCTGATAATGGTAGTGGTCATGCATGGTGATAGAGGTGATAGTGATGGTGATGACAGTTGTGGCATGTGCTCGTGATATAGTGGTGGTGGTTATAATGGTACCTGGTAGTGGTGATGGTGGTGATAATGATAATAGTAGTGGTGGTGATGTAGTAGTGGTGGTTATAATCATGATACCTGGTGGTGGTGATAATGGTGGTGCTGATAATGGTAGTGGTCATGCATGGTGATAGAGGTGATAGTGATGGTGATGACAGTTGTGGCATGTGCTCGTGATATAGTGGTGGTGGTTGGTAGCTGGCAGTAGTGATGGTGGTTGTTTGTGGTAAATTGTTTATATTAAGTGAGGTTTTCAAAATGCAAGACTAGTGTACATTAACCTTTTCTGAATGGTAGATTTTTCCTATGATGAATGAAATCATCTGTCATTAGCTAGATTAAAATACATTTGAAAGTTGGATGGCACATTGAAATAGTTTTTTTCATTTTTAAGTCAAACCTTTTTGTAGTAACTTTCCTTTATATTTCTCCAAAGGCAGCCCATGATGTGTGGGTGAAGAGTGGTCAAGTTATTGCCCCAAATGGTGGTGTCATGAGGACTTCTATTCTTGGAACAATGGAATTTAATAATTTGGAGAAGGTTATCGCCAACACCAAGAGTGCTTGCATGGTAACTCACGCTGATCCACGGTGTATCGCATCATGTATTGCTGTTACCGTGGCAATTGCACTGATGTTTCAAGGTAAACATATGAAAAAGGATGATGGATATGATGTTGATGCAATAACAAGGGAAGCTCATGAACATGCAAAAAAAGTGATAACAGATAAGGGTCATGTGAGTAGAATGAGATATAATTTGAGATAGCAGCTTCACCTCACTTCACTTCACTTTACTTTACCTCACTTTACCTCACTTCACTTCACTTCACTTCACTTTACCTCACTTCACTTCACTCCACATCACTTCACTTCACTCCACCTCACTTCACTTCACTTCACTTTATCTCACATCACTTCACTTCACTCCACCTCACTTCACTTCACTTCACTTCACTTCACTTCACTTCACTTCACTTCACTTCACTTCACTTCACCTCACTTCACCTCACCTCACCTCACCTCACTTCACTTCACTTCACTTCACTTCACTTCACCTCACTTCACCTCACCTCACTTCACTTCACTTCACCTCACTTCACTTCACCTCACCTCACTTCACTTCACTTCACTTCACTTCACTTCACCTCACTTCACCTCACTTCACTTCACTTCACCTCACTTCACCTCACTTCACCTCACCTCACTTCACTTCACTTCACTTCACCTCACTTCACTTCACTTCACTTCACTTCACTTTACGTCACTTCAATCCACCTCACTTAACACCGTTCATGTCCCCTCACTTTAATTCAGTTTTCACTTCACCTCACTTCACCTTTTCACTTTTCATTTTCCCTTCTCTGTCTCTCTTTGCTCTTTCATACCCCATTCCTCATCTTTTATGATCCCTGATCCCCCAGCTCTTGTTTCTCCCTTTCCTTATTTTGCCTTTTTTATTCCTTTTCTTTTTTATTCCTTTTCTTTTTGACTTTATCTTTTCATTTCAGAAAAAAGAGCTTAAACAGTATATGTTCGAGAAAAAGTTAGAGAAATTAGAGCTTGCTGAGTCTTCTGCAATTGGCTACACATTGAAGTGTCTTGGAGCTGGCTTCTGGGCATTCAGACAGAAAGATTTTCGTGACGCAATCCAGAAGGTTACGATGGAGGTATTGATTTGACAACTTTATTTGGACTTAATAAAGGGTATTGGCAATAAAAATTAAGTTTGTCCCATTTGAAAGAACTCCCCAAATGGTATAAGAAGACCTTTTGTAATTTTTCTGTATCTTTCTTGTGTTTTGAAATATTTCGACCAAAGACAGCGTGCTGTCCGCCATCTTGTCGTAATATTGGGTCTAATTAACTAAGAAATTGGTGACGTCACAAGCAGCCGTGGGTGCCCAAATTTCCACGGAAGGCTTTTTAAATGTTGGGTCAATTTAAAATGGAAATAGCGCAACAAAAAACCGAGTTTCTAGCTCATAATGTCATAAGGTTGGCAAGATAAAAATTTCACTTTACCCTGCTTATGTCGTCACATGCATAATTTTGCTTAGCTTAGTTTAGCTTAGAGCAAAGTGAAAAGATGGTAAACTGCCGACAATAGTTTTTATAACGAACCACTGACGTTTCGGCCTTCACCGTATTTCACTCTGATCATAGTCAATCGAGATATGGTCTGGAAACTCAGCTAAAGTCTTTGGTCTATCTTTTTGTTCGCCTTTATGCATTTTTGTGCGCGGTGCACGGTCACTGAACCCATTGTATTTTAGTATAATGAACGAATTCTCCAATAGCAACGTTTCAGTTCAATCACTCAACCGTGCTATTTAAATATTAATAAACCTAAAACAAAGGATGTGCACGGTGTAAGGTATGGTTCAACATAAAATTCCAGCTCATTATAGGCGCTTTGAAGTTTGCCGAGTTTCCAGACCATATCTCGATTGACTATGCTCTGATGAAGGGCTCCGCTTGAAACGTCAGTATTTCGTCATTAAAACTAATCTCAGCAGTTCATCATCTTTTGCTCTATCTAAAACACTGTCTACGCAGATAAATGTTCTTCTTTCTATTGTCAGACTAAAGTTGTTTTTTTCTGTGTGTTTTTCAAGGCTGGGGATGCCGACACTAATTGTGCTGTAGCAGGTGCTTTACTTGGCTGTAAGGTTGGATTTTCTAACCTACCTCAGTCTTGGATCACTGGTTTAGCCAACCGTGATTGGCTGGATGGACATATTAACAGGTTAGACAGACTGAAGTGATTATGAAATTGTCACCACCTCAATTTTGGCAATTACATATTACAGTATACTTCTTAATTGCACCGTCCGCCATACAATTTAGTACAGTAGATCACTTTTTCGAATTCCTCAACGCACTGCAACGCACTGCAACACACCACATCATACTGAAACACACCACATCACACTGCAAAACACTGCAACACACCACATTACACTGCAACACACCACATCACACTGCAACACACCACATCACACTGCAACACACTGCAACACACCACATCACACTGCAAAACACTGCAACACACCACATCACACTGCAACACACCACATCACACTGCAACACACCACATCACACTGCAACACACCACATCACACTGCAAAACACCACATCACACTGCAACACACCACATCACAGTGCAAAACACTGCAACACACCACATCACACTGGAATACACCACATCACACTGCAACACACCACATCACACTGCAACACACCACATCACACTGCAATACACCACATCACACTGCAACACACCACATCACACTGCAATACACCACATCACACTGCAACACACCACATCACACTGCAATACACCACATCACACTGCAACACACCACATCACACTGCAATACACCACATCACACTGCAAACACACCACATCACACTGCAACACACCACATCACACTGCAACACACCACATCACACTGCAACACACCACATCACACTGCAACACACCACATCACACTGCAATACACCACATCACACTGCAACACACCACATCACACTGCAATACACCACATCACACTGCAACACACCACATCACACTGCAATACACCACATCACACTGCAATACACCACATCACACTGCAACACACCACATCACACTGCAACACACCACATCACACTGCAAAACACTGCAACACACCACATCACACTGCAATACACCACATCACACTGCAACACACCACATCACACTGCAACACTCCAATGCTTTGGATCGGATTAAGCGTTTTTCCACCTTCCCTAGCAAGAAAAAGGCTAATTCGTGTGAAAAGAAACACACCGCATCACACTGCAAAACACCACATCACACCGCATTACACTACATCATATCACATCATGTCACATCTCACATCGAATCACAAAGCATAACTTCACACTACGACACGGCACATCACACCAGATTACATTACACTACACTACTGTAGATCGCATTTTATCACATGTGTGTGTACACCATTGATAAAAATATATTCCTGTCTTACAGATATCTCGAACTTGTTCGTCAACAAATGTCAAAAGAGATGTGAATGAACTTGTTTCAAGAATGATCAACTGGGGAAGAAAACCACGTGGTATTTACATTAAACAATATAGATCTAAAAGTTATACAAAATAATTCACCACATACTTGTACCTTTAATAATATCGGGGTGATATCAACGGGACATATTGTTTTTACCACCCGTTCAGGGCTGCAAATTACCGTCGGACATCGGACAATGTCCGACCAAATTTGGAAAATGTCAGAACAAAACCAAATTGTCATCAGACATAGTGTCCATGCAAATAAAATATATTGTCTGATCAAGAAATTCGGCTTTATGCTGTTGAAAGAGAAACTTCTGTTTTTGAGAGAAAAATACCGATTTCCTTTCGTAATTCTATCGACTAGATTGAGGATGTTTGAATTTTAAATCTTCCGTAACTGAATCGGTCTTCTGAGAGAAACTGATAGTATTTAATTACTCTGGTACCAAGGAGTTAATTAAAACAATGTATAAGAAGTATAACACACGCGCGCGACGCTAAACAGACAAGTCAGGCGACTGCCACGGAAACCGGCTTTATATCATGAACTCAGAACTGTATTCTGTTTATGTCCAACCAAATCTAGTGATAATGGTTTTATGTCCGAACAAATTTTAGTAATGTCTGACCAAAATTGGAAATGGATCAGACACATGTCCTGTCAAGAAAAAATATTTATTTGCAGCCCTGCCCGTTGTCCTTATAAAAGTACAAATATATTATTGTGATAAACAGGTTGTCATATTCGTGACTCGATGATATTATAGTTTTATCACTTTCAGGGCGATATTATAATTGTCCCTCGCTCACGATAATTATGATATCGTCCCTGAAATAAACTGATATCACCTCGTCCCTCATATGATAACCTATACCGTTATTATAAGTACTGACTGAGACAAAATGTCTTTTAAGTTTCCCAGGTAGATTTTCATCCGCTATACGACTTTTTTCACTAATGAAAAATATCGTCTCTACTTTCTGATGTAGACTTTTTTTGGTCGTAACATACTTTTTTAAATCGTGAATTACCGGCAGTCTAATAATAAACCAAAGCTTTGGCTCAGAACGTCAGTGTTTCGTTATTGAAATTCTGGGCAATTCACGACGTTCAAGACTTTTTTATATATATTTTATGATTGATTCCGCCAAACATAAGTGTACGATTTTTTGGCATTTAGACTTAAAATCTGTCATTTTTCCTGAAATCAAATATTAAAATATTTAATCATTGAAAAACTTTATTTGAGTAAAGATTGGATACAGAAAATGACCCCACGATACTCTTAAATTGAATAATGTTTTTACAACAACGAACCTATTAACAATATAAATATATACATATGTATATTACCCCGTGTAATATCAGTCTATATTATGTTTCCAAGCAGTTCTTCCTTATCTTGCCCTCCTAAAGGCGTAGACCCCCGAAGTATGCCTAGAGACGCTGCCGACGAGTAGTCTCTTGAATCTTCGGAATCGGCTCGGGACATATTCGGAGAAAAGGCTCGAGCTGACGACGGAGTTGAGCTGGACGCTAGTGTCTCGGAATCTGAGTCAAGCTCTGATCTAAAATGTGAGATTGTAAGGAATAGTTGAAAATTGTACAAATGAAGACTTTCTTTGGTCGGAAGTTGAAATGCACGAAGTGAAGATGGATGGATGGGATGGGTTGATGGATGAGATGGATGAGATGGATGAGATGGAGTGGATGGGATGGATAGATGGATGGATGGGACAGATGGATGGAATGGATGGATGGATGGATAAGATGGATGAGATGGATGGGACAGATGGATGGAATGGATGGATGAGATGGATGGGATGGGATGGATGGGACAGATGGATGGAATGGATGGATGAGATGGATGGAACAGATGGATGGATGAGATGGATGGGACAGATGGATGGAATGGATGGATGAGATGGATGGGACAGATGGATGGAATGGATGGATGAGATGGATGGGACAGATGGATGGAATGGATGGGATGGATGGATGGATGGAATGGGATGGATGGGACAGATGGATGGATGGATGGATGGATGGGATGGATGGATGGGATGGATGGATGGATGGGATGGATGGATGGATGGATGGATGGATGGAATGGGATGGATGGGACAGATGGATGGATGGATGGATGGGATGGATGGATGGGACAGATGGATGGAATGGATGGATGGGATGGATGAATAGAATGGATGGGATGGATGAGATGGATGGATGGATGAGATGGATGAGATGGATGGATGAGATGGATGGATGAGATGGATGAGATGGATGGATGAGATGGATGAGATGGATGAGATGGATGAGATGGATGGATGAGATGGATGGATGAGATGGATGGATGAGATGGATGAGATGGATGGATGAGATGGATGGATGAGATGGATGGATGAGATGGATGGATGAGATGGATGGATGAGATGGATGAGATGGATGGATGAGATGGATGGATGAGATGGATGGATGAGATGGATGAGATGGATGGATGAGATGGATGAGATGGATGGATGAGATGGATGGATGAGATGGATGGATGAGATGGATGAGATGGATGGATGAGATGGATGAGATGGATGGATGAGATGGATGAGATGGATGGATGAGATGGATGGATGGATGGATGAGATGGATGAGATGGATGGATGAGATGGATGAGATGGATGGATGAGATGGATGGATGGATGGATGGATGAGATGGATGAGATGGATGGATGAGATGGATGGGATGGATAAGATGGAGGGATTGGATGGATGAGATCGATGGATAAATGGGAATGGTGATCTCATGGCTAATATGACACCCATGCTCCTACAAAACGGGACATAAATGTCGTTAAATGAACATACCCATTTCTCTCCTGACCAAGTTCTGCTTGATTGCTCGTCAAAGTACTGGTGTTGACGAAAAGGGAAAAATGAGAATTACTGAAGTCCACAGGAGCAGACACGGATCGCTGCAGCTTCAATAACGTTGATAAATCCTTGCTTGTTTGCTGTCCCATATAGTCAGTATGTCTAGAGATTGGACAGAGAGAGAATCAGTTTTTATATACCCTTCTAAATCATGAGGAAAATTCAAAGGTTCGGCTCGCGTCTGTATATATCACTGACTTATATATAACTGGACTGTGGGTGCCCTATATCGATGACTGAAAGAGAGTGAACACTGACCTATATATAACTGGACTGTGGGTCCTCTATATCAATGACTGAAAGAGAATGATATATGAGAGATAATGACTGAAAGAGAATGATATAGAGAATGATAACTGGACTGTGGGTCCTCTAATCAATGACTGAAAGAGAGTGATCATTGACCTACTGTATATATAACTGGACTGTGGATCTCCTATATCAGTGACTGAAAGTGACCACTGACCTATATATAACTGGACTGTGGGTGCTCTATATCAATGACTGAAAGAGAGTGACCACTGACCTATATATAACTGGACTGTGGGTCCTCTATAATGTATATCAATGACTGAAAGAGAGTGATCACTGACCTATATATAACTGGACTGTGGATCTCCTATATCAATGACTGAAAGAGAGTGATCATTGACCTACTGTATATATAACTGGACTGTGGGTGCTCTATATCAATGACTGAAAGAGAGTGACCACTGACCTATATATAACTGGACTGTGGGTGCTCTATATCAATGACTGATAGAGAGTGATCACTGACCTACGTATAACTGGTCTAGGGCCCCCCTACACCATTACCTAAGTTGGTCCAGTTGCTCTTTGGACACATAAGGAATTCCCGCCAGAGCGGCTTTCGCGTACGTCCGTCTGCGCTCCAAAGACTCTTGCTCAACCGACGACATTTTCGAACTTTGAAAACTCAGATTCGTTTTCATCAAATTGTTCGATATATCAGAACGCGGTCTCGACCAGGCTCGGGATACGTTCGTTGTGGTTGTCGTGCTATTGCTCGGAGCGTCTTCGGAACCTCTCGAGCCATTCGACATGTCGGTAAAGCTGCTCGTAATGAACTCGGAGTCTGTGGTAGTTGTAGGACTTAGGCCTAAATACTCCAACACCAACATTTTGAGTCTTCTGTAAACTTCGTGTAGGTCATCTAAAAAACGGCGAAAATATACAACGCAGTGACATTGGACTATCTTAGCTATTGCGACACACTCAAGACAGAAAAATAGGTGCGCAATGCGTTCATGTGAATACCGCTGGTAAGATAAAGACACTTCTCAAAAGAGAAGTCTTGAGAGCAATCCAAATAAATGACTTTCGCTTATTCCCCACGAAGAACAAATTCGAGTACTTCCCAAATATAGCGATCGTGTCGAATATGACGCACCGGTTCAAGGTAAGCAAGCAAGCAAGAAATCCATTGACATTATGGCTAGTAAAATCGTGGGTGGGATGGATGGAATTAAAACGTAAACATTGAGTTTCGGTGAGGAAATTTTTTTCACGGAAATTAAGTAAGATATGGACAATTTGCCAGTTAAGATCGTTCAAGCTAGAAAACTTGATTTTGCGGAGGGTGGAAAACTGGAGAACCCGGAGAAAAACCTCGAAGCACGGGAGAGAACCAACAACTCTACTCACACGAGTCGCAAACTCAGACAAGCGGTCACTCAGCCAAGTACTAAGCCCATCTATCGCGAGGCTTACTTCTTTCCTTAGCGGTGAGACAGCGCTAACAGCACACGTGAGGCCATGTGATTCCCTTCCTTAGCTTACGACAGCTTGTACTTGCTTTACACTGAGAAAATTTTGCTAACTAAAAATCCTATACTACCCTAAGTACAAAATATTTCCCCAATATTATACCCCCCTCCTAAATTATGTGACATGTATTCTCAGTGATGTATCCTTACCGTTCATAATAGTCATGTCAAAAAATCCTGGTTTGTCTCGGTTAGTACTGGCGTAAAGCTCAAAGCGATCCAGAGCTTGGACGATCAATGATTCGGAATAGTAAGAATGCTCTCGAAGTCTGCGTTCATGTTCCTAAGAAAGAAAGGAATACATTTGAGAAAGAAATTGGAAAAAACTAAACAGACCTTTAATATACTTACTTGTTTAGTTTCGGGAAGAATTAAGACATATCTTGGCTCAAAACTTGTATTCTTGAAACTGAGAACTCCCTGAAACAAACAAAATTGGTAAGTCGCCTCCAAACCCCAATATATACCTGCTTTGTACCCCAGGGATGACTTATGATAAGCGTGTATAAAAAATGGGGAGATTTTTTAGGCATGCAGTCCAGTTATATAGAAATCAGGGGGTTTGGTTGTCATGCTCAGGCTATCAAAATCGACTGTTCGTACCTCAAACTCCATATGTACAGCACACGCCAGTCCTTTTCTGGCAACGGACTCTATAGCCTCTCTAGTAATCCCGTACAGGTATCCACCTGACTGAGAGGTTTGTAGAAATTTACCCTGAAACAAGGCAGAGAACATTAAAAAATTGTCCTGTCTGTCCGTCCGTCCGTCCGTCCGTCCGTCCGTCCGTCCGTCCGTCCTTCCTTCCTTCCTTCCTCCTTCCTTCCTTCCTTCCTCCCTCCCTCCCTCCCTCCCTCCCTCCCTCCCTCCCTCCCTCCCTCCCTCCCTCCCTCCCTCCCTCCCTCCCTCCCTCCCTCCCTCCCTCCCTCCCCCTCCCTCCCTCCCTCCCTCCCTCCCTCCCTCCCTCCCTCTCCCTCCCTTCCTCCCTCCCTCCCTTCCTCCCTTCCTTTCCTACTTTCTCCCTACATTGCTTACTTCCATCACATCTCTTTCAAACTCTTCTTGTGCCACAAAGAAATAGTCAACGCCATCTTCCTCTTTCTTCCTCCGTGGACGAGTCGTAGTCGACACCCTAAACAAACCAAGTGCAAATATCTTTTCCGTAACGTTATGTCCTTTGATTTTTCTCCCGATGTTTGAATCCAATATATAATTGCCTATCGACGGTGAAGTCGTACGTTGACAGTGAAGTAGTATATTGACTGTCCCATAGTACTGTTAATATATTACGGTACAACGGTATAGTTGAACTTTAGTGTACACTCACCCCAGTCCAAAATAATCTGGAAACTCTTGGCATAGTTTTTTTGTGAGATATCGTTTTCCAGCACCACAAGGTCCAGTTAGGATAAGCATTGGATATGGCGTTGCCATGCTCGTTAAGGTACTGAAAATATATTGGAAAGTTAAGATACGGGGCTTATGAACAATCTTAAGAAAAGAAGGCAACAACGTGCATTGAATAATTGAAATCTATTTAATGATTACGAGCTTGAAATTTATATGAGATTATGGTTGACGAAGGACGAACGCGGGTTAACGAAGATCATCTCAAATATTGCATGAAAGTGAATATTCTAATTGTTCCAGAAACCAGAGAAATTTTACACATTTTACTTTGATGAAGGGCTCCGCTCGAAACGTCAGTATTTCGTTATCAAAACTAACCACAGTTTACTTTGATGAAGAGCTCTGCTTGAAACGTCAGTATTTCGTTATCAAAACTAACCGCAGTTTACTTTGATGAAGAGTTCTGCTCGAAACGTCAGTATTTCGTTATTAAAACTAACCACAGTTTACTTTGATGAAGAGCTCTGCTAGAAACGTCAGTATTTCGTTATTAAAACTAACCACAGTTTACTTTGATGAAGAGCTCTGCTCGAAACGTCAGTATTTCGTTATTAAAACTAACCACAGTTTACTCTGATGAAGAGCTCTGCTCGAAACGTCAGTATTTCGTTATTAAAACTAACCACAGTTTACTCTGATGAAGAGCTCTGCTTGAAACGTCAGTATTTCGTTATTAAAACTAACCACAGTTTACTCTGATGAAGAGCTCTGCTCGAAACGTCAGTATTTCGTTATCAAAACTAACTACAGTTTACTTTGATGAAGAGCTCTGCTCGAAACGTCAGTATTTCGTTATTAAAACTAACCACAGTTTACTCTGATGAAGAGCTCTGCTCGAAACGTCAGTATTTCGTTATTAAAACTAACCACAGTTTACTCTGATGAAGAGCTCTGCTTGAAACGTCAGTATTTCGTTATTAAAACTAACCACAGTTTACTCTGATGAAGAGCTCTGCTTGAAACGTCAGTATTTCGTTATCAAAACTAACCACAGTTTACTTTGATGAAGAGTTCTGCTCGAAACGTCAGTATTTCGTTATCAAAACTAACCACAGTTTACTTTGATGAAGAGTTCTGCTTGAAACGTCAGTATTTCGTTATTAAAACTAACCACAGTTTACTCTGATGAAGAGCTCTGCTTGAAACGTCAGTATTTCGTTATTAAAACTAACCAGTTTACTTTGATGAAGAGCTCTGCTCGAAACGTCAGTATTTCGTTATCAAAACTAACCAGTTTACTTTGATGAAGAGTTCTGCTCGAAACGTCAGTATTTCGTTATTAAAACTAACCGCAGTTCACCTAATGAAGAGCTCTGCTCGAAACGTCAGTATTTCGTTATCAAAACTAACCAGTTTACTCTGATGAAGAGCTCTGCTTGAAACGTCAGTATTTCGTTATTAAAACTAACCACAGTTTACTTTGATGAAGAGTTCTGCTCGAAACGTCAGTATTTCGTTATCAAAACTAACCACAGTTTACTCTGATGAAGAGCTCTGCTAGAAACGTCAGTATTTCGTTATCAAAACTAACTACAGTTTACTTTGATGAAGAGTTCTGCTCGAAACGTCAGTATTTCGTTATCAAAACTAACCACAGTTTACTCTGATGAAGAGCTCTGCTTGAAACGTCAGTATTTCGTTATTAAAACTAACCACAGTTTACTCTGATGAAGAGCTCTGCTCGAAACGTCAGTATTTCGTTATTAAAACTAACCACAGTTTACTCTGATGAAGAGCTCTGCTCGAAACATCAGTATTTCGTTATTAAAACTAACCACAGTTTACTTTGATGAAGAGCTCTGCTCGAAACGTCAGTATTTCGTTATCAAAACTAACCACAGTTTACTCTGATGAAGAGCTCTGCTCGAAACGTCAGTATTTCGTTATCAAAACTAACTACAGTTTACTTTGATGAAGAGTTCTGCTCGAAACGTCAGTATTTCGTTATCAAAACTAACCACAGTTTACTCTGATGAAGAGCTCTGCTTGAAACGTCAGTATTTCGTTATTAAAACTAACCACAGTTTACTCTGATGAAGAGCTCTGCTCGAAACGTCAGTATTTCGTTATTAAAACTAACCACAGTTTACTCTGATGAAGAGCTCTGCTCGAAACATCAGTATTTCGTTATTAAAACTAACCACAGTTTACTTTGATGAAGAGCTCTGCTCGAAACGTCAGTATTTCGTTATCAAAACTAACCACAGTTTACTCTGATGAAGAGCTCTGCTCGAAACGTCAGTATTTCGTTATTAAAACTAACCACAGTTTACTCTGATGAAGAGCTCTGCTTGAAACGTCAGTATTTCGTTATCAAAACTAACCACAGTTTACTTTGATGAAGAGTTCTGCTCGAAACGTCAGTATTTCGTTATTAAAACTAATCTCGGCAGTTTACCATCTTTTCACTTTGCTCTACCTCCAGGGCCGTCCTCAGAAAATTTTGCAGGGGGGGTTGTACGCTCAATTTTGCCGACTGCCACATAATCGTCTGGCGGGTGCCGACTGAAATCTCTTGTCTGCCGACTATAGAACAAATAAAACAATTCTTGGGGGGGAGGAGGGGTGTGTCACCCCCACCCACCCACCCTAGCTCCGGCCCTGTCTACCTCTATCCTGACCACTGCCCACGCAGTACTCTACTTTTTTTAACAATTTGTAGAAACCAGCTTTTGTTTCTTAGTTCTTCTGAGTTCTTCAAAGAGCAATACATAGCCATTCGTATATATTAAAAATCGACATGTTCTCTAAGAAAACAAACCTGTCGAAGACTCTGACTGGTTGCACCAATGATCTAACCACGTGGACCATGTGATCACGTGCTGCTATGACGTCACGTGGTGGGTTAAACATATTGGTTGCATGTACCTTAGTAGAGAAGTAGAATTAATTTAAAAGTAAGAATATGGAAAGCGAATATTATATAGAGAATAATACATGGATGTGTGGTCAACACGAGAAATAAATTTCATATTTCCAAGCATCCATGTATTGTTCTGTTTATTATATAAAAAAATTGTCCTATTGCCGTGCAAAAATTGCATTAAACTATAATGCTGATTCAGCGATGATCACAGTCACATGTGAGATTATCATGAATAATCGCACATGTGAGATTGTCATTTTTATTAGTGGCGGAAAAATCAATAAAACACTCTATTTTATATAATAAAATTGTTTTAGAAAACCATTTTGTAGAAATTTTACTGTGATGAAGGGTTCTGCTCGAAACGTCAATATTTATTTTTAAAACTCTTTAAATTTCTTTTTATCTCTCGGTAGTTTACCATCTTCTCTCTTTACTCTATCTATTCAAAACACCGCCTACGCAGCACTCTACTTTTTTCCGTCTACAGGTTGTGTTTACGCAACCATGCCTGTAGACACATGTACGCAGTGCGCGCCTGTTTTTACAAATATAGTACTGCTACTCCTAGATTCAATCTATATACTAGCCTGCTCGCAGCCCGAAATTTCTTCTAAACCCGGAAATTTTAGAGGAAATTTCGGGCTGCGAGCAGGCTATCTATATACTGACTGTAGCTCACCTTCTCGCTAGGTGTCACTTGTACATTATCCAAGGTTACCAACATTTGAAGTCTGAACAAGATAGACAACCTGTAATCTGGCATTTCCTATAAACAAAACAACAGCAAGGCAACATAACAACTTTATATACCATAAATTAATAGATAAACTAAATACATGTTTATATGACACTAATATGGTAAGAAGCGACCCAAAGGTGGCTGCTATAGAGAATTAACATTATAATGGTCAGAATGTACTACAAATAAAGATACAATACAATACAGTACATTACAATACAGTACAATACAAAACAAAACAAAACAAAACAAAAACACACATTTTCGTGTTATAAGCGATAATATTATAAAATAAACTGCTAGTATGGTTATCAAATGTGAGTATCAACATAGAAATGCAAGAACAGCGAAGAAAAATAAACTTAATGATACTAAATGATATGATTACATTTACTTTTCTTCATAGATAATATTGAAATAAACTTTTTTTTTATATCTCAATCTTAAATGAATGAAGATTCTTCAATTTTAAATTCTCATCTAGTGAGTTCCATATAACTGCTCCTTTATAGCGCAAGTTAAACTTGCAATAATTAGTTCTAACACGTAAAATATAATACGAAATTTTGCCAGTCCAGTCTAGTTATATCTTT
This sequence comes from Paragorgia papillata, assembly GCA_035771165.1. Taxonomy (NCBI): domain Eukaryota; kingdom Metazoa; phylum Cnidaria; class Anthozoa; order Scleralcyonacea; family Coralliidae; genus Paragorgia; species Paragorgia papillata. Next base: position 282,174 of record JAWNZC010000388.1, on the reverse strand, counting down.
GTAACTTATGATAAAAACCCTTCAAATGACGTTAATAGGCGAGTTTCAGGGTGTTGCGCGCGCATCATTTTTCAAAAAAACTGGCAAACTCCACTCAAAGTAAACTGGTTTTTTTACTGTTTAAAATAAACAAAGTATAGACACAGTTTCTGGATGTTTAACACTGTTATTCTGCTGTTGTTGGCTTGCTAGCAAGTCTGTTTGCCATTGCTTACTTCGTGGGGAGCCCGCCAAGAGCCCGCCAATTCCTTTGCAAAATGATGCGCGCGCAACACCCTGAAACTCGCCTATTCAGTAAACTATACCTGAATAGGATCTCCGTGAAGGTTTAAATTTCTGAGAAGTCGGAGTTCCCGTATGTAACGGATTTCGGCGATATCGATTATCTAAGGAAAACAAAACGAGTTTCAAGCTAAAGGGATTTTATAAATTCAGCGCTTGTGTTTCAATTAATGAAATGATGTTCATGCAAGGCAATCTGCTTGTCTCTCGTTCGTTGATATTGGTGTACCGGCTACTGTTGTTGTTGGTGTTGGTGATTGTGGTGGTGGTGGTGATGGTGGTGGTGGTGGTGGTGGTGATGGTTGTTGTTGTTGGTGGTGATGGTGGTTGTTGTTGTTCTTGGTGTTGGTGGTGTTGTTGTGGTGATGGTTGTTTGTTGTTGTTGTTGGTGGTGGTGTTGATGGTGGTGAGCTGTTGGTGCTGTTAGTGATAGTGGTGGTGTTGTCTTTTTTCCTTGTCTTTTCTGTTTTTCCCTACCATACCTGATTCCCCACAAGATTGACTTCTTGTAGAAACTCGTGGTTCTGTAACCCTTTCAGACTTCTAATGTAATTCCCAGACAGATCAAGGACCTAATAGAAACACAAGCCACAGGTTGGTTTGTCGAAATCATTCTTCATTTCGTTTGCTTTCTCCTCTTTCCAATTCACCCTTCCCTTCCTTTTCCCACTCCGCTCTCTTCTCCCTCTTCTGCTCTCCCTCTGCAATGTAAGTATACGTAGTCATTCTTAATTACCTTTAGATATTTCAAACTTTCTATATTTTCGACTTTCCTGATGTTGTTATAACTCTGAAATGATAAAATGATGTTAACATCTCAACATGAGGGTTTGCATCGTTGATTTCCTTCAACTTGGGTTGCTGTTGGTGACCAATTTGGTTGGTTGGTTGGTTGGTTGGTCAGGTTGGTTGGCCGGTTGGTTGGTTGGTAGTTGCATGGTCAGTCGGTTGGTTAGTCGATCGTTCGTTGCATGGTTGGTTGGTTGGTCGTTGCATGATTGGTTGGTTGGTCGTTGCATGATTGGTTGGTTGGTTAGTTGATCGTTCGTTGCGTGGTTGGTCGGTTGGTTGATCGTTCGTTGCATGGTTGGTTGGTTAGTTGACTGGTTGGTGAAATTGAGTTCTTGAATGCATGGATGAATAAGTGTTGTTAATTGCTGTGCATGTATATTTCTTCAATGCTTCTCAACTGCTTCTTTTCTTACCAGATTAAGATGCGTTAAAGGTAGATTCGTCAAGCCACTTATTCTCTGAATTATGTTGTGGCTAAGACTGAGCTTCTTTAAACAATGGCAAAAAGAAAGTCCTTTTATCTCGTTGATATCGTTATCTAAAACTTTGTCAGGAAAAATATATTTTCACACTTTTTAAAAGCGTAAAAACTAGGCGAGGCATTTCGGGCACGTGGGACCCAGGCAGTTTTCCCACCTTCTCGCTTAAGCCGCTGTGAAAGAGAGGGGTAAAGTGCTCTTTTTACAAAGAAAAGCGCTTTTAGTTATGATATTAAAAAACAACGTCCGATTGAAGACTCTTGTTTGAAGTTCCTTTCATCCTTAATATCGTCACTAACATCACTGGAAGTACTTTATGTTGGCTTTCTTCGACATGGAATTACACGGATAATTATGAATTTCGGAGTTGTCCGTTTTAATAATGGACTCAGACTAAGTATTGTATAGATTTGGACGATTTGACGACTTCTTCACAATTTTCCCGTGCAGACGGATCATTTTTGAGCAGAAACGACCAATCACATCAGCAGTAACCATTGGTGTAGGGATTAACCAATCGGATCGCGCCATGGAGAACAAATTCTGAAATATTTTTCAGTTTCAAAGTGTTTGGTGAAGAAGGACTGTGAGCTTGAAGTTTCGTCCTTTCAAACTGTTTTTCTTCTACAATTGTTGTTCTACGCTCGCGGAAATTCAAGATATTTGGTATGTATTGACTTGTCAGGTAATTCGTTGTGTTTTCTTTTTGTTTTTAATTAATTAATTGCTCTAAATTTGTGTTCGTACATGTAAATGCACGTCCGCCGTCCAGCATGCTATTAAATTCGGCTTCGGTCTTCACCTGTCAGTTTTTCGTCTTTTCTTTGGTTCTTCGTCAATATGAATACCTTAAATGCATACCTTGAAGTGTTAGACAACGTTGAAATAACGTTTCTACAAATATTAAACGAAATATCGGCGAAGAAGGTTGACTGTGTGAGGACATGAATTACGACCTAATTTCACGACCTTGTACCCTAGTGCTTCGACCGGACGAATTTCGCATTTTGGCCACTAGTATTGACCGTAAAAGGACACACATTGCTCCGAGGACGGCTTTCTAAATGTCAAACTAAGCATTTTAAGGTTTTTGTGAAAACCTAGCTCGATGGAATCATGGGAAGCGACGAAGACTATTGTTTTCTTCCTTTGTCTTCGAGTTCGCACTTCGGTATTATTAATATAACCAAACAATATACAAAAGCAGTTATTCCCCAAATTATTCAAGAACTCGTAAAGCTGGACAAACTTTAGTTTCAAGAAACAAAGAATGTTTTACTGGACTTTTGGATTCCACAGACACGTTTGGAAGGGGGAGTGGGGTTGGGAAGGGGGGGAGTGGGGTTGGGAAGGGGGGGAGTGGGGTTGGGAAGGGGGGAAGTTGGGTTGGGAGGAAGTAAGTTGGGTTGGGAGGGAAATAGCTTCAAAATTTGTTGTTTTTCTTTGCTTTTGTCATCTCCCTTATAAAGTTATTTTAATGTTTATCTAATTTAATTCATTTTAGATGTATCAAGTAGCAAGATGGATTTTCAAAAGGTTAGAATCCTGGTGGCCAATGTAGTTAGGCCGTTGAGTCTCAAAGTAGAGTAGATTAGTGATTGAAAGTACAGTATTGAAAAGTCTCCCAAAGTCACCTGGTTGGAGCTGTCATTGCATGATCGTACCTCAGCAGACATCAATCTCAGGTATGTTTTTTAAAATATATACATGTACAAGAGATTTCTCAACGATTGATCAGCATTTGAAGAGTCTTGAGACCAGGTATGTGTGTTAAATTCTTACTAGGCAGCATATAGAAGTTAGTTTTAAGGGAAATGGGGTTCATTTCAAAATGATATGCTATATATATATAGTGTACAGACTGATTTAGGGGAGCACGGGTGGTGTGTGCTGTTAGTGTGCTGCCTCTCACCAAAAAGTTAAGCCCGGTTAGACGGGGTTAGTATTTGGATGGGTGACCGCTTGGGAATGAACCCGTTGTCGGGCTTGGACTCATGTGAGTGGAGTTGTAGTTGATCTCTCCTGTGCTTCGAGGGTTTTTTTGCTGGGGTCTCCAGTTTTCCTCCCTCCATAAAATCAACACCTAACATCTTCTCTGTGATCCGTGCTCTGAACTGTGTCATTGGTGGCTGCTTGGAGCACCTTTGATATGCCTTGGACACGGCCACGTTGATCTGCATCCTTTGCAATTCAGCCACTGGCTGCAAGTACAGATGATTAGCCCCCAGTCCTTTATCCTTTTATTTCTTAATACAAAATTATGTACATGTAACTTGGCTAATGTCTGGGTAGCAACCTCGACGTTTATATTCAGCTTCGTATTCCAGGCAGTGGCGCTTTCAACTTTATTTCATGTACATGTATTCATATTGCAATTCACAGTTAATACAACATCATCTTATTGATTCTGTTTAAATTTTTACTAAACTATAATTAGCAATAGTTTTGAAAAATTTGTTTCAATGGTTCAAACGATCAGATGTTCATATACAAATTGTTTTCAAAGGATACAGTCTAATATTAGAGTTACTAAGCCACAATGATGAACTAGATCTGTTAACTCCTCAATTGAATTATGGGAGACATCGACTTCCTGAATAAAATCAAAGAAGTGATATACTGTGCCTGTAAATGCATGTTCACCAGTACTATCTCAAACCAAATGGGTTAGTAACTTACTTAAATCTATAATTCTGTGGTAACTTACTATCAGATTTCTTGGTGGCTGGAAATCCAGAAGTGTTGTTAATTTATTGTAAGAAGCATCAAGTTTTATTAAACTTTTCATATAGCCAAGTGGTGTCAAGTCTTAAAACAAAAAACACAGTAAATTACCATATGATAAGAATTTATACTAGTTGACAATGCAACCTCATGGAAATTGATGCATTAGGGGTGGTTTGTGTACTACATGTGGTGGTACATTTGCAAGCTTGGCATAAACTGTAAAGGGCAGTGACTTAGCCCAGTGATTTCCAAATAAGCAATTTAAGTCAACTGACAATTTTGCTAAATTTTAAAATGCACTGCTTTCACAAAGATCTAGATCCTACACTGTAAACCTAAACCCGTGGAAGCAGGACCACACTGTTAGTTAGTTTCAGAAATTGCAGCTTGATGTTGGTAATAATTGTCAGTTGTTTGCTGTACAAGCTGTATTAGTAATACTCAGAAAAACTCTGAGCTCTAAGCGGGACCACACTGTCATCAAAATTTTGATGGTTGGTGCATAGTTATTGCACATTCTGGATCTCAACAACCCTGAGCATCAGAAGAAGGTTGCAGGCTTGATCCTTGTCTGTGACAAAGATCTACCAAACGTGCCTATTTATATGAGTTGTAGGGAGTGGCCTGTTGTACAGTTACGAGCTTGGTAAAAATCTATAAAATTTACCTTCCATACAGTACCTGTAAGATTATTGTGAGATATAATAACTGTTTGAAGATGTTCATAGTTTTTTAATGCAGAAATATCAGTAAGCTCTTCATTCTATTAAAAGTAAGTAAAAAAGAGAAGATGAAATTGTTTCATATTAATAATTTAAAGATTGTGAATTGATCACTCAGCAGTTTAACCCAGCCTTTTCATGCATCGCTTTCCGAGAGTGACGTCTTTCCTTGGCGAGTAGCAGCGTTACTACTGCATTACCTTGGCGAGTAGTCTGGTGTAATAGGCAAAGTAACTTGTCCCACAACAAACGCGCTGAAAAAGTTGAGAAGTAGTGCAACACTCAGACTCTACTTTCATAGTCCACTCTATTAAAGTTTTTAAAAACACTTACGGACAAACGCAAAGCTAAAAAAACTTGCATCGTTCCATCTGCAGAGCGACCGAGCTGTGTCAACCCATTTGCAATTTGATCATCCATGTAACTGTATTCTTCCTCCTACCGGCAAATAGTAACATCCAAAAATAAACATTCCCAAATATCCTTTCGAGTTGAAAATTTCTTCATTACGAACCTCGTCCGTGATTGTTTCGATTTCCAAAGCATTAGTGTTTTCCGAAACCTGGGAGATAGTTTCGTCATTTTGTCTGTCTTCGAGCGATTTCGTTTCGTTTAGATTAGAGTTACAGTCACTTATTTCTTCTGCAGCATCTCCGATGTCTGAATCCACTTCGTCCGCCATTTTGGCAGATTTGTGCAGGAGATTGTCATGGCAACGTAAACGTGTAGAAAACTCGGGGGGGGGGGGGGTGGCACCTAAAATTTATCCAATTGAGATTTTAATCACATTTATATCAAATACTTTGTCTTTTGTTAGTACGGTTTTATATCAAATTGCACTAAGTCGATAAACTAAAGTTAAAACAACTAAAACATCTTAAAAAATGAAGCAATTTGGCTTGTATGCCATTGACAAATTCCCAATATCAGAAACCAAAAATATGCACGATTATATCAATATTAACTTCAAGTTTATTAAGAAAACAATTTAGATAAAAAAATAAGAAAATTATTGTACACCAATTTAATGACCACCGGGGGGGAGGGGGTTTGTCTATCTCAGAACGTTTCCGGTATTTTGCTGACCGAGATCTATTTGGTAGTGCTGGCTCAACCGGCTTCTAATTGTTATTTTATTGCACTTTCAATAAATTAAAAATTTAAAATTGAAGAGTAGAACAGTTCATTTGTTATGGTAAACAATATGGAGTCGAAAGGAATCATCTCACCTGGCAAGCTAACCATTTGTATCCTCTGGAATCTATGTTCTTCCATTTCTATCGTCTTTTCAAACAAGTGGATATACACTAACTATAAATTTCCCAATGTGACTCTGACATGCATTCATTTCTTCACGACTTATCTTGGATTACAGTTGTGTATTTGGCTTAATCTCTTCACTCCTAAACGCGTACCAATGCGGGAAATGATACCACTTTGTTTAAGCTTCTGTGGTTTCGTGGTTTTTACAAATCTAAGTTTACAGAACAATACTGTTGGCACTTACCAGGTTGCTAAAGTCATGACAACACCGGCCATCCTTTTTATTCATACGACCTTCTACCAGCGAAGTTACTCGACAAAAATCAAGTTAACAATAGTAAGTTGAAATTTTTATTACTACATACCCCATTAAGAGTCAATCACATAATTATTAATCATATTAAACTTATAATTCATAATTTGATTTCAAAATTACAGTAATTATTGTTCATGTAACTAATTATGTCTGCTGCCTTGGCACTCTGCTCCTTGGGTGGTCTTGACTTTGACCTGATACAATTTTAGTAGAAAGATTAAAAACTATAATTTTTTTCAAGCCTTTATTGTTAATTGTGTACAATTATAACTAAGATTTAATGACTTTAAACTTAGTCTAGTAATTTTTAGAAGTCTTTTGTCAATATTGTATATTATATTCTGTTGCATCATATTGTTTATACAATGTATTATATTATATTGTGTTACATTATTTTGTCTTTATGATATTGCTTGCTAATTTTTCTTCTTTTTTTCCACCAGTTCCCTATAATTCTTGGGGTATTTATTAATTTCTGGTATGATGTTCGATTTAATGTTGCTGGAACTACTTATGCATTGTTGGGGGTATTGGTTACTGCTCTCTATCAAGTGGTAAGAATTCATAGTATACATGTACCTTCCAATTTCTAAACATTCAGGGTCAAGTTTTTAAACAAATTGTTCAATGTAAACTTGATTTCTAAAGGCCAACAGCTGAAATCAGGATGTTATGTCTTGTAACCCCATTTTAAGCTCACAATTTTGACCATTCCAATGTACTGTACAGTAATTGGTTATGATTGGGTATGTTAGTGATGGTATAATTGGGTATTTGGAATATGAATACTGTAGATATAATTGAGTTAAGTAGTTAAAACCCCTTCATCTCTAGTCAAATCACTACCCAGGATTCTTAGATAGGATCATGTGACAATAGCATAAAATAGAATTCTTAACATTTTGCATTCACCCAACCTAAAAGAATAACTAAGATAAATTGCATTATCTATATAATTATAGTTAGTTGGCAGTAAACAACAAGAACACCAATTATCTTCAATGCAGTTGCTATACTACCAGGTACAGTAATCTCATTCTACTCATCAGGTTAATGAAGTGTGATGATTTTATACTAGTCTACCAAATTAAATATTTTAAAAATCTTTTCCATAGGCTCCACTATCTGCTTTAGTTTTAGCATTTATTTTTCCATTATGCGAGCCTCCTTTTCAACCTGGTGGGCTTCTAACATCTTGGCCAGCTCCAGCAGTCGTAAGTAATGTACTCCACACAGTCACTGCAGTAATTGTTTATTAAAAAATATATTAATACAGGTCTCACTACTTCTATTTTGCAGGGGTTTGTAATTCTATCAGGAATTTTAGCTTTTTCTGTTAATTTATCGATTTATTGGATAATAGGAAACACATCACCAGTAACGTATCCTTTAAATATAATTTGGGAAGTGTACTTTTACAAACTTCAAAAATACAACAAAGACACGAGGTACAGGCTGGACTCTGGAGCACCCTCTTCAAAAATCATCAGGCATCTTCCCTTTTGCTAAATAAAATAGCATTGCTCATAGTAAAATGCTTTAATACTTGCCTTGGAAGTGAAAGGCTGGCCAAAAATGGGCTAAAAGAGAACTAAGATAATTTTGTTGAAATTGTTCTTCTTAAACATTGCTTTCCCTTGACTGTGGTGAACATGCAGCTACAATATGGTGGGTCATCTAAAATTCTGCATAACTTTAATAGGAGGTGTTTTCTTATTTCATGATCCAGTTTCAGCAAACCAGCTCATCGGGGTTGGCCTAACACTGCTGGGTATCATTTGCTACACACATTTTAAAGTTCAAGAACAAAAAGACAAAGCAAAAACAGAAATGAAACCAGTTTGAGAAAGTAAGTGATGTAACCAATGAAACTTATGTGTACAATGTAAATGCTATTGTCAAATCAAGAATAATGAAACAGGACAAATATTTTTCAAAGTGTTAAATAGCTTTAATGTAGGTACAGGTACTTCATAAACTTAAGGAGGTTCAGTAACAATGCATGTGAAGTTCTTCTAGTAAGGTACATACATGTAGATGCTACCGTACCATTGCAATTAAACAAAGTTCATCCCTCTTATTTTGCAGTGGCTACATTTTCACTTGAGAACATCTTGTGGACAAGACTCACTGACTTCAAATAGAAACAGCAAAACAGTATTTAATACTGTAGAATAACTTGAATGGATTCTCTCTTTTTAAGGTTACATCATATGATAGAATCTTATTTCACCAAAATACTTGCCACACACTTAATTTTTGTTTTGTCTCTCAAACTGCGCCATGAGATATTGGTGGTTCTGGTTTCACTCAGAAGCTCCCAAAACATCCTATTTCTCATCTCAAATGATCCATAACAAAAACGTGTTAACATTTTTTGACAGGTATTGTATTTGCTTTGATATTAAGCAGACAAGTTGACTTGGTAAAAACGATAGAAGAGATGCATATTATTGGAAAAATATTGCACTAAATCTAAAATGCGAACACAGTCTTACTCCTTTACTGTTCAACATTGTGGCAAAGTTTGGAAAGAATTGGATAAAACGCAAGCCGCCGATATCTATTTTTGTAGTGAGAATTGGCAAAATTTTCTTTCTCTGTAAAAGAGGATAAAAAATGTAAATCGATAAAAATGTAAAATATGATGAAATCAGTGTTTTATCATATACTGTAACCTTAAAGTGCTTATGAAACGAAAATTAAGTTTGTCTTATTTGAAAGTACTTTTAAAATGACAGAGTAACATCTTTTGCAGTTTTTTCTTTCCTTGCTTTGTTTTTAAAATATCACAGTTTGTTTTATAAGCGAAACTAACCAGTGAAGTCACAACATGCATGATGACTTACCGGGAAAGGTTATTATATCTTTGCTATTATCAAACGGAATCACTTAGAAACAATCGTGTGTGTGTTTTTCCCTTACAACAACAAAAATATACTGTACATTTTCAACTGATTCTGTTTAATAATAGCAAAGATATATAACCTTTTCCAGTAAGTCATTATGCACATTGTGATGTCACTGGTTAGTACCACATATCAAACAAACTGAAATATCTCAAGAATGAAGCAAGGAAACAAAAAAACAACAAAAGATGTTCCTTTGTCATTTTAAAAGTACTTTCAAATGCCACAAACTTAATTTTCGTTTCATAAGCACTTTAAAAACGACAATAATATATATACTCTAGTCTCTAAACATTCAATAAATTATTTCACTACATGCCACTGATTAGGTGGATTACAACTGTAAAACTAATGTACTGTACACAACTCTTTTCTGTTGTTTAAAAAATAACATGTCATAATATATATGTAGACTTAATCGTTGTGTGGTCAGGAATTTTTTCAGTCACAGCCAGGGATGTACCAAAACGAAATTTTGAAGGTTAGCTTTATGCATTTCAAATGGTTTTCTTGATGAAATGTTTCTTGTGGTTACCATACTGTACAATGTCCAAATACTGTACAATGTCCAAATTAGATGTAATTAAGCCTACTTATGTTTTAATGCCTGCATTTCTACGCAGAACCTCTCCGGGGCTGGGGTATGGTCTTTGCTGAAACAGTGGCCCATTGGCTGTTGTGTCCACTCCAGTTTTGGCTTCTCCCTTTTCCACCAATCCAGAGGACCATGTTCCTCTGAAAGTAAAATGTGAAAATTATAATTTCATAATTACATGAACATACAAAAATCTATTACTGTACTTCACAAAGATGTGTTACTGTAGTAATGTACAGTTAAACAATTATTTTAGTATTATCATTTTCCCCACCAACCTTGGGACATCTGAATAGGCTGCAGGGTCTAAAGGATCAAGATCATCAGATTTCCTTCTCTTGCCCTTTGAATCTACATGTAATGAAAGTAAACAGTCACAAAACGAAATGCTGTGAAGAAAAATGGCAGTACTAATTTATATAACATGATGGTGTCTCATGCTACCGGTTTCTCATGCCAAGCTTGGATATCTATAGCATTTTTCTGACATTCTAGAGATGACTGTAATGTTACACTTAGCCATTGTTGAACAAAGAAAAGTTGTCACCTCTTTCTTGTTGTTTTCGCTTGACTGCAGCTTGTATTTTTTTCTGAGAACCCTGTAAAAAAAACAAATCAGATTTCTACAGTGCACAGTATTCACACAAGATTCCCCATCTAACAAAAAGATACATTTGAGGTAAATATACTAAAAATGTTTGACATTGTGCAAATTTCATACACAACACCATTCACACAAACTACCATAGGCTTGGAATAGTTTTTCATGTCTTTACCTTGACCAAACTAGGATGTTTTCCAATATTTAAAACTTGTTCTTTCTCATTGCCACCAGCATCTGAACCAGCAACAATCAATGGTGATGGAATGACATGGTTTGGCATCACTTCATGCTTGCCACCTATCAGTAGAATTATAAGAACAAAAGTACTTATACTACCTCATGTATATAATTAACTGTTGTAAGACTTGATCAGCAACAGTTGCTGACTGAATTACAGTACATGTATACCTTGTCCATCAGTGACTGGATTTGTAATTTCAGCTTTAGGGTCTAAAATCCAATAAATCAAATTACATGTAAAATTAAATTGTAATAGTTTAAGCCAGAAAACATACACAACTAGACAACAGTAGACGTTTTTTTTTAAATTAAAGGGCAATAGCACTAAAAATTAAGTTTGTCTAATTTGAAAGAACTCATAAAATTGTAATAGAACATCCTTTACAACTTTTTCGTATCTCTTTTCGTTTTCAAGATATTTCAATTTGTTTGATATGTAAATGAGATGGTCTCTGACGTCAGGTGTGGGGTAAAATATTTTCACATGTAGCAAAACCAGTTATATCTCTAAGTTTGCTCAGCGAAATCATTTGAAACTGTGCACATAAAAACTCCTTGAGACGTGGAACATTTCATGTTAGATATGTAAGTGATTTTGCTCTGTATGAAAATATTTTACCCCACTCCTGATGTCAGAGACCATCTCATTTACATATCAAACAAATTGAAATATCTTGAAAATGCAGAAAGATACGAAAAAGTTGTAAAGGATCTTCTATTACAATTTTATGAGTTCTTTCAAATTAGACAAACTTAATTTTTGTTGCCAATCCCCTTTAATGTGCTACATGTTTGCATTTGACTACTTGTATGTTGTGCAACCAGAAGTACTGGTATTCTCTCACTTACTCAGTGGATGTAACCAAGATACTTGGTTGGTTATTGTACTCCAGAAGTAACTAGCTCCACTAAAGAAAAACAACTTTAATTAATGGGAATTGTCAAGAATAAATTTGCATACACTTATTAAATCAATGTTTCTCTACAGATTATTTGCACATAAGCAAAATAAAATGTAATTTGGGAAGATTGCTGTACCACTACCATACCTGGAAGGATCAGGCACAAGAAACCAGCCTGGAGGCAATGGCATTTGTAAGTAGTTAACCTTGAAAATAGGACACAAATATAAGCATGTTACACATAATACATGTTAATAATACATTTATGAATAAGTATAAATGGGGTGTTGGTGGCACAGTGGTTAGTGCACGTGCCTTTCACCTCTGCGACCTGGGTTCAATTCCTGCTCTCAGCAGTTATCTGATTAAAATTTCACCTTGGTTGCATGTGTGAAGAGTGCTTCTAGTTTGACTCTGCCAAACATCGCAGGTTTCCTCCGGGTACTCCGGTTTCCTCCTGTAGAAACACTGGACCAATGAGGGATGGCCCTTACTGGACCTCTAGGGAGAACAGTTAGCTATTAACAGATAGAGCTATGCACACTGTATAAGATTAGTTTAGTTTACAGCTCCTCAGCCAAAGTTTTGGCAATTTTTAATATTTTCTTCTGTCATTTGCCTACTCCAGCAAAATTTTGTGGACATTGTTGTCTACGACACAGGACAGGTTACTGGCTGGCTCTACTGATCATATACTAATGCATTTTGTGATTGGCCAATTTAGTTAAAAGAAGGCTTTTCATTGCCTTATTGCCAGAGGTTTCTATTAGTGGATAATTTATAAACTCCTGTAATAGCCAATCAAACTCAAGGATTTGTGAAATAAACTTGTAAATTTATACTATAATATTATTGTTATTATATATATATTCATACAGGTCTTATATATGCGAATTGGGCACATAAAATTACCCATAGCCCAGCTACATGTATACAAACCTGATTTTCATCATCTTCAGGCACTGCACTCCCCCATCTTTTATAACAATAATCTCCACATTGATGGTAAGGGTTGGAAGCATTTGGACATCTTCCAGGGAGTTTCTCTTGATCTCCACTGATTTCTTCGTCTAAACATTGAAAAATTAGTGGTTTGCTTTTGGTGAAATCAGTTTATAAATAAGTATTACCCATTTTACTGTCTTCAACTCTGATTATAAAGTGGCATTTAATAAGCCATTATTATTGAGTTTCATTCAGCCGATCGTTCTCACCTGCTTCCTTACTTTTCAGTAAACCCCGTTTTGCTAATCGAGCTTGCAAAGCTGCTGGTAAAGGCATTTTTCCCTTCAAAAATGTTTCATATTATAAACCATGTTTTTAAACTCGTGGTCAGTTTCATTTCTGACAACACAATTAGCAATGTCGTTACTCAGGGTCTTCGCCAACTCGTACCCAGGGTCTTCACTCGGCGCACGCTGGAGAAAAGACCGGTCACGTGTCTTCCAGAATTTGGGAGATAGAAATTGTCACAAGGGAGGGGAGGTTATATTCCAATTGGTCACACGACACTGGTAAATGCGCGAAAACGCCAAAGAGATTTTGGAGAAATGTTTCACTGAGGTCTCACAATGTATGAATAGTTGTACTTAAAATATCTGTGTTCTTGAAATGTTTACATTTTGCTTTTGTATACTGAACAGCGATTAAACCAAAGCAAATGACGTGTTGTGTTTAGAGGCAGTATGACGCTGTATTAAGTAAGACACATTCTGGTGGTCCTGCCACTACGGAAAAATATCGATGATATTCCATCTTTTTCCTGCATTGTTATCACAAAAGAACAGGAGATCTTTAAGTTTCCTACTACAAGTTCTATCTCCCGTGGTAGTTGTCATTTCTTCTTTGAATTTCCTCATATACACCGTCGATCAAATACTCAGCTAAACATTGTACGGACTAGAGGTGCTGTTTTGAGCTTTTCAAAATTGCTCGAGTACAGCATGTTCCTGCATGTACTCGATCAAACAAACATTAACGAGTCAGTGACCTTACGTCTAAACTCTAAAGAATGGGGTTATCATGAACGAAATTTAAAAGGATATAAAAAGAGCTAAAGTTCGTTTATTAATGAGGCAAATATGTTTATGTACATGCATGGAAGATTTAAGATTGCAGCACCAATCACCAAGTCAAAGTCTAAGAAACATTTTAAATTTAATTCATTTAAAAACCTTGCAGTACGGGCTTTATCGGCTCTAAAACACTCGCGCGGTTTATAAATAGTACATACAGTAACAACTGGCCAACTTGTGTTTTATAAAATTCTTAATAAATCTTAGTAACAAATATTTTTAGGTTATTGGCGTTTTAAATTTGTGCTATAAATAGCAGCTCGATGGTACGCTATTACAAAATCTACATGCAAAATTAACTTGATTTTTTCCATTTTTATATCAACTCACTATATTCTTTTCTACTATTTAGTTTTATACAATAATTTGGAATAGTACGTGCGTTTTTATTGGTCGATAGCCATCATCTATACGTCACTGACGTGGTCTGATTTCTCTAAACCAATCACGGATCTCACTGCAACATCACGAGCCAGTGACGTTGCTTGATTTGTATAGATCATGGATCACGTCAGATGAAGTGATTTATCTTTTTCAATGCCCCGAAACTTCGCCCGGAAAATTAATTTAAACATAATGTTTCTATTTTTTATTGTATAAGTCGCTTCTTTAGGTTAAGCTAGGATCAAACGTGGGATCACAAGGGACTCACTAGGATAAAAGCGTGGGTGCGCGGGTTTAGCGACTGGGGACGAGTCTGCGACTGCGTCTCGTGGGGCACTTTTTCGTTCTTACCATGTTGTGCCGTCATCTGTGCCGATCTATAACTGAACAGACAACGGCAAAATGGAATCTATTTGTTAAGTGGTTTGTCTTTGTAGATGTGCAGATATATCTCGATTATTTATTTATTTATTTTATTTTATTTTATTGAATTTATCACAGTAAGTAATTACATTAAATTGGATACAAAGGTTGCTAGTACATAAAACACACAGATAAAATAGATGTGACAGGAGAAAGGAACAGGACTTGCGTCCCTATTGAGACCTGACCCCTCAAACAATATACTCAATATAATAGAAACTTAAACAGTATACTCAATAGTCATGCATGCACATACATATACATATACAAAATACACACACATACACATATATGGGAATGACTAACATGACGAAAAATATAAAACTAATCTATAATTGACCCTAATAATAGCAAATGTATCTATGTATCTATTATAAAGCAGGCTGTAGTCATCTCCACCCTACTTTATGGTGCAGAAGCGTGGAATATCACAATACAGGAGGAAAAACGACTAGCAGCATTTCACAATAGATGCTTGAGAAGGATACTTGGAATAACCTGGCAGGACAGAGTTACAAATGAAGAAATATACAGAAGAACTGTACAACCCCCACTAATTAATCTCCTCCGACGGAAACGGCTGACATGGCTAGGACATATGGTCAGGATGACACCAACACGACTGACCCGCAGGTTGCTATTTTGGGAGCCGAGTGGGAAAAGAAGACCTGGACGACAACGCATGCGTTGGAGGGACACAGTTGCGAGGGACCTTAAAGGGTTAAAGGTTGTCTTATTTAAAGGAACTTTTAAAGGGCATATGACTCGAAAATTAAGTTTGTCTTGCTGAAAAGAACATTTAAAATGATAAAATAACATCTTTTGCAGTTTTTGGTTTCCTTGCTTCGTTTTTGAGATATTCCAGCTTGTTTGATATGCAAATGACACACCTTTTTACGTCACATGTGTATAATGAGTTATCAGAAAAGGTTACATATCTTTGCTATTATGAAAACATGGGCTTAACTCAAAGGAAGCTTGTGCGTGTTTCTACCCTCAACACCAGACATGTAGAATTCCAAGTGATTTCGTTTCACAATAGCAAAGATATGTAACCTTCTCTCGGTAACTCATAATACTCATATATTATGCACGTGTGACGTAAAAAGTTGTGTCATTTGCATATCAAACAAACTGGAATATCTCAAAAACGAAGCAAGGAAATCGAAAACTGCAAAAGATGTTATTTTATCATTTTAAATGTTCTTTTCAATAAGACAAACTTCATTTTCGAGTCATATGCCCTTTAAGGAACTATCCATCTCCTTTGAGGAAGCAGTGACGGTTGCACAGGATAGAGTCATGTGGTTGCAGCTCGTGATGGCGCTATGTGGTTCTACCACGACAGCATAAGAAGAAGAAGAAGAATTTAAAAAACGGTTCGATTTAACTAGCGTTTCCATTTTCATTAATGTAAATATGGCTTGACGTCAAAACTAATATCTCCTTGGTAGTATGCTCTTGTTCGGTTGTAAAACCATTCTTCCATGCAATCTAATGCCAAATATTGAAAGTTTAAATGGAACTTATTTACAAAGAACTCGGGACGTTTAGTTACGTGATGTAAATCACCAACACCGTTAACACAGATTCCTCGCACAACCTGGCCTTGACATGGAACACAGTTCCAATTCTTATAACGAACATATCTGGTACGATTTCCTGAAAGAAAAGCGCAAAGAAATATTTCAATTTATGATAGTGCAAACATAAAACAGGGAAATATCCTTTTATGCATGGGTTTCTTCTAAACACAGGCGCACGTGTTTGTGTCTGATGCGCGCACACGTGTTTGTCGTTAATGCGCACATTTCCTGTGTTTGTACTTGATGCGCGCACACGCGCGTTCATCCCTGATGCGCGCGCGTATTTGTACTTAATGCGCCCGGACGTGTTTGTCGTTAATGCGCACACGTGTCTATATTTGATGTGCACGCACGTGTTTGTCCTTGATGAGCGCACGTGTGCGATTCGTTCTTGATGCGCGCACGTGTGTTTGTCTGTCATACCCACCCGTATGTTCGTATTTGATACTCGGCGCGCGTGTGTTTATCCCTGACGGGGACTTGCCGTGTGTTTGCCTTTCACAAACGGCGCGCATGTTCGTGCGTACATAAATCTCTTTCCTAAGCTTCCATGATCCGCATGGATCAAGCAAAGGGTGACCTTCCGATCAATCACACTCAACAAATCAGACCGCAACAGATCCGATTCGAAACATATATATAGTACGGTATAAACGTGGTCTAAAGCATGTAGTCACTCTACCTGTATACGCTCCCGGTATATTGAGTTGTGGACTATAATTTAGCGTCGCCATGTAGGTTTCATCCGGGACGTGAGTGTACCTGAGCCATTGAAGTAAGTCCTTAGCGACCCAGCTTTGACAAATGTAGTCTACAAATGATCTTGGTAAGGCGACGTGACATGCTCCTTTAGTCATGGTCAGGTCATAAGGCAATGGTTGTTGCTGAATCTTCGATTGCCTACCGTTCCAGAATTTGTACTTGATACGATTTTTCCATTCCCTTTATTTACATAGAGAAAGCAACAAAAATATCAAAGTCTTTGATAAACATTGCATACAAGGATTTTTGGAATACCGCTGCTAAACGTTTGTGCATGCGTGAGTTTGCAAGAGTAAACACTTCAAGGAATGTGAGAAATAACCGTAGCAACAGCAACCATGCACTGTCTGGCAAATATTGGTGACTTGAAAATGTGAATGAAAATGAGTTATTTTGTGAGCTATTCAATCGTTGCAAGTGGATGTCTCTGCGCTTATACTGACTACTGTCCTATTTCAGGTTTGTCTTATTGTGATACATCCGGGGCACACACTACGGAAATCACCGAAGTCAACCTCGTTCCCAGGGCCATTTGTGGGAGCTGGGCCAAGATGGCGGCCAAGAACAAATGGCCCTGGGGACGAGGTTGCACCGAAGTATATGAACTGTGATTACAATACACAGTTAACACTTTTTCTATTATACTCGTTAAGCTCATGGTATATATTTTCTTCTTGTTAATTTTTTTTCTTGACAAGTATTGTGTTGTTCAGTGCATGAGTAAACTAACAAAAAAGCTACAAATTAACGTGACCGGTAAAATATCCTCCGTGACCGGCAGATTTCATTTTTTTCTGATCACAATGACCGGAGATTTCCAAAATTTATTCCGAGGCTTGTCGTCGTTGCTTATGTTGTCGTTGGTGCTTATGCATGTAGTCGTCGTTGTTTTTCCTTACCTTCTTGTAGTATTTGCATAATATGCTGATATGTGGACATCAGCTGTACGTTTGTATGTTTTCAAAACTTCAACCAGTTCATTATTTGTTCTCAAAGGGAATTCTTGTCCAGTAAGATTGATAAAATATTTCCAATTTTTATACCGTTCCCACAGATCTTTCATACAAGTTAAGTCAGCTTGCAAGGCTGTAAACCCTCCCCATTCTACCGCCAGAATTCTCGATGCCATAAACACGTTTGGAAAGCAAGCTAAAATGCTTTGAACACCAAGATGGAAGATATCCGGTGACTTGGCATCAACGTGAACACAATAGTAATTCTGAGGTCGATAAATTGCTCGGAGAAGTCTTTCAAATTGTTCAATGTCTTTATAAATCATGATGCTATAAGCGATGGGGAATTTTGCTTCCTTCTTCGTCAGAGTTTTCCTTATGTACTTTCTTTGATTTAAGAAATTTGAACAGTTTCTTGTTTTTTTAAGATAATATAGCGGAGTCCAGACTTTCTTCTTAACAACTTCCATAAAATGCAATGTCCAATTAATTTCCGTTTGGTTATTGTTTATTATGGCTTTACAGTTAACCTGGTTCGTTCTCGCATTGCCGGGAATAACTACATTTCTATTCAAAACCTCACGTTTTTTGCTTCTGAATTCGCGCCAAACCTCTCTCGTGAATGTTGGATTTTTCGAGTGTTTTTTTAAATAGTCGTGTACAAAAATTGTCCATAGAAGAACTAGAAAAACAAGGAGTCCAAGTAATCTCCGCGTGAATCGCACGAAATCTTTCCTAACGTTCATTGGCATTTGCCGGTGACCGTATACAAAGTCAGCTCTGGTATTGTTTTGCTTCTTGTTCATTTTGTTTACGTTCTTTTGTATCAACCCGGCGTCTTTCTGCCAATTTATTAGCCTAAACAAATAAAAACAAAAGTTTAACGTCTTCTATGCAGTAACATTACCCCATTTAGCTTATTCTATACTTAACAGAATAAAAAATATATAGCATTAAAGCATACAATTATAGTATAGTAAGCTTTTTATATGTCAACGACAGATTGCAATTCTTGAAACTAGTTTTAAAAGCGATGATATTTAATAATAACTATTATTTTTTTAAAAACAACTACCTAAAGAGGTTATAACAACACGAATTGTTTCGACATAACAGAAATTTTTTGAAAACATTTAAAAAATTATCAGAGAACCGTTGAGGCCGCAGATAGTTTCATGTTGTTCTTTAGTTTAATCGTTTAATTCTTTTAAATTTTTATAAAGTTGAAGCTTTATTTGCGACCATTGTCGTAAGCGACGGCAATCATCTTTTTATGCGGATTTACGAATTAGTTTAGTTGGGGAAACTTTTCTACAGCTCCGAGATGATCGCCTAATACGAGAGCTAGCTTCACCTGTGTTAAATAGACCTGTTTATAAGCGCATTGTCTATAAGTGAATTAGCTATTGATATAAATGTGACCTTTCCTACCTTTTTTCCCTGAAATTCTTTGAGCTTCAAATTTGGAAATTAAAACTCTCGAGGTCTTTATTACATTGTTCTTGCTTTGATTTATGAATCTAACTAGTACTGCTTTTTTCATTTTATATAAAAGATATAGGAGTGATTATCTGTTCCAACCATGAAAGATAACTGGTTCCAACTGATTGGATTTTGATAAATGACTTGTGATACCAGTCCTCCGTTGCTGTGAGCTGTCTTAACCCTTTCAGCGCATTCATGGCTTTCTGAAACTTCTCCCCTTGATTAGTAAAATCGTCTGGCTCTGCAAGTGCTCGCAGCGAACCATCTTGTGCGATGACTAGTGGAAAACAGGCTTAATCTAGACGCAATTATGTGGATTTCCGTTACAAATTTCTGGATCAAAATGACTCCACTGGCAAGATCATCTATTCGAAATAAATCCTGAGCAAAAGAACTCCGAGCCCTCGGCTCCTGGCTCCAAGCAGTCGCCTCTTGGCTCCGCTCTGGGCTCCGAGCCCCATAGTCCTAAGTCCTAAGCTAAGACTATAGTCCTAAGTCCTAAGACTATAGTCCTAAATCCTAAGACTATAGTCCTAAGTCCTTATACTATATAGTCCTAAGTCCTAAGACTATAGTCCTAAGTCCTAAGACTATATAGTCCTAAGACTATAGTCCTAAGTCCTAAGACTATAGTCCTTATAGTCCTAAGTCCTAAGACTATAGTCCTAAGTCTTAAAACTATATAGTCCTAAGTCCTTAGACTATATAGTCCTATAAGTCCTAAGACTATAGTCCTAAATCCTAAGACTATAGTCCTAAGTCCTAAGACTATAGTCCTAAGTCCTTAGACTATATAGTCCTAAGACTATAGTCCTAAGTCCTAAGACTATAGTCCTTAACTCCTTATAGTCCTAAGACTACAGTCCTAAGTCCTAAGACTATAGTCCTAAGTCCTAAGACTATAGTCCTAAGTCCTTAGACTATAGTCCTAAGTCCTAAGACTACAGTCCTAAGTCCTAAGACTATAGTCCTAAGTCCTAAGACTATAGTCCTAAGTCCTAAGACTACAGTCCTAAGACTATAGTCCTTAACTCCTTATAGTCCTAAGACTATAGTCCTAATCCTAAGACTATAGTCCTTATAGTCCTAAGACTACAGTCCTAAGACTACAGTCCTAAGTCCTAAGACTATAGTCCTAAGTCCTAAGACTACAGTCCTAAGTCCTAAATCCTATTCGAAATAACTCCTGAGCAAAAAAAAGTTGGACACTGGGAACGAGATTGAGTGAAATCAAAAAGTGCAGGTAAACTGCTGAGAGTAGTTTTGATAACGAAATACTGACGTTTTGAGCAGAGCCCTTCATCAGATGATTTTACTCTGATGAAGGCCTCCGCTGGAAACGTCAGTTTTCCGTTACTAAAAATTTCGGTAGTTTACCACCTTTTCACTTTGTATACGTATGTATGAACAATAATT
Source organism: Paragorgia papillata (assembly GCA_035771165.1). NCBI lineage: Eukaryota > Metazoa > Cnidaria > Anthozoa > Scleralcyonacea > Coralliidae > Paragorgia > Paragorgia papillata. The sequence continues at coordinate 261,259 of JAWNZC010000388.1, read as the reverse complement.
TTGTGCTGCCATGATAGCCACATTTTTTTCTCAATATAATTGCTACATTGCTCAACCATTAATGCTAATTGTAACATTTATTATTTGTGTGTGCTTCTGAGTTCTGTTCTTTATAGATTACTAATAGGCATTTTTAGTTTTAATATTAATATATATTATTTGATAATCTGACCCATTTTTCAAACTATAATTTTTTATAAGCTAGCGTTTTGTTGTACAGCCACTGTTCTATAATATTTGATAGTCTAATTTATATTTTAAACTATAATTTATGATAAGCTAGTGTTTTGTTATACAGCCACTGCTCTAAGCAATCTAAAGTTAAGTATTGGTAATCCAAGTGCAATTTGTTCACAAAGGGTTCCGGTCGAGTTATGATGAACTGGAGATCACGGATTCCGTTGATACAAATACGGCGAACCACTTTCCCATGACATGGAAGTCGACCCCAGTTTTTATAGCGGCTACTCCATTTCCATTTATTGCCGATATCTTGAAGGAAAAAACCCACAACAAAATACTAATATAAATTCTACAGTAAGACAAAATAGTGCCTAGCTTGATCAAATAAATTATCAACGCAGCCAGGTGAAGAATCAGACATAGTTTAACCATAGTCAATCGAGATATGGTCTGGAAACTCAGCTAAAGTCTTTGGTCTATCTTTTTGTTTGCCTTTATGCATTTTTGTGCACGGTGCACGGTCACTGAACACATTGTATTTTAGTATAATGAACGAATTGTCCAATAGCAACGTTTCAGTTCAATCACTCAACCGTGCTATTTAAATATTAATAAACCTAAAACAAAGGATGTGCACGGTGTAAGGTATGGTTCAACATAAAATCACAGCTCATTATAGGCGCTTTGAAGTTTGCCAAGTTTCCAGACCATATCTCGATGACCCAAACATGAACAGTAACTTTAAGCTACGTTCAAAAAACGTTTAAGCCAGACTGTAGCATTAAATGTCTAGTAACTTGATGTTTTTATAGACCACTTGCACTTCCTTGGTGCGTGGAGGACAAATGCTTCTAAACAAAATTTCCATTGATTATTTGATTTGTTGGACATCAAAACTGAGATGGGAGGGGGGGGGGGGGGGCTAATCATCCTAACTCGTAGTACGAAGGACACGAAGGACGCAGATCAACGTGGCCGTGCCGAGGCATGCATATATCAAAGGCGCTCCAGGCAGCCGCCATATGACACAGTCAGACCACCAAGATCACAGCTAAGATCGATGTATAGGTGTTGGTTTTACGGAGGGAGGAAAACCGAGAATCCGGCGAAAAACCCTCGAAGCACAGGAGAAAGCAACTACAACTCTTCTCATATGAGTCCCAAGCTCGACAACGGGGTCATTCCCAAGCGGTCTAACCGGTCTTAACTTTTGCTGTGGAGAGGCAGCGGGCTGTTAGCACACTCGTCACCCGTGCTCCCACAACTGAAGTTGTCTTCTAGATCTACAGTTTTGACGTCATGTGCAAAAGGTCTACACCTTTTGAATTTGTAATCTGGCCAAAAGCCGTATTCTTCGGGCATATATTACTACTCAGTATATTAACTTACTCTTAGATGATCGCAAACTTGGGAAATTAGCGTACAATGAGGGAACGAAGGTCTCATCTGGAAATCCTGTATCTTTGACCCATTCCAAGAAAGCGTTTGCCACTTGGTCGTGTAGGGTGAAGTTCACAAAAGCGCGGGAAAGGATGACGTGTGTGGAACCTTTGACAAGCGTGAAGTTGTGATGAAATGGAGGCTTGGTGATCTTTGTACGGTTTGTTCCACGATGAACGTAGCGAAAGCGATTTAGTATGGTGCTAAACATAAAAAGGAAAGGTGGTAATCGAAGTGACAATTGTTTATGATCGTGATTAGGACAATGATGATGAAGACAATGATGATAATGGTAATGATTAGGGATGGAGATGATGATAATGATGACAACAACAGCATTGATATGACGATGACGATGATGTCGCTGGTATTATTATTATTATTATGGTGATGATGATGATGATAATCAGGATAATTTTGCTGCTAATGATAATGATGACAGCAATGGCGGTGATGATGATGACGATAATGATGACGATGACGATAATGATGATGATGACCTTGATGATGATGATGATGATGACGATAATGATGATGATGACCATGATGATGATGATGATGACGATGACGATAATAACGACGTAGCTCGCCTACGGGAATGCGATGTGTTATTGTAAACGGCTGGAAAAACAAACACTAACTTGAAAATTGAGAGGTGTCGTGGTCACTTGTACGAAAGGGTTGTATGTAAACTTGGTATAGCCCAACCTCGTATCCAGGGCCATTTGTAGGGAACTGGGCCAATATGGCGAATAAAACAAAATGGCGGGAACAAATGGCCATGGTGGAGGCTAGCTCAAAATGCGCAGTATATTGCGCATTTTATTAACTAGAACTCAGTTCTTTACACAGTAATTGTACCTAATTATTGCATGGTTTAAAAATTAATTGCCCGTGCCGTGTGCAGGAACAACCGACAAGGTCAAAATACAATTTTAAAAAAAATATACAGAATTAAACCGTCTGATTTACGCCATAAGCTCTTGACCAATCAGAGGCTGAGATAGCCTGGCCTCCACCAGGGCCATTTGTTCCCGCCATCTTGGCCCAGTTCCCTACAAATGGCCCTGGGTACGAGGTTGAGCCTTATCTATTTCTTATTTTTTTACCTTTTCTTTGGCTCCACGCCTTTCACGAGACTATTCCCATTAACACGTTCCAGCATTTTCACTAACTCGCTGTTTGTTTTCAATGGAAATTCTTGTCCAGTTAGGTTTATAAAATATCTCCATGTCTTATAACGTCTCCACAGATCTCTCATGCAAATTAAATCAGCTTGCAGTACCGTAAACTCTCCCCACCTCACGTCTACAAAACTAGAAGCAAGAAACACATTTGAAAAGCATGATGAAATACTCCGCACAGCACGATGGTAGAGTTCTGGTGACTTCGCATCAACGTGAACACAATAGTAATTCTTGTTTAATCATCTACTATGATGGAGTTAATTAATCATGTCATGCATGTGAAGACACGGGACTTTAATTTCCACTTTTCACACACTGATTTGAAAAAATAGTTTCATGTCATAGTTTCCACCAATCACTCAAGCCTTGCCTTTGTGGCGCTGTCTTTCTGACCTGTATGTGGTGTTGGTTTTGTGTTACAGTAGATCATTTAATGAAACTGAGTTCGACTTGCAATTGGTACCACTTGTTCAGTGATAAAAATATAAATAAAGAAAATTGCAAAAGTTAAAAAATGTAATTAACTGTACATTACTTTACATCCATTACAAATTATTTTCTAATCATCGACTGAGGCCCCAATTCCCCCCCCCCCCGCAATTCCCTTGAGCCCCCCCGAATTGATTTTGCCCCCCCCCTGAAAAGGTCCCTAAAAGAAAAAATTCTAGCTTCGCTCAACTTTGTAATTCATACCATCATACGTATGCAACTTTACTTTGATAAGATGTGATGTGGTTTTCTTAAAAATAACCCCATGCAACGATTCAGTAAAAAATTAAAAGTGTAGTCATACCACAGGCTCCTAAATAGATCACTTATATTAACCACTGTATTAACTGAGACCCCGTTTACACTAGAGCAAAAGTATCCATATTCACATTGTTTTTTATTCCCATGAGGATGAAAAACAATGTGAATCCGGATACTTTTGCTCTACAGTGTCGGTATTAAAAAAAATGGAACCCCCAGAAAATTTTAGTTTTTTAGTTTTTAGTAAATTGAGTTATTTACTAAAATGTAGAGCTTTTTGAAAGCACAATGTGATGGATGGGATATCTGTAAAGTGCTGCCATTTACGTTTGTGTTTTATTTGAATTGACTAATTCAGAATTCTATCCAATCAGCGTGCTGAAGTTCTGATTATTCTAATTCGCATAACTCACAATCATAAACAAACAAGAAACATAGCGCAAATTCGCCTAAATATAACACTTAGAAGAACAGCCACAACAATCTGAAATTTTTTTGTTACAAGCAGGCAAGCACCATATAAATGTAGCTTAGACATTCATCAAGATGTCTAGGCAGGTTGCCTTCCGTGAATTACCGGATAGAACTGTTGAACCGGTGAGTCAAATGTCTAAGGATATTATGAGCAACACTATACTGTAGTACAAAAGCTCAGATTTATAACAGTAGATACATGGCGGTATCAGCAAACTACCAAAATAAAACGAAGTAATTTACGAATATGAGACTTTTATATTTAATATGAGACGCCATATTTCTTGTTTGTTTATGATTGTGAGTTATGCGAATTAGAATAATCAGAACTTCAGGCACGCTGATTGGATAGCATTCTGAATTAGCCAATCAAATAAAACACAAAAGTAAATAGGCAGCACTTTACAGATATCCCATCCATCACATTGTGCTTTCAAAAAGCTCGAAATTTTAGTATATAAATCAATAATCACGACTGCCAACACCCCTCACTTTCAAAGTATACACTATCCGATACGATTTAGCATAGTTGCCTGCTTGTAACAAAAAATGCCATCAACGGTGTTTTCGAGACACTTTTATCGATGTTGGCCGGCCATCTATACGTCCACACGTATACGTTTTCGTAGCGTTTTCATATTGTTTCAGGTAAGTAGACCATTGTTCAATGTTCCCTTGAGGACGGAGAACAATATGAAAACGCTACGGAAACCTATACGTGTGGACGTAGCCTGAGTGACAATCAGCCGATTGATGTAGATGTGAAATATTTTACTGACTTTAGGTCGATTGTAGTGTTTTTACTGTAGATATAAACCGGTCCGAGTTCAGGCCAGCCTCATGTAAGTAAGTGAGCTAGATATTTTGGTTTCACTGAATTCGCGTTTGGGATAGTCTCATAACGTTTCTCAACAACATAATATAATCATGGTTACCTGATGATCTCCCGAGTATAGCTGAATTTTCAAACTGCAGACTGTTTCAGTATTTGAAGAAGTAGGACTATAAAAAAACAAACTCCACCAACCTTCACCTACGCGTCTATTTACAAAGCGAAAGTCCCACCGATAAAAAAAACTAATTAAATCCGTTTCTTAGTCAAATTAGACATTCGGGCATTCCTTTCTGGTTTTCTCAATATCGTAGCAACCATCCATACATGGCGTCCCCGCGAGTTGAATTAATATTTACAGATCAGGGGCGGCGCGGAGCGTAAATGTTATGGTATTAGTTGTGGTATATAACGTAGGGGGGTCTGGGAAAATTTTGAAATCTAGAGGCTCGAAATGCAATTTCCAGCATTCTACAGAAGATATTTTTTGAAAAAATCAAGCGAGATGAAGATCTAAATGCTAAGGATTTTACGCAGTTCGATGACTTCACGACCAAATTAACGGAAACATCCATGGAATTATATCTGTCTGAGACTGTGATGTGACTAATAGTATTGTAGCGGTACTGATGCGATTGATTTGGTTGAATTTAGCTTGATTTTTCTTCAACACAAATTGATGTGGGAAAAGTCAATTTATTTAAATGCTTTTGACAGTGCATGTTTGCACCAAAGTTAAATGGTTGGGTAAACAATTTATCCCGAACAAAGAAATTAATAATACCTTATTATAAGTAGGCTGTTGCGGTATATCGATATATCGATAATTATCGGTTTTTTTCAAATATCGGTTATATCGGTATTTTAAATTTGAAAATATCGATATACCGAAAATATCGAAATGTTACCGAAAATATCGAAATCTACGATATTATTGGTATTAGACGCGCGAAAACCGATTATCACTGTTAAGGTTTTGACGCTTGATTTTTTGTTGAACTTCTGTTGCGGAAGTTTCGGGACTCTCTTTGCGGCAAATCACGCCACCTATTGTCAAACTATGACTCATCCTGAATACCTAATCGTTTCAATTCCCAAAGCGCATATTTCACGGGCTGTCGACTCGACAGAGTGTCGAGGATAGACCCATCGCAGTCTTTAGAAATTTTTTTCGCACGCGATGAGTCATCGCTAGAATAAATAGAACATGTTTGTGACAGATGCAGTATATACCGACTCAATCGACAATCTCCAGACTTCTTTACTGCCGATGGCGATGGTGAATAGATGAACGACGACACTGTCACTGAAAAGCCAAACGAGCTTATTATCGTCAAAGAAGCTCTTTTAAAAGAATGAAATAAAAGTAGCGTGCTGCGTAGGCAGTGTAGAAATAACAATCGAAATATAGTAACTTAGGTTAGATATACTGCCGAAACAGAGAACGTAGGAATCTAACGTTTCGAGCGAAGGCCCTTCGTCAGAGAGAAACCTCTTTTAAAAGAAGCTGTGTTCGCTTCAAGTGACGTTCCTGAAGACGAGCCATGTCAACCACCGCCACAGAAACGTCAGAAAGTCAAGAAGACGCTTGGTTCCCTGACCACCATGCGGAAGTCGTCGCAGATATCATCGCCATCACAGTCGCCGCGCGATCGATTGCAGAAGGAGATGGATAAATACATAAAAATCCAAACAATTGATGGCGAAAAATTAGGCTTAAAATATAGTTAATTTCCATCGCGGAAAAATATCGATATATCGATATTATCGGGTTTTTTCTTTCGATAACCGATATCGGTATTTTTTCAATACCGCAACAGCCTAATTATAAGATATGTAAAATACTCTGTATTCTTGACGGCTCTAATTATTGCTAAGCACAACTAGGACTCGGGGGTCTTAGTCTAGTGTATTTAAGAAAAGTACACATTTCAAACCTTTGAACGCCTCAACTTTAAAATATTCAAAATATATACACAGCAGTATTAAATTAAGAATATGAACAGCTTTTAAATACAATTATATAGATTCGATTTAATATTTAAATATTCTTATTTTTTACGGCAAGCGCTATTATCAAACATGGAACGACTCTTCAAAAGTGTCATTTCTCACACTGATTAAAAAAATAGTTTTATGTCATAGTTTCCACCAATCCTTCAAGCCCTACTTTGTGGAGCTGTCTTTCTGACGAGTGTATGTGGTGTTGGTTTTGTCTTAATACGTCTTGTAAATGGACTGTCAATGGATTGATAGAGGTTAATGAAACTTGCAGCTGACTTGGCACCACTTGTTCTGATAGAAAAAGATTACAAAAGTTACAATACATTACATTACATTATAATTACACTACACCACACTACATTACATTATAATTACACTACACCACACTACATCACATTATAATTACACTACACTACACTACACTACACTACACTGCACTGCACCACATTGCACCGCACCGCACTGCACCGCACCGCACCGCACCGCACTGCACCGCACCGCACCGCACTGCACCGCACCGCACCGCACCGCACCGCACCGCACCGCACCGCACCGCACCGCACCGCACCGCACCGCACCGCACCGCACCGCACCGCACCGCACCGCACCGCACCGCACTGCACCGCACCGCACTGCACCGCACTGCACTGCACCGCACCACATTGCACTACACTGCACCGCACTGCACTGCACCGCACTGCACTACACTACACCACATTGCATTGCATTATATTAGAATTACATTGCATGATAATGGCCTATAATTACATTAGAATTACAGTACAATGCAGTATTGTATGTTATAGTATTAATTATAAATGCAATATAACTATAGTCACCTTAGAATAATAGACTCTGATGAATCCGACGTGACTGCAGATGGTAGTCTGCTTCCAGGTGAACTAAAAGCTCTTGCCATGTTCGATTCAGTACGACAAACAATTTTTGAAAGGCCTCCTATCTCACCACCCCAGGCAGCCCGAAGCCCTGATCGGCATGGTGTCGGGCTGAGTCGGAAGTCCGGAGGCAAGAATAAACCTTGTAGAAAATCTTTTCTAGATTTAGTAATCTGTTGAAAGAATAAATATTTACATTAACCCAAGCATACTATTTAACATGACCAGGTAAATCTTCAAGATTTTCGCGTCCGGTTGGAAATTATAATTTACGACCTTTTGTGAATAACTTCACTGCCCGTAAATCTAATTATCAAGGCTAGATTCAAGTAGTAATTTTTAAGCTACATTCAAAACATTTAAGTCAGAGTAGTGTCAAAACATTTATTTTACTTACTTGCTTCAAAAAATCTTTTCGGGCATTTCCGTACCCATTAAAAATGTGATCCGCAAAAAGCAGTTTACCACCAATGTACATCTAGGGAAAAGCAAACTAATTCAGCTACATACACCTACATTAATGTCTACATGTCTATACATCTTCATATCCATGTCTATATTTACATCGAGCACTTTACTTTCTCATATCAACAGGACTATAGGTCGGTTCTGCCTCTTTCTTTGACTCCCTGTCTACGTGCTTGTCTGTCTGTCTGTCTGTCTGTCTGTCTGTCTGTCTGTCTTTCTGTCTGTCTGTCCGTCCGTCCGTCCGTCCGTCCGTCTGTCTGTCTGTCTGTCTGTCTGTCTGTCAGATTTTCATGTGTTTCTATTTCTTAAGTACTGTTTTCATCAATAAAAGTATTCTGGGTTTTGTGGCGTCCTAGTGGTGAAATCAATTGTCTCTGTGTTTCAGTGTTTGCATATCAAAAGTTTGATAAGCTATAGTTAATGGCCCCTTTGGCCTTTGTTATTAAGTCTTAAGCTTAATTTGTTTTATGAAATATTATTCTGATTCTGTGTTTGGAAGCCAAACAAACGTATTTTGCTATTCATCACGTTGAGCATTGAATCAAAAACACTGCTAAAACAGCAGTCTATAACCTTACAGGCTAATATTATATATCACATGACATATTTATTATCACATGACATATTTATCTAGCCATGATTACTTAACCTCAAATTACTCTGTGAGGTCACTGCTAGAAGATTCTGTCTGTCTGTCTGTCTGTCTGTCTGTCTGTCTGTCTGTCTGTCTGTCTGTCTGTCTGTCTGTCTGTCTGATTTTCATGTGTTTCTATTTCTTAAGCACTGTTTTCATCAATAAAAGTATTTTTGGTTTTGTGGCGTCCTAGTGGTGAAATCAATTGTCTCTGTGTTTCAGTGTTTGCATATCAAAAGTTTGATAAGCTATAGTTAATGGCCCCTTTGGCCTTTGTTATTAAGTCTTAAGCTTAATTTGTTTTATGAAATATTATTCTGATTCTGTGTTTGGAAGCCAAACAAACGTATTTTGCTATTTATCACGTTGAGCATTGAATAAAAAACACTGCTAAAACAGCAATCTATAACCTTACAGGCTAATATTATATATCACATGACATATTTATCTAGCCATGATTACTTAACCTCAAATTACTCTGTGAGGTCACTGCTAGAAGATTCTGTCTGTCTGTCTGTCTGTCTGTCTGTCTGTCTGTCTGTCTGTCTGTCTGTCTGTCTGTCTGTCTGTCGGTCCGGCTGTGTCTAACCATACGACATTTTATCCCATCCAAGTTGCCTACCAGAAACATTCCAGGTACAACGTTTTGCCTTTTAACGAGCAGTGGCTGGTCTATATTCAACGAACAGTCGACATCGTACAAGACAATACGAAATGGATCATGTCGAGCCTACAACGCAAAGTAGACATTGAGTTAAAAACAAAAAAATCAAAGCAAAGCAAAATAAGTTGTTCACCTGCTTTCCGTACCAAAACTCACCTGAGCACAGGGAAAAGAACGGTTTCTATTTTTCTCGTAGTATAATTGTTCAAGCATGCTGGTACATGGGTTGTCGTCTGGACGTCTGGAAACACAAATCACGTTCAACTGCCGAAGTTAAGTTGGAAAGGATAAAGGACTGGGGCTAATCATCCTTACTTGCAGCCAGCGGCTGAATTGCGAAGGACGCAGATCAACGTGGCCGTGTCGAGGCATATCAAATATGCTCCAGGCAGCCGCCATACGACACAGTTCGGATCACAGCTAAGATGTAGGTGTTGATTTTACGGTGGGAAGAAAACCGGAGAACCCGGCGAAAAACCCTCGAAGCACAGGAGAGTAACTACAACTTTACTCACATGAGTCATGGACAAGACAAGGCTGAAATACTATAGAAGTATAAGAAGACAATAGAACAAAAAGGAAGGGGAGGGAATTAGGAGAGGAAACGGAGGAAAACGGGAAAGGAAAGCAAAGAAAGTGGAGGGGTGGAAAAAGATAAAAAAAAACGAAGAGAAAGAGAAGAAAATGGACAAAAGTATAATAGGAAATGCTGAGAAGATTTCAAAGAATATGGCTATCATAACAATTCCATTTACCTGGAGGACACAATGCTGACAACAAGAAGCTGAGTATTTGGAACATATTCGCGGATAAATCTGTCATATGCCACATCAGAAACAAAAGGAATTTCCCTTTTCCTGCACCTAAAATAAAAAACCACATGGTTAAACCGTAGTCAAATAATGGTACGGAGATATTCAATGTACACTTAAAAAAAGCCTGGTTTGTTACCTGCAAAAAGGATATTTGTCACCGAGAATTTCAGCATGTAAAGCTCTGTAATGGGATGAGTTAAGAACAATACAACTTGTCAACAAAATTTATATTATAACAAGACAACCCTACAGATTCCAATACCTGGAGATGAAAAAAGGCGATTATTCTGGCACAGAATATACAATTTTCTAAGGGAGATCTGTTGCCATGTTCCACCCCCAAGAATCTTTTAAAGTTCTCTAAAATCGCGTTTTTAAAAGGCTTCAAATCACAGGAACACTGACTACATTTTATATAATCATTATGATCATAAAATTAAGAAATATTTCAAGGATACACGGGACATCCTTCCTTAGGTGAACAACATCTTGGTTCGTGTTTTGCCATCCCGCATCGGAATGGAGGTCTGGCACTAAAAACCCAACAGAAATTAACAAGTTTAGAAAAGTATGGGAGATTATTGTTCACTGTTGGCAGCACAACATTGTTCACAGTTGACAGCACAACATTGTTCACTGTTGGCAGCACAACATTGTTCACAGTTGACAACACAACGTTGTTCATGGTTAGCAACGCAACATATTGTTCACTGTTGGCAGCACAACATTGTTCACAGTTGACAGCACAACATTGTTCGCAGTTGGCAGCACAACATTGTTCACTGTTGCAGCACAACGTTGTTCATGGTTAGCAACGCAACATATTGTTCACAGTTGGCAGCACAACATTATGTTGGGAGTAATGTTCACAGTTGGCAGCACAACATTGTTTACAGTTGACAGCACAATTGTCACGGTTGGAAGCAGAACATATTGCTTATACTGAGGGGATTTGAACTACAGTACGCTAATCATATTTTGTTGGGTCAAGTGCATGTATGCACACGTACCTTATATACTTGTGTTTTTCGACCTCTGTGAGGTAGACTGGGGACACTGTTTCCTCACGTCGTGACCAGTCGAGGCCATGCTCTTTAACACCATCAAGTGAACACATCAAGCGGTCAAGTGACATCACTTTGCTGTCGTCAAATTTTTTACCACGTGGTATGGGCGGGGCTGACGGTGCACGCTGGTCAAGGCTCGAGAGCCCGTGATCCAGTTTATGTAGAGCGTCTTGCGACGAAGGTAAGGCACCTGGAAGAGACTTGGCTGAAGAGGGTTGCTTTCGTCGCGCATGTTTGACAAGTACCTTGACTGGAGAAGATATACCGACTAACAAACGATAGCTCTCCATCCATTCGAAAGCAACATTTCTAAAAGAAATTAGAAAATTAGAAATTTCTAAGAAAGACAGCCTTGTTAAATGTCGCAACACGCATTAAGACATGCATTAACAACGTTGTGAAGTGTGTTTGTCTTAATGATATTAGGTGCTACTTAGAGAGTTCGAGTGACGAACTCTCCACGACCGCGGCTGGGATTCGCGGAACTCTCGACTGAGCTACATGGTCAAGTTGGGAGCTGGTCGAGGTTAGGGACCTTACGATGCTAGGACGACGACGGCGGTTAAAAAGCAACATAAACTTTATAATTAAAAAAGGTCACGGCTAACTGACTATTATATTTGATATTTGAAGCTAGTTTAATGACTTTCAAAATGCCACAGTACTGCTAAAAAGATTGTAGTGTCTGTATTGAGGTCAATCTTAAACAACAGTTCTCATCTTTTGGCCGTTGACGTCGTCCTGAAGACGTATTTTCACGTCTCTAAGTGGCGTTGTAAAAAGAACGACGACGCTGTTGAGATTACTCTAGGGACTAAAAATTATTCATTCTCTTTGTTCCACAACTAGAATTCTTTTGTTTAGAAGACGTCGTCGTTGAAGTTGCCGTCGAACTTCGTAAGGTCTCTGTTGTCTTATTTAAAGGAACTTTTAAAGGGCATATGACTCGAAAATTACGTTTGTCTTATTGAAAAGAACATTTAAAATGATAAAATAACATCTTTTGCAGTTTTTGGTTTCCTTGCTTCGTTTTTGAGATATTCCAGTTTGTTTGATATGCAAATGACACAACTTTTTACGTCACATGTGCATAATGAGTTATCAGAAAAGGTTACATATCTTTGCTATTATGAAAACATGGGCTTAACTCAAAGGAAGCTAGTGCGTGTTTCTACCCACAACACCAAACATGTAGAATTCCAAGTGATTTCGTTTCACAATAGCAAAGATATGTAACCTTCCCTCGGTAACACATAATACTCATTATGCACGTGTGACGTAGAAAATTGTGTCATTTGCATATCAAACAAACTGGAATATCTCAAAAACGAAGCGAGGAAACCAAAAACTTTAAAAGATGTTATTTTATCATTTCAAATGTTCTTTTCAATAAGACAAACTTAATTTTCGAGTCATATGCCCTTTAAAATAATGAAGAATATCAATCTTCAGCTCTTTTATTTCTAACCGAATTTTTCATAAGATCTAAATTAAAGGAACTTTACTTGATTCGGCGTTTTAGTTTGTACAGTTCGACATCTGAGGGAAGATCCAGGGCAAGGTTTCTTCTTTCCGGGAATTTTTTATCCAGATCTTCTTTTCTTTGTTCTTGGATTTCTTCAGAATTCGCTTGCTGGCTCTGTTTCTAAAATAAAATAAAATAAAATAACTTAATTATAGATTTATAACTGCCCATTTTCAAGTTAATTTGTTCTAGGTTCGCATGCTAGGGGTCCGGGGCATGCTCTCCTGGAATTTTTTTGAAATTCGGGTATCTGAAACGGCATCCTCGCGATCTCACAGCACTTTTGAGCAAAATTTTAAAAGTTTTAAAATAGTTTTTAATGGCACATTTTATTATTTTAAAGAAATATGTAAGTTTGAGTATAGGTATGAGAACCACACTGGCGTTATGGTAGTGTATTGTAGATATATAAGGAAGTGAACGAAGCAATTTTAATAATTTGAGATACCTGCTGATTCATTCTGGCTCTTCTCTCTTCTCGCTTGTTTCTTGGTTTGGGTAATTTAACCGCCTTAAAAGAAATAGACGTGTTTTATATATGTGGTTGGCTCAACATACTTGAACAAGTGGTGCAAATACATAGTCTGATGCCAGCTGAATGGCAAGTTGTGAACAAGGCTGTTAGCAGTGAGCTGCTATTAATAGCATAAAAAGCCGACAAACAAAGCAAAATTGACTTACAAATGACTGCAAATGAGCCATTATCTATTGTTTGGACTGCAAGAATTGGGTAAAAGCGGACAAACAAAGCAAAATTGACTTTCAAATGAGCCATTATCTATTGTTCGGACAGCTAGAATTGTGGGTAAAAGCGGACAAACTTCAATCCTGACGTCATCACGACGGAGCGCTATTGGTGCATGGTATGCATGGTGACTGACGTTTCGGCAGGCTCAGCGGCAGTCATCCTCAAAGTCAAGTGAAATGTTTCTGTCAGGTTATCCATCATGCACGATGGTCAATACAGTATGTTTTTCAAAGCAATATAATTATATGTTTTGTTACCACGACAATTATGAAGAAAAACTTTCGAGTATTCGTATTATCCAACCTGTTGTGCAGCATCTGAAAGATAATCTCCTGTCGTCATCATTTCTCCCTTAAAAATATTAAAGACATACACAATTCAAAATGTTTTAGTGGAAACTCCACTTTTGATCAGTTCAAACGCCGTTTTGCTGCAAATAAGATCTACGAGGTCAACCTCGACGACGACGTCCTCTAAACAAAATAATTATATTTGAAAAACAAAGAGAATGAATAATTTTTAGTCCCTAGAGTAATCTCAACACCATCCTTGTTTTTAATACAACGCCACTTAGAGCATTTTTACGTCTTCAGGACGACGTCGATGACCAAAAATGAGAACTGTTGTTTGAGATTGACTTCAATACGGACACTGCAATGAGTTTAGCAATACTGGGGCGTTTTGGAAGTCATTAAACTACCTTCAAATATCAAATATAATAGTTAACCGTGACTTCTTTAAATTGTAAAATCTTATCTTGTGTTTTAACCGCCGTTGTCGTCCTAGCATCTTAAAGTCATTAATACCCTGTTCATACACAAAACATAAAGCACATTATTTCACGCAGTTATCAATTTTTATTTCAGAGTATTTGTTGCAAAATAGTAACACTAGGCAATAAAGAAAAAATTCAAACAGCATAACAAACTCTAATTATTTTTGTTATTTCTATATGAAATGCCCGTTGGCCGTCAGCCCGTGTAGATAAAATTTTTTTATGTGGCATACCAAAGGATTGAGGTGAACGCTGTTTCCATCTTGACTAATTCCGACCATAACCTTATATGACTCTTGTTCAGCATTGTAGTGTAAAGCCATAATATTACGACTTACAATTCTTAGCGTGAAATATTCGTTTAACTAAAGAAAAAGAAGATCACGATATTAAGTAATAGTTAAAATATATAAAGGCAAGCAGCAGTGTTTTATCAGATATAAAACACAAGCCGATATTCAAAACGACCCATTTGGTAAGTTCATTGGCGTATAGTAATTTTGAAAAACAGTAAGTTGTCTAAGCCGAGGAAATCAAAGCTAAAGTTATGTAAATCAGGATGACTTTTATCAGGTATAAAACCACGGACATGGTTCTGAATTCCAAGGAAGAAGAGTGACATTTTTAACATACGTTAACTTTTTCAAAAAAGATGGTCTGTGTGACGGCCTGAAAGCCGGCTTTAGAATTGGAGTTATATATAAATAAGAGTTTATTATAAACGCTAACAACGAAGAATTCTTACTTCTAAAAGAACAGCAGGAAGTAATTTACTGGCTTTCCAAGTCCACTTTCGTACAACCGATCCTTCCTTGGAAAACGGAAAACAATGAATTACAATTAAATATCAATCCTGAAACTAACAATATTTATACATAGCAATAAATTATTTTAACCTAATAGGTTATATAAATCTGAGAATAATTCCTTCGACTTGCGCGCCAATAATTACATTTTATTCTCAACTTTTTCTCAACGGAAAATTCTTGGAAAAAATCAGATAATTAGAATGTGGGATAATGTAGCAAACTGAAGTTATTTGAAACTAATCTAACTACGAAAGTATTAATTAAGTCCCTGTTTTGGAGGAATTGGTTTTCTTACCTTGTCATATATAGTTCCTTCCTTAGTTGTGCATAAAAATCTGGAAATTATAAAAGTTTCTTTCGTCAATGTTGATAAATAAGAGTCTCATGAAAAGTTACTAAAAATAGGTTTCAAAAAATTGCTATAACAAATCTATAAAAAGATTACAATATTCAAAGTTCTATAATTGCAAAGATCTATTGAAAAACCCGTACTGTTTTCCTTGTTTATCAGAACAGAAAGCATTTGTGGGAGTAAAATAAGCCACCAATGTTCCAGTGCTATCGTCATTGTAAACGTAGGTATACTTCCCTTCACCGACCATATTCTTTGCAACACAGACTGCTATTTTCCCTGAAGGATAACTGAATCATAGTGTTAAGGAGTTGTACACGGATAAAAAATGTTTGTTGTGAGTTTTCCTTAACCTTGATTGGTCTCTTGTTTTTTTTACACTTCCTTCCTTCCTTCCTTCCTTCCTTCCCTTCCCTTCCCTCCCCTCCCCTCCCCTCCCCTCCCCTCCCCTCCCTCCCTCCCTCCCTCCCTCCCTCCCTCCCTCCCTCCCTCCCTCCCTCCCTCCCTCCCTCCCTCCCTCCCTCCCTCCCTCCCTCCCTCCCTCCCTCCCTCCCTCCCTCCCTCCCTTCCTTCCTTCCTTCCTTCCTTCCTTCCTTCCTTCCTTCCTTCCTTCCTTCCTTCCTTCCTTCCTTCCTTCCTTCCTTCCTTCCTTCCTTCCTCTCTTCCTTCCTCCCTCTCTTCTTTCCTCCTTTCCTCCCTCCTTCCCTTCTCTACCTCTTCCTTTCAAGTAATTTCAATCATGTGAGGATACTACAAAGTCATTGTGTCATCAGGCAAAACTATCAAAAACAGCTCCACTTTTGCTGTTCCAGAAGGCGTTCTTCGTACTTTCTTTTCTCTCTTTGTTTTAGCAGGTGAAGTACTTTGATCTCCATATTGTTTAAAAATGACAGGTGTATTCTTACTCTTCTTAGCTGGACTGGCAGTATTGTTCTTAATATCACTAAGAGTTAAAAAGCCATCATCTTTCCTCTGCCACATGCCAGTCAAGTCACCCCTGGACTCTCCATATTGTTTTACCACAAGTGGTCCATCTTCTCTTTTCTCTTTTGCTTGTAAAACACATGCTGTCCTATTTAATTAAATAAATAAAGGCTATTTTCAAATAGGGAAATGTTGAAATCAGCATTTCACTGTGCCAGCATTATGTATAAGTATGGTAGTGAAAGTTATCAAAACAGTCTGGCCACAAAAACAAACAAAAAAGATCAGACATACCTACTGCTAATGGCTTCTTTTAATCTACTGTGAGCCCATTCAATAACTGTGAGCCTTTCTAAATCTTGACTTTCATGATTCACCCAGCCTTTTCAGAAAAACAATATATACAAATTTAAACCACTAAAGAACAACTAGAGATGCTCAGCAGACATTTGACAAGCTCCCAAATACTCAAAAAATGTTCCTGAGCCCCCAGGTACTGGGATAAAGTCTACAACTTGCTCATGTCTGCTTAGATGCTTTAACCATTGAGTTACTGATTGGGCTGGATTAAAGAACTAAGCTTTCAAATTCTTGTTAACATTTTGATTTAAGAAATGCTAGTAGTCAGATAAAAATATTTTGGTCTTTTGAAGATGTTGTGAATGAGGTGTCCATACCATGATCTTCACATGCTTTTGACATCAAAGAGAAAGCAATTGATGACGTTTGAGGCTGCTGCATCTGTGCTGATACTAAAGGAAAATTAATAAGTACAAACACCTTAGTTAATAGTTAGACAACCATTATTATGATCCAAACATGAAATTATGAAAAAATTAAGTTCCCATGTATGCTAGAACAATGAAAGTATTTTTACTCAGTCAAAATAGGATATAACTGTACCATCATTAGTAATGACATCTTTTCCTTTGTCATTCTCCTGCTCCATCTCGGGTTTAGCCTGAATTAAACCAAGTTTTCGTCCTCGTCCCATAGAAGCTTAAGATAAGGTTAAAGCATTTTTTTTAAATTTTAATATTCTTTATGTTGTGGATGGGATGGATGGATGGTTGGATGGATATTGATATTTACAGTAGATTTTATTATTGGAATCATTTGTTAAACAGGGAGGGAGTAAGTTAATGAGAGAGGGAAGGAGGGAAGAGAAAGCTCGTGAGCGAGGGAGGAGGGGAGTGAGTAGGTGAGGGAGTGAGTGAGGAGGTGAGTGAGTGAGGATGTGAGGAAGTGAGTAGGTGAGGGAGTGAGTGAGGAGGTGAGTGAGTGAGTGAGGAGGTGAGTGAGGGAGGGAGTGAGTGAGCGAGGGAGTGTGAGTGAGGGAGTGTGTGAGTGGGTGAGTGAGGAGGTGAGTGAGGGAGGGAGTGAGTGAGCGAGGAGGGGAGTGAGTGAGGAGGTGAGTGAGTGAGGAGGTGAGTGAGTGTGTGTGTGAGTGAGCGAGGAGAGGAGTGAGTGAGGAGGTGAGTGAGTAAGGAGGTGAGTGAGTAAGCAAATAAGGAAGGGAATGGGGGGGGGGGAACCTAATGAATGAGCCATGAGGAAAGAAGGTGACTAAAAAATGAATGGATAGGAAAGTGAATGGATGGGAGAAAGATGGAATGAGAGGGGAAAAAGTGAAATGGGAAAAACAACATTAAAAAAGCAATATACTACCTAAAGTTGATTTATCTGGTAAATACTTGTACTTTTCCAGTCGAGTTTTTGGTGCATTATACCCAACATTTGACTTCAATGACTCACGTCGAAATCCTAAAACACTAGCAGGAATTTCTGAATTTGGTTCCTCCATCATTACTGTACTAGAGCTACTGTCTCTTTTGCCTAGATTGGGTGACGTTTCTGAACTAGAGAGTGGCTTGATTTGTTCGTCTTGCGATTTTCTACGCAGCTTTTTAGCTCCAGGAAGGCTGTCTTGTTTGCTAAGGTTGCTTTTACTAGTGTTTACCAAGCTATCTTGCGCAAGCGACTCCTCAGGAATAAGATCGCGTTGTGCTACTGCGGCCTGATGCTTATAACTTGTTGTTTGCCACTGCCGCTTCGAATAGACCGTATTTACAATCAACTGGTCAAAATTCCACTTTAATTTCTCCTGTAAATGAAAAGGTACGGAAATATCGAGCGCGCGCAAATCAAAATAGCTTGCGTCTGAATTAATAATTGAGTTGTTAAGATTGTTTGACGTCAAATTGGCCCAGTTTGGCCAGTTATTATAGTTCTTGCTGCGAGGCGGAGCGTTCATTTTTTCTTGATGTTTCTCGTAAAGCCATTCTAAAAGTCGTCCTAACTGAGCAAGAAGATTTGGAGCCGCAAACTTGTTCTCCTCAAAGAGGAACCTTTGTGTATCTTCGTCTTCATCATCGTCGCGATCTCTCACATCAGATCCAGGGAATAGTTTTTCTTTGCGCGCGTATTCCACTTTTCTCGGAATCTCTTGATCAACCTCGCGTGTCTTATTTTGTAAAGAAGACGGAGATACAACTTTATTTTTGCCAACCTCTTCGCCATTTGAGCCTGCCTCTGGCGATTGATCGTCCAACCCTTCTTTCGACTGTTCAGATATCTTGATTTGTTGTCTTAAATAAGCTTCAACTTTGAGAGTTCCGCTGACACCAGTAAAAGGCAACGAAAACGGCAATTGATCCACTGCCTTGCGTTCTCTCTTCGTACAACGACGTCTCGGTTGGTCGAAGAAAAATAGTTCTTTATTGAGTACAGCCATTATTTATAATTTATTAACTCGATCATCATTCCACGTTTGCTAATAGCTAATCATAAACGCGACGAAATATGGTTTAAAATACATTCAACACCAAATAACCATCATCTCTGTTTCTCCAAAAGTTCACCTTGTATTCATCTATGGGATTCTAGCGATATTTCCCTCCGTGTTGCCATATACTGACTTGCCATATTGCTAACATTACTTCAGGTCAATATTAATTTGTTGTCATGGCAAAAGCGTTAATATGTCAACATAACATGGTTGATGAATATTGTAATGATCTCTTGTATACAAACGATTTCGCTCTAATTTTTAATCAGGTTTATAGTCACTTTTATATATAAACAGCCAAGTGTAATATCTGAGCTAAATTTAATATGTTTATTATTAGTTATATATAAGTAAAATATTGCATTACTTTTATATATATATATGAGTGACATCCTTTCAAAGGAAATATATATTCTGACAGTCGGGTCTGCCAGCCTAGAAGTTATTTCTCTGTTATTCAAATAAATATTTAATGACCCATGTATACATAGTGACAATAATATTTATTATATGGCACAAGTTACTTCCGTTGAAATCGTGTGCTCTCATTGGCTAAGACGCGTCACGTGCCGGTCGATTATTTTCCGTAATCGTAATGCAGGTATGTTGTTTCAAAATGCCATATAATAAACTTTTTATTAACCTCGTCCGCTTGGTCTTTACGGAAAAATATCAGACCTTGAAAAATTTTCTAAGTCCAGATTCTCAGAAATTGTTCGCTTTTTTTATCTGAAAATCGTCAAAAAACCGTTTAATAAACCCTTATACCATTTTTTGGCGGGAAAAAAAAATCTTGTCTTGGCAGGCGGGAAATATGTAGCGACAGACGGGCGAAACTTATTAGACTGGCCGAATTTAATAATTCTATTAGCTATATGTCAATAATTCAAACCGAGACATTTATGTTATTAAATGAATCAAATGCAATATTATTTGTGCAGTGACACATGGAGTTTAGCAAACTTTTACAGTAAGGGATTTCTTATATCACTTCGATTCGTAAAAGGAATCGCGTCGCGCAGTATGTTTTCGGTCAGCCACAGTCTCGTACCCAGAGCTCTGGGTACGAGATTGGGTCAGCCCACTGACCTCTATCAACATGTCCTCTCACTTGAGAGGGGGTGTTGTGGTCGGGGTCTGAGAGGCGGGTCATTTTCCCGGAGGATTTTGGTTAGGTTTAGGGTTTCCAGGGGGGTTGTGGTTAGGTTGGTGGTGTGGGGGTAGGGAATTCATTTTTAAAAATGATGATTATTGTCATTTCTGACATTTCACAAATGACGATAATCATCATTTCGAGATGAGAGAATATGCTGCCTCTATATAGTGGGTCAGCCACTACGTTCTCAATCTCGTTCCCAGAGCCCACGTTCCCCACCCGGGAAACGAGAGACTCTGGGATAATCCGTTTCAAATCGATATTTCATTGGCTGATGAACACAGTGAACTCTATATATAACTCTTCTTCCGGATAACAAGAATCCTGTGATGGCGTGAACGGATTATGCCAGAGCCTCTCGTTTCCCGCCCGCTGTGTAAACGTGGGCTCTGGGCTGGAACGAGATTGCTACGTTCTCTGTTTCGGCAGTTCTCTGTTGTCTTATATTTATATTAGGCCCGTTCCAAACGCCGCTCTTCTCATGCGCCGAACCTAATGCAAATCAGCATAAACAAAGGATTTAGGTCATTATCATTAGGTTCGGCACATAAGAAGAGCGGCGTTTGGAACAGGCCTTAGTTACAGTAAAGCCATTAATACATTTAACCCTTTCATACGCATTGTTGAACAACTTTACCTTCTTACTAGTACTCTGTCTAACGCCAGACCTTTTTACGATGTATAAAGCAAGACGATTTTACGCGTCAAGGGGAGAAGTCTTGGAAAGTCATGCATAAAAGGGAAAAGCGATTTCTGTTAAAGGGTATTGGCAATAAAAATTAAGTTTGTCTCATTTGAAAGAACTCGTCAAATGGTATAAGAAGACCTTTTACAATTTTTCTCTATCTTTCTTGTGTTTTGAAATATTTCGACTAAAGACACAGTGCTGTCCGCCATCTTGTTGTAATATTGGGTCTAATTAACTAGGAAATTGGTGACGTCACAAGCAGGGTAAACTTGATGAAACTACTCCGTGGGTGACCAAATTTCCACGGAAGGCTTTTTAAATGTGGGTCAATTTAAAATGGAAATAGCGCAACAAAATCGAGTTTCTAGCTCATAATGTCATAAGGTTGGAAAGACAAAAATTTCACTTTACCCTGCTTATGATGTCACATGCATATCGAAAATAATTCCAAGATGGCGGACAGCAGGCTGTCTTTGGTCGAGATATTTCCAAAACCAAAACAGATACGGAAACATTGTAAAAGGTCTTCTTATACAATTTGACGAGTTCTTTCAAAAGAGACAAACTTAATTTTTATTGCCAATACCCTTTAACTGATGTCTCCAGTACAAACAAGTGTACAATCATTCAAGTACTACAGTTTGTGGGACAGGGATAACGTGTCTCTTAAACGACCCAGTCTGAAAGAGGTCCTTGATTTCTAAAGGCATTAACTCGCACTTAAAAATAAAAAAATCATCTACGTAGCCATCTAAAGGCCGTTCATTCTTATAATCTCCAATATTTGCACAGTCCCAGTCTGGTGAGATTGCATCAACTCTTGCATTTTTTCCAAATTTCATCAGTTGACTGCTCAACTTAGAGATTTCTCCGTCGATGTAAATGTTTGCTCTTCGGGTAGATGTACGATAAGAGCCAGCTATGTGGGTCCAACTCGTTGCTGGTATACTGGCTTCTAGAAATTTAAAATTTATAAGAATTTACGTTAAACAGTGTTCTGTGGAAGTGATAGAAGTGCAATAAATATTCATTTGTTCGTTCATTCATTTATTTCTTTACTTCATTCAATTATAATTATTCCTAATGATTCAGTCTTTGGTTGGTTGGTTGGTTGGTTGGTTGGTTGGTTGGTTGGTTGCAATTGGTTGATTCATTGGTTGGTTGGTTGGTCAATTGCGGGTTGGTTGGTTGGTTGGTTGGTTGGTCAATTGGTTGACTGGTTGGTTGGTTGGTTGGTTGGTTGGTTGGTTGGTTGGTTGGTTGGTTGGCTGGTTGGTTGGTTGGTCAATTGGTTGACTGGTTGGTTGGTTGGTTGGTTGGTTGGTTGGGTTGATTGATTGATTGATTGATTGGTTGATTAGTTAGTTGGTTGGTCGGTGATGGATGGATTAATGCCCGTTTGTTTGTTTGTTTGTTTGTTTGTTTGTTTGTTTGTTTGTTTGTTTGTTTGTTTGTTTGTTTGTTTGTTTGTTTGTTTGTTTGTTTGTTTGTTTGTTTGTTTGTTTGTTTATGTGATTTCAATGCATTTCTACATGTTTCAGTATATTTTTGATCATATCCTAACTAATTTTCAGTATAAACAGTAACCGTATACCTGATATGACTTTGAAAACAGTTCTTCCCATATGATCGCGATGAAACCAGCGCACTTTACCATCATTCACTTCAAAGTGATACTGTCCTTTCCCATCAGATGCACAAGTGTGAAACAGTTCATGTGACCCTTCTGCTGACGTCAATTTTACCCACAATGCAACAGTTATTGCAGAAATTGGTCTGTTGTGAAACGTTGGTGATCCAAATGAAACGTTCGATTTTTTTGGCAGGTGTAAACATTTAGCGAATTTCCCTTCGTCCTTTAAAGAAGCTTTGCCTTTTATAGTTCCATGATTAGCATTGTTAGAAGTATCGTATATTTGCCCTTCCATTAACGTGTCAAATGTAAAATGCGTTGTTATGCAACCAGCGTCGTCTTTGAAAAAGTAAGAAAGAACAGACGAAAGGAAAACATTTTAATATAAATAGGTTTACCAACATTACCTTGAACATTTCCAAAAAAATATAAACTTCACAGAAAAATTAGTTATGTATTTGCTCTATCACTAAATTGAGCACTAAATTGAGTGCCAATTTCACTATTATTTGTTTTTGTGTTGTGTTGTGTTGTGTTGTGTTGTGTTGTGTTGTGTTGTGTTGTGTTGTGTTGTGTTGTGTTGTGTTGTGTTGTGTTGTGTTGTGTTGTGTTGTGGTGTGGTGTGGTGTGGTGTGTTGTGTTATGTACTTGTGTTGTGTTGTTTTTCCTTGTTTTATTTACCTGGACAATTGATTACATTACACATCCTGGTTTCATTCTTATTTGCTTTCTTTCTCTGTATCCCACCACCACATGATAAACTACATTTTTCCCAAACTGGGTCTAAAGTTAAAAAGTAGGAAAATATCCTTCAAGCCTTTGAGACATGAACACGACTAGTTTATTATTTTACTCTGGCTAACGCCAGACGATTTTACTCGTCAACGGGAAAGCCGCTCCAGGCTTTAACTGGGTTAAAGCCTTTTAACATAACTTTATTGACTAACAGTTACTTTGTCTGAACTCTCAACATTTCAGTTGTACCTACCTGTTGAAGATGACACTAAGAATTCTGAGTTGATAAACATGATAAAGAAGACTCCCACATGCTTGACAGCCATTTGTGTTCAGTAGCTTAATTTACGTGGCTCGGGTTTCTGAAACTCAAGGAACGCAGATATTCGATGTCAAATATTGTTAATAAACGTTATATCGTTGTATATATATATATATATATAGTTCAATCTACAGACACGGTGTTTCGCTGTACAACAGCTCATCAGTGTAGCTTGGAACAATCTGAATGAATTTCATCAATTACTTATTCACATGCGATCGTATATATATATATATATATATGATATATCATGAATGAATAAAAAGAGTAGAAGAGTTACAGGAGCTATTTGGTATATGATTCAATATCACTCATAAAAGACTTTGTTTGTGGTATAAGTTTGTTCACTAATGAAAAGTAATTTCCCAGGTCTATTCAGCAACATGACTTCTTCACTCAAGTAAACTTTGATTCTATAAAACGTTTGGATAATCAAGACAATTACTAGAGCTATATAACAAACAAGAACGAAGCTATAATGAAGATATTACAAAACTTTTTATGCCGGAAAAAAGTGTAATTTATTAGTATACCTGACTATACCTCGTAAGAATATTTACCGACCATTATTCGTCAGCATTATATTTTAACAGTTGAACTTCTAGCAAAACCTTTATTAAGTTTGTATCCGATAGGCGATATTGTAAGCTGGCAAAAGCCGCGTTTGGAATTGATAATATTTTGATTAAAAGTTTGTGAGGTATGTCCTTTTTAGCAGGTACGTAAAATAAACCGCACTAAAAAGCAGATAATATAAAATTATATTGTTGAAAAAGATAGAATTGTAAAAATTTAATAACTGTAATATAGATCCTTAATTTGTAAAACAAAAGTTAATTTGATGTTGTTTGGTGTAGAATAATATATTTTGAGACCTAAACAGGAATTGAAGAATTTACTCACGATCACTGACGTCACTCATGCCTCGAGGTAGAATCGAGCCCAGTCTTTACGCCGTTTTTCAAGAATTACCTCTGACTTATATGGAGTGCTGGCTCGTATTCCAAAGTTCCAAAAATTTTGAATCATGTTTGGAAGTGGAGGATTATTTCGTGGTTTAAAATCATTTACACAAGGATTTCTCATCGGGGTGCCAATCTGCTTGACGTTTACTGATAATTTTTTTACTGTTTGTCGAGTAGAAGGAATTTCAATGCAGGTATATACATAAATACATTTTTATTAGAGCACAACTGTAGTCTGTAGACAAGACTAAATATTTAATGTGAAATAAAAGTAGCTACGTGGTTCTCACTTGGCAAGTGAAGTCGTCTGGTGTTAGACTGAGTAAAATGATAAAGGGACCAGTTTTGGATACTCTGGGAGTCAAAGAGTGCCAGACAAAGTATTTAAAGCAGTGACAATAGGCTAGTCCACAGGAAATTTTACTAGACCACATGACAAAATATTAAAATAGAAATAAAAGCAATGGAAGTTGTGTAGTTCCAGAAATATCCACACACCCTACCCTGTACATCCCCACCTCCCCATTCCATACATCCCCACCCCCTCTTTCCTCAGCCCCACCCCTCCTTTCTCCTCCAACCCCCCCCCCCAGTCCTCACTGTCTCCCACACCCTCTCCTCACCCCCACCTGCTCCTGCCCCCCACCCTCTCCTACCCCCACCCCTGCCCCACACCCTTTCACCCCCTGTCCCACACTCACCTCACACTCCGCATCCCCTAACCACAGTAAGATACTTGTGCATACAGTATCTCCTTAGGCCACTCTCCTCCTAGGTGAAATCTCGGCTACTCTAAAATGTTGTAAATTGTTTTCAGCCAGTTCTCAATAATGATGCTGGAAGATATGATTTTGTGCTTATAAGTAGATGGAAAGCCAAATGGTTTGATAGAATTGAAAAAGGAGACATTGTTTCTATTATGTAAGTGCAGTACATGAGGTTGGTGATGATAAGATAGATGATGATGAGGCAAATGATGATGTTAATGATGATCATAATGATGGTGATGATAATCATAATGGTGATGTTAATGATGATGATAATTATGTTAATGGTGATGATGATTAAATCATAATGGTGATGTTAATGATGATGGTGATGATAATCATGATGTTGTTAATGATTGTGAATGTTTATAATGGAATTGTACAATTAATATTTTAGGTCTCCCAATGATCCTAATACTGTATTTATAAAGAGAATAATTGCACTAGAAGGTGACACAGTAAGGTAAAGATGACTACAAATGACACTCATTTGAAAGCCCTAGACTATTCCATTGCCAGGCCAGAAGCCATGTAAGTCCAAACATGTTTTTTCATTGCTTGTGTAGGACAATTAATTTCAAAAATCGTAATGTAAAAGTTTCCAGAGGACATTGTTGGATTGAAGGAGATAACCATAACCACAGTCTAGATAGTAATTCATTTGGCTCTGTAAGTACTTTGTATGGTATATTGTTTTATACAATACCCTGGTTGCTATGTGTGTTTTCATTGGCTGACTTGGCCATGATCTATTAGAGGACAGACCATAGGTATCATATCACGTCAGCTGAACACCGCTGCCAAACGTTTGCGCATGTGTGAATTCACTGAGTAAACATTGCAAGAGAAGTGGGAACTAGCCGTGGCGACAACAACCAGACAGTGAAGACTAAGTAAGACTCGACTATTCATTTGTGTTTTAAAAAAAGGGTAAAGAAAATTACGAAGGGGTAAATTCAGAATATGTTACAATATTGACAAGGAAGCCATGCACAAATTACCTACAGTACCTTATCTTTTTGGTAGTATGCTTATAATTTTAACTTTTGTGTTGGACTCTCGGACCAGTCCAAATATTTCAGTGTTTTCCCACTCTTTTTTTGAGGACGAGCTTGGACGTCGCACATGTGCAAAACGTTTGGCAGTGGTGTTCGTCAGCTGACTCCTTTTTCCTTCTTCATACCCAAAATCCAACAAGAGTTTCGATAAAAACCTTTAAAATTTTTGTATTGTATAAAACAAATAGATTCCATTTTTTTGTTGTCTGTTCAGTTATAGATGCACGTAGGATGTCACAACGTGGTAAGAACATCAGTGACCCACTCGACTGCATCTCGTGGGCCACTTTTTTGTTCTTGCCACATTGTGACATCATCTGTGCATCTATAACTGAACAGGCAACGGCAAAATGGAATGTATTTGTTAAATGCTTTGTTTATGTAAACACTTCTCATCTGTTTTTTGAATTTGTGATCACATGATAATCTGTACACTAAGGCTCTTCCACAGGCAACCTTTTCAAAGTGTTTATCGGTATTTGCTGTAAGCATGCTGCCTCTCACAAAAAAGTTAAGCCCAGAGACAAAGTTGCCTGCAGAGGAGGTTAAATTAACTGTGTACATGTAACTATTAATTTTTTTCTCTCCAGGTGCCACTTGGTTTGGTAAATGGTGTGGCGACAACAATCGTTTGGCCACCTTCCAGGTGGGGCAAGCTATGTAACCAAGTACCAATTAATAGAAATGCTTTTGATAACAATACTGAACTTGAGAACAATGAAACTGAGTTGCTAGGTGACCAAGATAATATTAGCATTACAAGTGATTCACCCAGTCTAACAGACAACAATACTAATGAACTGAACTCGAATATTACGAGTGGTAAAGAAAAAATTGGTTCAGGTAATTTGTTAACACATCTACCCCAAAATGCTCTCAGACATGCTTCAGAAATGGCTTCTATTCATGAAGAGGAACAATAGTTGTTTTAATTATTTTAATAGGACAATATATTTTTTGTGACTACCCAATGTAGTTTTTTTTGTACTGTACACCCTCTTCAACTTTTGTGTTGCATTTGATCAGAAAGAGTGTTACATGGAGATCAATGAGTCGGTGTTTCTTCATTGTTGCTTGAGTTACATGTACTTAACCTGCCTCGCCCCTACTTGCTTTTTAGCGGAGGATGAGAATAATGCCTGATACTCAGGTTAACATGTACTTCACTTTTAGGATTTAAAATTTTGTATCAAGATAGGGGTAGTGATCAAGAAATTTACAGTAGGACCAGTGGTGTAGGAAGCAAGTTGATATTGTAGGGGGGTAGAGCTTCAAAAAGACACTTGTGGGACATGTTTTATCAAAGAAAGGGCAACATACAACAAAGTTGGTTGGGGGGCACATTCCCCCTACACCCCCCGATTCCTACACCCCTGAGTAGGGCTACTGAAACAAAAAAGATGAATTGATCCTACACAGGTTTATTTGGCCAACACTGGTATTCCATTTTATTAGTTTGGGCCGTTTTGTGCATCGGTATACTCATAGTCAATAGAGATATGGTTTGGAAACTCGGGAAAACTTCAAAGCGCCTATAATGAGCTGGGATTTTATGTTGAACCGTACCTTACACCGTGCTGCACATCCTTTGTTTTAGGTTTACAAGTGTTATTTCTCAAATGACTAGGGCCATGTCCACATTAATCCGTTCTCAAACCAGCGTCTTCGGTGACCGAAAACGGAGCGTTTCGAAAACGCTCTCCAGAGTGGAGACATTCGAAGATGTCGTTTTTCTGCACCAGTGTGGACGGCAAAAACGAAGCTTTTGGAAAACGATGATGTCACGATTATGTTATCTTGGTTTCAGTCACCTAGAACTATTCATTATCGAAAACGATAGTGTGGACGGAAAACTTTTGGTACGTTTTCTATACGAGGTCGCCGTTTTCGTTTGAAAATGGACTAGTGTAGACATGGCCCAATTGTTGGTTTCAGTCACCTAGAATCCTGCATGTAGATCTTTTTAGCGTTTTCCTTTCTGGCGAAAACGATAGTGTGGACGGAAAACGTTTGGTACGTTTTCGATACGAGGTCTCCGTTTTCGTTTGAAAACGGTAACGGTTAGTGTGGATCTCATTTCAATGAATGTCCTGTCAATCTGTGTCTGTTTACATTTACATGACATGGAGCTGCAACCTTCATCCTAAATAACAACTCACTTAGTACGACACTGACTTTTGATGTAAAAATCACTATTATATAATTATAACGTTCACTATTATCTTACATTTTAATCTATATTTAAAGACTTCTTGACAGTGTTGACAACATTATGTAGTTGCGGTACGGCGAATAGCTCCAAGGTATGTGCATAGGGCATGGGGACATCAGCTCCGGTCACACGATATACTGGCGCATCTAAGTAGTCAAAGCCTTCACCTATAGAACAGAATAAACCAACACACAGAATTTAGTTCCTCGGTAGCTTTATTTGTTTGTGTGGTTTGACCAGCTTTTTAACTTATGCTCGTTGTAAGATGTTACGCTACATTGTAAGATGTTACTCTACGTTGTAAGACATTACGCTACATTGTAAGACATTACGTTACATTGTAAGACATTACGTTACATTGTAAGACGTTACGCTACGTTGTAAGACATTCCGCTACGTTGTAAGACATCCCTGTAAGATTGTTAGGATGCATCATATTGACATTGCGCTAGGCCTGCTTCTTGTCAAATCAAACATCCGAAGGTTTTTCCAACTTACTTTCCATCATTAAAGCACATATTTCAGAGCCAACTCCATAGAAAGGCCATCCTCCCTCAACAGACACTAGATGATTTGTTTTCTTTACTGAGTTCACGATCGTTTCCTGGTCAAGAGGACGAATGCTGCGGAGATTGATAATCTGAAAAAAAGTAAGAGAACGTATGTTTGTGCTTGAAACCTTATTCCACTGACAGAAATTCAACCATTTTATCAGACGGACAGACGGACGGACAGACACAGACAACAGTTGCTTTAAAAATTGATCCAGACAAACTGACATGTCACCCTACCCTACTTGAGTCACCCCACCACGTTTACAGTACAGTAGCTTGTAGAACACATACCTCACAGCTAACACCATGCTTAGTTTGCAGTTCCTCTGCAGCCTCCAAAGATATTCCCACCGATCGTGAGTGCGCTACAATAGATATATCAGTACCTAAAACGTCCAAGAATTGTATGTTTAATGGAAATATTGTGCTTGTTGTAGCCATAGTTAATAGAAAATAGACATGGTTTTATGTTTTTGTTCAGGTTTATGGAAATTTTTGCACTATCGCGGTTACTGAACATATTGTGTTTTCTGACTATAATGAAGCAATCATCCAATAGCAACGTTTGGGTTCAATCACTCAACTGTACTGTTTAAATATTAATAACCTAAAACAAAGGATTTGGCACCTTGTACCTCAACCTCGTACCCAGGGTCTTCAGGTTGCTTGTACCTTTCAACATGAATCGTAGCTTGATTATTCACCGTTTTGAAGTTTGCCGGGTTTCCAAACCATGTCTATTTTCTATTAACTATGTTGTAGCACATAGTTTGTATTTTGAGAGTGGGGAACCATCTCACCTGGTCTTTCAATCTTAGCTTTTCCAATTGGTAACACAAAGTCCGCATTCATTGCTTCATCTGACATTTCAAAGCTAGTTCCATACATGATTTCATTTTCTAATACAACCACTATAGAACAAGAAAAAGAGCATACATGCAGTGGCGTAACTAGGAATGTTAAGCGGGGGGTGCAAGCATTAAAGTGCCTATGTCATCCTCAGGGACTTTACATATTTATACTAATTGGAACATTCTGAGAAGATTTGTAATATATCTTCTCCGGCGAAGTGACGTCAAAAGAGGAATCTGTAAAGTGGTTTTCATATAGAGAAATTCCTCTTTCGACGTCACTTCCGTCAACTTTAATGGAAAACAAATCCATGAAGATGAAATTTTCGCCTGAGAAGATATATTACAAATCTTCTCAGAATGTTCCAATTAGTATAAATATGTAAAGTCCCTGAGGATGACATAGGCACTTTAAGATTTTCCAACAAGTAGGCGTGGTCATGTGGGCGTGGCCACAGCGCAAAATGCCATATTTATTCACTAATTTATATAACATTACATCATTTCTACTCAATCATTATAAATTTATTTATCTTAATTGGTTGTAAATTACAGTCTTTCTGTATTATATTAGCAAACAAAAAACTAAGTTGTTAGAAAGTCAATATTGGTACTATTCAATATTGGTACTATTCTGATCTGGAGAAAGGCAACTTAGAGATTTCAATACACTGACTGTTGTGTCATTCAAACGGGTATTGAGGTCTGTTATGTATGATAGCATCCAAAAAAAGTTGACATGGAAATTTCCGACAGGGAATCAGAATTTTCTGACAGATGACCATCTAGATGTTGTGTGGGGGAGTGATGCCCCCCCCCCCTGCCCCCTATAGTTACGCCACTGCATACATGTGAGAATATGTTATGATCGAATGCTCTATGAATAGTTTTGATTTTTATTTACAATAGTTTGCATGCTAGTGACCCAGCTCCTACATTGTGGCAGCTTCATGAAAACAGTACTTCAAAAACATTGGACTAGTTATTTACCTGGACCAGGGTCTCTTACAGCAGCCTTTAACAAGCCTTTTGAATCTTCAGCAGAGTATGGAGAAAGAACCTGATAAGGCAGACCAAAAAACATTCATTTGTAAGTACATTGAATACAGTACTGCACAGGTAACTGTGCTAGCTAGATTTTTCTTTTCAAAACTACACTATACTAGTCTGTTATTAATATTACAGGTGTGCTAACATGAAATGTGTACCCAATAATTTATACCCCCACTAAAATAGCTCTTCCTGTTAAAGTCAGATGTGAGCACCAGACTGCAGAGTTGGGCACCTGAGATAGGTTACGTGATGACCTTCAGTCAGGGCTGTCCTCAGAAAATTCTGCAGGGGGGGTAGTATGCTCAATTTTGCCAACTGCCTCATAATCGTCACTCGTCTGTACTAGTATTCGCCGAGACTGACATGCTGCCAGGTGCTGACTGAAATCTCTTGTCTGCCGACTATAGAACAAATAAAGCAATTCTTGGGGGGTGTCCCCCCCCCCCCCCCCCCCCCCCCCATAGCTCCGGCCCTGCCTTCAGCACCCCTGAGATGTGTTGCACAACAATTTTTGGTGCCTCAGCCACTCCTGTACTGTTGTCCACGTTGACATGGCACTCCAGTAAAATCAAATGCTAGAAACCTGTTATGTATTTCAGGACTTTATTTTCAAGTTTAACTGAAACATTGCCCCTGCCCAACCCTAGGACATCTTATGCACCCCTGTTCTGAGATTTTACAGCTTTTGTGCACCCGAGGTCTTGGTGAAAAGTGCCCAACTCTGCAGTCTGGTGTGATCGAGTGAAATACATACATACCGTACCTTCAAACCTGGACAGTTACCATACCATGCAGCATAATCTTGTGAATGCTGAGCTGCCACTCCAGCTGCAGCACCATTAGGTCCTCGAAAAACAATTGGTACTGGAACCTAGAAAAACAGGGTTTTTTACCAAATAAACAAGTTTCTCTAAATACACAAATTAATAAATATATTTTGCTATAAAACAAAGTAAAGAAGCTAAAAAAGACACTTTACGGTGATGCTCGTAAATATTTAAAAAGTTGTACCTCTCCAGCTGACATATAGTAGGTTTTGGCAGCAGAGTTGATGACCTAAACAAATTTATTTAAACATTTTATGTGCAATACTGTAATCCATTGCTGCTTAGGCTGTCTGAGGGTTCTCACTTTGATGAGTAAAATCATCAGGTGTAAAGCCCTAATAAAACGAGAATGCATCTTAGTCATCGCAAGTTGACAGTCAGCCAGCTGATCTGAATAATTTCGCAAAAATATTATGTACCGTGACAAAATTAAAACTTGTTTAAAACACTCATGAAACCTTTTATTTTGTTAATTTGGGTGTTCGAATGACTGCCACAGAAATTTGTGACTGCCAACTTGCGATGACTTGTGTTCTCGTTTGATTAGGGTGTAAGACAGTAAAGAAAAAGGGGCTGTTTTTGGCTGGCTCAGGTAGGAATGGGTTAAAATAGATGTACCTGATCTATAGCTTGCATTGCAAAATTAAATGTCATAAACTCGCAGATTGGCCTCAGTCCTGCCTAAAAATATAAATAAAATAACATGTTGTACGACAAATTAATTAAGGTCTAATGAATTAATCAATCAATAATAAATAAATTAAATCAAATAAATTAAAATTTAGTAAAAATAAATAAGTGTGTTTTGAAACAAGACCCTACCATTGCAGCACCAACAGCAATGCCTGCAAAACCCATCTAAAAAAGAATGAAGCCAAGTATTAATTTTATAACAATTTAGCAATTGTTTTAAACTAAACTGCAGCAAGTTATTGGAACAAATGATTGTGACAGGCTTATTGATCACAACAATAAGAAAATAGTTTAAAATAATGGTACGGTACATGTATATGAAAGCAATGTACCTCACTGATTGGTGTATCCAGAACTCTTTTTTCTCCATACTTTTTATATAAACCACGAGAAACCTATAATATCAAATAATGTTGTAATATTTGACTTTGTACTAGATATTTATATGATCCTGATGTGATAATATTGAGTATGTGAAGTTTAGTTGGACGCCACTTGTGACCACCTGAGAATGTTGGTATGAGGTTGAAGGTGTCTAAAGGGCACAAAACTAGTAAATCCATCAGAACTCCAATTCACATGAAAACTAATTTGTGAAACCAGCAATGGTACCATTATGACACTGTCAACACCTCTTCCTGGTAAGTTCTTCTGGCACTGTTGATGGTCAAAGTCACCAATGAAACTTACCAGGATGGTGTAGGGTCAGTGCCGGATTTCAGACTGGGTGGTCACCCAGGGACCCCACAAAATAATGTTTAAGGGAGGGGGGGGGGGGGGGGCTCCACAAAAATGTCTTGAAAGTTCAAAAAATAGGTGTTGAAATGAAAAAAATCTTGAGAGCCCAAAATATGAGTCAAAAACAAGACAAAAAATATATGGATGATATATATGATGTATAGAGGGTTGTGTCCCATGTACTATATATACTGAATATTACTTGCGTATCTTTAATCCTTTCTTATAATTGTTTAACTTACTCCCGTATCAAATTTACACTGCACCTTCAACCGTTGTTGCCTTCACAAGTTAATAAAAAATACAGCAAGATGCGCTTTTTGGCCTAAGGCCATATACCGCATTCTTTGCAAATTTTATTCATCTACATTATATAACTCCAATTACCTACATCTTATTCAAAAAAATATGACTATGTAACTTAGCATACATTCAGAAATAGAATTGATATATTGTGCTGGTCAGTGATCACCCAGGGGCCTCCAGTCCTAAATCCGGCATTGTGTAGGGTAATGGTGATGATGCACAAGGCAACATGTGTGAGGGGGTAAACATCAAATGTGCTGATGTGTGTTTGACTTCATGTGAATTACTTATTCTGTGCTCCAAGGTTAGGCTTTATATTGGTGTTTAGCCTACACAGTACATGGACTAATAGTATTTGACACTGACTGGCTGTTAAAGCCTGGATTCCATAAGATCATCTTGATTGCCCCAATTAATACGATCATCCCAATCACCTGAATCCATATAATCAGATTGGGTAATTTGAGATACTTCTAGTCTGATTGGAGAGGTTGTGATTGGGATGATTTTATGCAAAGCAACTTTAAACTGCATTTGTTTCGTATTATCTATTACAATAGAGTCCAACCGACCTTGTAGGCTCCCTCATATTCTGCAACCTCTTCTCCGATTAGAAATACTTTATCATCTCGTTGTATTTCTTCATCGAGAGCTGCATTAATAGCTTCTCTTACTGTAAGCTAAATAAAAGACTTCATTATCACAAATTAGGAAATAAACATAAATAAACCTCGAAATAAACAATTTAATTTGTACATATTAATTTGTACATAAATATTAACAGAGTTGTTGTTTCAATAGAGCTCAAAATTAAAAACAGTGACTCCACGCATCTATGAACTAATACCATCACAAATTACGATATGCAAAACACATGCAACGCCATTTAAGATTATGCAACGAAAAAACCAAATTACTGTAGCTGAGACAGCGGTGGAGCAATGAAGATTTCTTGATCCCCGAACTGCGAGCAGCCCCTAAAAACACAAATAGAAAATAATAGTATTGTAAAGGCTTATATTCCAATGGTCTTTAGGTGGTCAAAAGATGCAGAAACCTTGGATTTTGAAACAGTTCTTGTAAATAAATATCTACCAAGAGATGCCATATTTTTGAAACAAATACTTTTGTACCCAGACCCTCTGCTCAAACTTCCGCTTTCGGTTCGGGATGATAATGTATGAGCGGCCAAGCGATTTTTTTTGCGCCGCGACGCGACTTTCTTTTGTTCGAATTCAATAGATTTCTGATTAGTTCCAGCTCAGAGCTCATGAGACAAAAGAAAAAGTCTCTTCGCGCGAAAAAAGTCGCGTAGTGGAAATTGGAAAACCGACTTAAGTGTCCGCCTTATAGAAGGGTGTCCGCTTGGAGAGAGTTCACTGTACAATTTATACATTTACATAAACATTTACATAATACATTTACATAACATATATACATATAATTATATACATAAATAAATATATAAATCAACCTCGTTCCCAGGGCCTTTTGCGGTGGGGCAGCGCGAAAAGGCCCCGGGGACGAGGAGTGTATTAATTAAATAAGTAAATAACGAATCCTTTATACCAGTAATGCCCAATTAATTATGTTTAAGATCAAACAACCAAGATTTATTTTCAATTATAGTCCTTTAGAGAGGCTTTCTTGGGACCACATATATATATATATATATATATATACAATTTTATATGTTGAAATTATATATACTCATATTAATATATAATTCATATTCATATTCAATTAATATATTCATATATTGCTTCGTTGAACACTGCACAGTACAAAGTTGTGTTGTTAGCTTGGGTTAGCTGTGTTGTACTGCATTCCCGCACTGACCCGCGCAATCAGGGCGCTCCCACTTTGCTGTTCTGACCTGTGCCCAACACGATTATAAAGTATAAAGGTACATTTTAAAACCAATTTTCTGCCTTTGTTCTTTAATTTAGGCTCATTTCTTAATCTTTGTATATTGCAAATTAGTCTTGTTGTAACTTCTAAACGTTTATAATTCCTAGATGAGTCTAGAAAATGGGGAAGCAAACGAGTCGAACCAAGGTGATGAAATTGAGGAAAAAAGCGAAATGGCAGCAGAGGTAGTGTTGCTTGCAAATGTGATTGAAGCAAGCAAAGATGGAGAAGTTGTCAAATATACAATTCAAACCAAAGAGGTTTGTGGCGTCCTTAGTGGTGAAATCAATTGTTTCCGTGTTTGCATATCAAAAGTTTGATAAGCTAGTTAATGGCCCTTATGAAATATTATTCTGATTCTGTGTTTGGAAGCCAAACAAACGTATTTTGCTATTCATCACGTTGAGCATTGAATAAAAAACACTGCTAACACAGCAATCTATAACCTTACAGGCTAATATTATATCACATGATATATTTATCTAGCCATGATTATTACTCTGTGAGGTCACTGCTAGAAGATTCTGTCTGTCTGTCTGTCTGTCTGTCTGTCTGTCTGTCTGTCTGTCTGTCTGTCTGTCTGTCTGTCTGTCTGTCTGTCTGTCTGTCTGTCTGTCTGTCTGTCTGCCTGCCTGCCTGCCTGCCTGCCTGCCTGCCTGCCTGCCTGCCTACCTGCCTGTATGTTACTTCAAAAAGTATTAGTCTGATTTTCACGTGTTTCTATTTCTTAAGTACTGTTTCCATCAATAAAAGTATTTTTTATTCACAAGAGTGTAATCAATATTATATTAAACAGATTGAAACTGGTGAAGAAAGTGATGAGAGAGGCCATATAGTGGTGCGAGAATATGAAGACTTTGAGTGGCTTGATCATTGCCTAAGGACACAAAATGATATTGAAGGAGTTATTGTAAGTTATAAGGACAATAATAATGACTTGCATTTTCATTGTCAATTGTTTTTATCACTTGATGGAAATATGGAGAACTTTTTCTATTTCTGAAATGGTGTTATTTTTATGATGATTTATAATTAGAAAAGTTATTTTATTACCTGTATTCAATTAGGTTCCACCATTGCACATCAAACAACATGTTACAGCTCATGCAACTGAGAATAAATCAAAGAAGCAACTTGGTAATTTAATATTAATTTTACAAATATTGAAGATTCAATGCCCATAGATTCAATTTCTTGGTTCCTAAGTCCATGACTAGATGGTTCCAAGAGACCCAAACACTGATGATTTATTTTGTAAATATTCATTTAATTTTTTGTCTGTATAAAGGTACTAAGACCAAAAGCATGCTCGGTGATGAATTTACAAAAGAGTGTCGAAGCTTGGAAAAGTAAGATATAAAAGATTTGGAAATTCTTTAGTTAATTTTTAGGTGCTTGTGACAAACTATTTTTTTGTGACAAACTGTCAGTAACAATGCGGTATTTTAGAGAAAAAAAATTCTTTTTGTGATTTATAGGTATATTCAATTACTTCTGGTTCATCCAGTTTTTGCCAAAGATAAGAATTTAAGGAAATTTTTAATTGATGAAGAGGTAAATATTTAAGTTGTATAATGTACAGTGTATTTTTTTTTGCTGTCCAATATTAATAAATTTACAGTTTTTGTGTTACTGTTGATTTATATTTGTGCCACATGTTAGTACTTTCAGATTTAATATCTGTAATAACTTCATTTGTTTTCAAGTGATAATTATTATACAATTTTCTCAATAATCAACTTCTGTTCTAGCTTCCCGCTAGAGTAAAAGTGAAAAAAGGAATTCTAAACAGTTTGTCAAAGACAGTTGGTGAAGTCCGATTCCATTCTCACAGGGTTAGTTCTGCATGGTTGAATGTTTTTCTTAAAAGTTGTCATCACATCACTTCACAGTTTGTGGTATCGTTTCACTTCCAGGCCAAATTTAGTCAAGGCAAAGAGTGTAGGCTGGTTGTGGTTGGCTGGCTGGGAGTGAAACTGTGAAAGGGTTGGTTTTATTAAATTGTTTTACTGTACATTCCTTCAAGGATATAGATGATGATTTTCAAAAGAAGAGAAATTTTGTGAACAAATACAGTCAAGATATCAAGAGCTGTTCAGAGGTAAATGAAGAATCAGTGTATAATAATAGTATAGTCATGTGTGTACATTTACATTAAGGTACTGTAGTTATTTTTACTCACTAACAGTAACTCATCAATTAATTTTATCGCTAAGGTTTCACTTTAGTGAGAGAAAAAAATATTTTTGTACAATGTACACTGTTTTATGTTTCTTAAAAAAGTTTCATTTTTTTTGTTTTAGACTTTTGTAAAAATGGTTAATTCACAGCACAGTAAGTACCAAGCCATAATGATCATCAACGTCAACATGCACATCATTGATCACCATCACCACCATCATTGATTCATCATCACCATCCATCATCATCACACCCAATGTCCTCCTGCAGTTTTAAGCAACAGTGGTTAACAAATACTGTCACTGATTATTTTTGCTATTATTTAGAGGTGGCATCTGATCTTGGTGCTTTTGCAACCATGGTTTCAAACAGTATAACTGATGGAGTAAATCCAAAAGAGCTAAACAGGTCTATTTTTCAATTACAGTAATGTACATCACCTTTTTTAACCATTTCATTCTTTGAGGTCTTGACTTGATAAAGGCTAAAATGAATAAATCAGCATTTGTCTTCTTTTAAAAGGTCTCTTTTACAATTTGCTGAATGCCTTGAGAAAAGTAGGGTATGTACTGTTACATGTGTATGTGGTGGTCATTTTGGTGGGTGTGGTGTATTGCTGGTAGTGGTAGTTATTGTGGTGGTGGTTAATTGTTGCTGGCAGTTATGCTCATGATAATTTTTTTGTGGTGGCTGTGAATTCTACATAATTTCTATTTTTGCATATTTTCCCAAAGGAATCACACAATGTAATGGCTATCAATAATGAAAAAACACTTGGATTCACAACAGAATTATACACAATTTACATGGATAGTGTGAAGGTTTGTCTGTTCACCTAACTTCTCTCGAGGACTGTGGCAAGGTCTCACTGTCAATGCATTTGACTTACATTATTGATATGTATTTTAATAGTTAGGTTAGTATCATAAAAATGTTTTATCTTGTAGAGCATGTTTTTGCTACGTACACAGAAGCTTGTAAAGTTTGAGAATGCTACAAAAGCACTCGAAAAAGCTAAACCACAAAATAAAAATGAGGTAATGTCAGTGATGTGATATGAACTGTACAATGAATGGAAACACAGTACAAAGGATATTCTTTGTACAGTAGTTATATTTTTTATTACTGGTACTGTATCAGTATGCACTTAATTTTGATGGTATTTTTAGCTGGAGGAAGCTAAAGACACAGCAGAGAAAGAGTTTAAAAGTATTTCAGAAAAAGCTGTAAAAGAGGTAATTCATAGTTTAACTACCATACAATTACAAACTGATTTTTTTGAACTAACCAGGTTCAAAAATCAAATATCAGGCTCAAAAAGTTCTTTCTTCAGTTTTCCAGATTTCAATGTCATCGGGTACTGACCTTCCAGTCAAGTCTGGTTAAATTTACTGAAGCTCAAATCTCAAATGCCAGAGACACCTACGCCATCATGGCTAAACTCTTATCTAATGTTAAGGCTATCTGACAATCAAACTATCATACATTAATTTAATAACCATTCAAATTACCTTTGATACTAAACAATATAATTTTAATTTTTTTGTCAAATTCAGAAAATCCATAAATTTGTTTCATTTATACATATATTACAGAATGAATGAAGATGAATGTTAGAAAATTATGTCAAAAAATAAATTATTAGGAATCTAATTTTGT
Source organism: Paragorgia papillata (assembly GCA_035771165.1). Taxonomy (NCBI): domain Eukaryota; kingdom Metazoa; phylum Cnidaria; class Anthozoa; order Scleralcyonacea; family Coralliidae; genus Paragorgia; species Paragorgia papillata. Next base: position 221,615 of record JAWNZC010000388.1, on the reverse strand, counting down.
TAAAGAATTCCAAATGTTTGATTGACTTGATATGTCTCAATGAAACAAGGTCTGAACTCATATTCAAATAAAAAAAATGGTTGTGCACAGGGGGGGGGGGTTTGGGGGGTGTGACACCCCAGACCCCCAAGAATTGCTTTATTTGTTCTATAGTCGGCAGAGAAGAGATTTCAGTTGGCAGTTGGCACCCACCAGCAGTCAGTCTCAGTGAATACTAGTACTGACGAGTGACAATTATGAGGCAGTTGGCAAAATTGAGTGTACCACCCCCCCCCCTGCAGAATTTTCTGAGGATGGCACTGGTTGTGCACAGGTGAATATGATTTAAAATTACTATGAAATTTGGACAGGAAACATCTTTATTAAGAAGCAAGATTTATTTAATGTTTTAAATACAGATATTGTCACCATCCATGTTATAAAAAGTTATTTTGTCATATATATTGAATGGCCATAAATTATTGTTCATGGGTGTCCTACTTTTCCTTTTATGATCTTCTGAGCCAGCTCATGTTTTAGTTTTACTGTGCTTGTTCTAACTTGCGTTTAAGACTCTCTGGCATTTCTGGTGGGGGTGGGCGAGGCAAGCGGAAGACCACTTTCACTGAATCATAGATGAACCATTGAGCAGCAGTTAGAGTACCGATCATAAGAATACGAGGACCAAGTCCTTTCCATAATCCTGGAAAGAATAATGTATTGTTTAGTTAAAGTATCTTCAAAGGTATTAATCATCACAATACTGCATGCTACCATAGTTAATAGAATGTATACATGGTTTGGAAAGTCATCCAAAGTCATTGTTCTATGTTTTTGTTTAAGTGTATGGAAATTTGTGCAACTTCACGGTATTGTATTTTCTGTATAATGAAGCAGTCATCCAACAACAACGATCGAGTTTATTTAGTGTGGTCTTTCATCGTCATGTGTTGTGGTGCTTCATCGTCACGTGTTCATAGAATTTACTTCCATATAAGGAACTCCATTGTCTTTCAACATGACCTTTACTTCAAGTTGAAAGACAATAGAGCTTCCAAACCATATGTTCTATTATAACTATGATGCTACATTGCTGTGAACTATTCTTTATATACCTCTCATTCCCAAATCTCGAGCAGCTTGTACTGCTGAACTGCCAACATCGTTATTAAGTTTAGATACCACAGTATCCGCAGGGTGAGAGACAACTGCACAGAACACTCCAGCTAGAAAAAAAGAAAGAAAAACATACTACATTCAGTTTTACACATCTGCTGTAATCTATACAATGTAAACACTTTGGTACTCCATGGAATCTCAGAGTAAAAATTACAGTTACTGTACTGTACATACACTGACTTAATTTTCACATGCCTCGGTTTCCTTTGTTCTTTTTGGGGAATAAATTCAATAGCCCCAGCAAAACAATAGATTAATATTCCCTCAGTCTATAAATATTCCCCTCTATATTTCTTTTCTATTGCAACTCCTGTCAACCTCTTCCATGTGAAAATTAAGTAAGTTATTTTGAGGTCCCTCGGGATATGTGTTTATTCACCTCGGGCTTCACCCTCGTGGAATAAATCACATATCCCCTCATGGCCTCAAAATAACCTATACATACCTATATAACCAGCGATAAAGGTCACCACAAGTTGTTCTCCTTTAGAGCACTCTGCTCTGTTAGAAAGAAAATGAATTTATTTTAATACATGTAATTTAAAAATTACTTTTTGTATTCTCAATTCTCAAACTGTTTTGCTCTACCTTGGTTTGGGGACGATGTAATGATAGAGATACTCAACCGTTCTTTCAAAGCATGAGAACTTCATCATGGTGTAGGGAATCTGTCTCAACCAAAGTGGTGGAAGTCCTTTATAGAATCTAAAAAGTGAGAATTGTAGTGTAAGAGGACTAAAGAGTCTACAGAAATACTCGGACAAAAGTTTCAACATCTGGCTCATATAGCATTAACAATTGCTGTTAATTAATCAATGATAATTGCCAAAACAATTGATTAATCGATTGAGCGCAGCTTTACTGTATTGCATGTTTACATGTACTGTATATAAAACTAAATAATATTTCATTCCTATGACCAACAAATTTCCTCACTTACCCTCGAATACCTTCAGCTGCCATTAATTTGGGTACTCCTTCTCGCAGTGTATTGGCCCAGCCAGGGTTTGTCTGGATGCGAACTTTCACAGCTTCCATAGGTGCCAAAGCAATGTCAGCGAAAAACTCAGCACTTGCTGAAGCAGCCAAGTAGAGTGAGGTACGCCATGAGTATGATAATTCCTAAAGAAATAAGACAAACCTTTATTACAACTTGAACAAAAAAGTACCCTTCTAAAAAATTTTCAACATTTGAACTATTTTATAATCATGTACATGCACTGGACAGTATTCTTTTGTTGGTTACTACTGTAGGCTACTTCTGGTATCTACTGTACCTCTCCGATTAAATTGCCATAGAATATCTTGAAGACTTCATAGAAACCAAATTTACACAGGCCTTGCATCGAATATCCAATGAATGTTGGTGCCCATCCTTTACCCAGACCACGGATACCTTCTTCTTTTACTGTTACACTTAAAGCTCGTCCAAGACTTGGATATTTTTCAGGATTAACCTACATGATTACATGTAAGATTGACATGATTGTGACATAAACAATGAGAGTATTCTGTATTTAATTGGTTACAATTAACATCACCCAGGGTATTATCACGATATGTACTGAAAAAATAACCAATTCATATAACCATACCTGGATTCTGCATTTAACCAAATCAAGTGGTACAATACCAGTATGCGTTATACCACAACTTAAAATACCTCCAAAACCGCACAAGGCATAATATTTTAAGTCACCAAATTCACAACTGTATTCTTCTGGAAAATGTCAAAAAATATCAACCAATTAATAATTACAGTACTAGACCTTGGTAATACCCACTATATACATGTACAACACTTTCATAATATGAATACATGTATTCTTTTGTGTGCATCTTAATAAGCCTTTCTGGCCTCGTTTGTGAGTCTGCAATTCAAAAGAATCTTTGCTTCATAACGAGGCTAGAAAGGCTCATTTAGATGCATATAAAGGGATATTTAAAGTGAAGGCCTGAACTCGTCAACAAACACCCCCCAAAACTTAAATCATCACTATTTTGTGAATGGCCCTGAACAACATTATAAGCCACATATTCTTTTCAATATCACAGTGCAATATTGTTGTACAATATTCTTGTACAATATTAAATGCACAGCAAAGAATATCTGGTTTGATTGTTGGTTTGTATTTACTGTATGTACTATATATACAGTATTACAACAGTATGTAATAGGGAAGATTGGAGACTGAATTGAAAACTGGGTATACATTTAATTTCAGAATCATTTATAGTAATGTGGGAGGGGGGGGGGGGAAGAAGCCTAATAGTCAAGTGCTCATAGGGTCATTATATTGTGTTTGTCGATGCAGGTCCCCCCATCTGCCAAAAGAGACAAGACTAAAAGTGAAATTACTCACAAGATCTGCTTGCTTTATACAGTATTTTAAAAAAGAAATATAAATTGATACATTGGAAGCATTTTAAAAATATTAAAACACCAAATCACGTGTACGCTGTTAAAACCGGCATTTTATTCACGATCGATCGCTGAATAATTTTTACAGAAAATTTCCCTGTATTTCAGGTAGATATTTTAGTGTGCACAACAGGGTCATGTCACAGACAATAAGCTATACCCAAGATACAAAGATTTTTTCTTGATATTTAATATAAATCATGTGTACCTGAACTTGAGGCTGCCATGGCCATTTTGTGTTCCCCAGAAGCGCATTGTGCTTGCTGGATGGGACTTGCGAACGGACTGTTCTTGGCTATTTGTGATAGACTTGAAAACATTGCCTTTGTTGTTCAAAACGAGTTATTTCGTTGGTCAAACTACCTTCGGAAAGTCAATTTCCAACCGGTAGATTTTTAGGCAGTGTGAAAAAGACAGGAAAGACAACGCAATGTACTCTGGACTTTGACGTCATACTCACATTTACGTCATCACTTAGACTACCAGATTGTACCAAACTATCCCTTACTTCTCTAGTCCCGTCCCTAATTATCCCTACTGTATCGTCAGGTAATTTTTCGTATTTTTTTTGCACACAATGGTAAACGTAACTATTAGAATTTGAATTTACACTGTATTTTACTCTTCTAAGTACTACTCAAAATTTTGATATTTATTGTAAAGCCCACAAGCAAATATCAAAGTAATTATCATAAGTTTTTGGGGCGTATTAAAAGTTACTCAACTACTTGTGACCGAGTGGTTTCCGTTGACGTACGTTACCATCCCGATCACTATAACGTAAGCTTCCGAATACCGAAAACCGCCCGATTGTTAAGAGCGGGAAATTTAAAGGCGGCCATGTTGTTTTTAATTTCTTGTCAAATTGTCCTGGTTTCAGCCGAATATTGACAAGAAACCAAGAAACCAAAGCTAATTTGTGGCAGTTATCAACTTCAAACAAAACTTGAGATGCTATTGCACGTAATGTTATGAGGGTGAGTTTGAGTTGTGTGTTTTAATAAGTAAATGTTTGTTCAAATGTTTGTCGTCTTGTGTCCTCATTATTCATTAACGTATTAAAAATTCAACTCGTTTCTTCTTGTTGTCTCGCAGCAATTTCTAAACGCGCTAAAAGTAAATACTACGCCAAGATTGCTTTAGTTATTCAGTCTTGGTTGTGGTGGGCATGTTTTAATATAAATAAACTAATTATGAATCCTATTTAAATCATTTAATATTTTAATATCATGAATATTAAAATATTAAATGATTTAAATAGGATTCATAACTTTCTATTTCTATTTCACATTTGCCGAATTCTCAGGTTAATTTCGCATAACAAACTTAGTAAGCTGTCCATATTTTATAATGTCCAAAACAAAACAACAAAATTAGATGAATGACACAATTCTCATTACACAGTCACCCACGGTGACTGTTGGATACTGTGTGGATACAACTCAATCTGAACCAGCCTAGGCAATTTATTCTCATGTATTACAATCAATGTTTTTTCAGTTTGAAGCCGGTATATTTTATTGCTCTACCATTCAGCTCACCAAACATTTGCTTGTTATTTACAACCTTGGATAAGCACCCCCCCCCCCCCCCCCCCAATAAGCACCACCTCCAAAGAAGCACCACTGCAAAATAATTACCATAGCCAAATAAGCACCACCCCTGAATAAGCACTACCCTGAATATTAAAGCACCACTACCACATTAGCAGCAGCTGAATAAGCAGCACTCTTGAATAAGCAGCACCCCTGGATAAGCACCACCCACAAATAACTGAAATAAGTACCACCCCCAAATAAGTACCACCCACAAATAAGTACCACCCACAAATAAGCAGCACCCACAAATAAGCAGCACCCCTGAATAAACATTACCTCTGAATAAATACTACCCTGAATAAGTACCACCTGTAAATAAGTACCACCTGTAAATAAGCACCACCCCTGAATAAGCACCACCCAAACACTAACCTTGAATAAGCACCACCCCTGAATAAATACTAACCCTGAATAAGCACTACCCCTAAATAAGCACCACCCCTGGATAAGCACCACCCCTGAGCATTTGGAATAGCTGTTTTCGTCTGAATCACTATAATTATATATAACCTGATTGATCGATAGCCTGCTTAATTAAGTAGATCTACATTAGTGGTGTGCGTCGGATCGGATTGACCCCTTATAATCCGAGGGTTTGCCAAAACTGTCCGTAAAAATTAAAACACCGGATATATGTTGCAATAGTTGCGCAAACTTTCCGAAAAGAAAACCAATGAACAAATAAATTTAAGAAAATTACTATACAATAATAATCTTATGTAATAATAGCCTTCATGTGTTGTGCAACGTGCATACAACTAGTGAATTTGTTAATTTTGTGACAAAAACAATGACAAAAGTGAATCTGATGCGGGTAAAAAGGTGCAAAATCCGATTCGTTCCGATCTGAGAAAAAAAGAACAAAATCCGATCCGATCCGAGAAAAAAAGAACAAAATCCGATCCGATCCGAACGTAAAAGTTTAGTCCGAATCCGATCTGAAGTGCATGTATAATTATGTAAATAAATACAGCAAAATTCTTCACATGCCTGATCTCTGAGCTGGGTTTAATTACTGTTTCTGCAGTTTTCTTGAATAAATTTTATCTTGGCTGCTTGTAAGAAAAGGATGCCTAGTTTGATGACTACCAAACACTGCAGATTTCCTCCAGGCACTCTGGTTTCTTCCTGTAATAAATACTACAAGACCTATGAGGATTGTCCACATGGTCCTCCAATGATGGATCCAGCTTGATCTGGTAGGGGGGAGGGGGGTGCCACCGGGGCAGATGGCAGATCTAGATTTTTTTTCACTATAGTCAAACCATTCCTAGGGGTGTCCGGGGGAAATTTGGACCTCTGAAATGGCATTTCCTGCATTTTGACGGTACTTTGAAGAAAGATTTAAAAGTTTTAAATCGTGTTTTCAATAGCGCATTTTATCAAACCTGGAAGGTGTCAAATAAATTTAGGGATAAAGTGGACGTTTTATTATACAAATACATTTAAAATTATAGAAAATAACGGGGGGAAATCCAATAAATCCCAGGAAGCTAGACATTAGAAATGTGATTGACATTTTCAGTGAAAAGCCGCGTCGCATCCCACTGCAGCGAGGCACTAATTGAGTAATTGGCACCCCCCTGCACCCCCTTGGCCAAGACCAGGGGGTGCGCACCCCCCTGTAAATCCATCACTGGGTCCTTACTACATAGATGGACCGTTAGTCTAGAGAGAACAGCATGAACTGATTTAATTTATTAGTTTAGTTTAGTTTAGTTTAGTTTAGTTTAGTTTAGACTGTACTACAGTCCCTTTTAATACCTAAGGTGGCTCCATACAGTTTCTTGAAAAATGGAAAATACAAGTTTGAGAGTTGAAAAAAACACGTGCATAAACAATTCGGAAAGAATAAAACTAAATGTCATGCATAGTTAAACAGTCTGACAATCAAAAACTGTTACCAAATAAATAGCAACAGTTGTTGCTATGGCAACAATGACGTTTCAAAATGGCTGCCAATTACCCTTCAAATCAATTTAATTCGAAAAGAACTTTGGTGACCACCAATTTTTTTTTCATTAAAACTTTTCTTGAAGTATGAATAATCAATAGGCCGATGTTTAAAAAATTCTGTATAACCAAATTTTTTAAAAATTAACAAACATGATTTTTCCGGAAAAAAAAATTATTCGTTTTGCAGAATTTTTTTAAAATCGGCCAATTGATTACTCATACTTCAAGAAAAGTTTTAATGAAAAAAAAATTGGGGGTCACCAAAGTTTTTTTCGAATTAAATTAGTTTGAAGGGCAATTGGCAGCCATTGTGAAATGTCATTGTTGCCATAGCAACAACTGTTGCTATTTATTTGGTAACAGTTTTTGATTGTCAGACTTTTTAACTATGCATAACATTTAGTTTTATTCTTTTACCAAATTATTTATGCACGTGTTTTGGACTCTCAAACTTGTATTTTCCATTTTTCAAGAAACTGTATGGAGCCACCTTAAGTATCACTTTTAAAATACCACCAGAAATCGAATGCAATATATTGTCCAATGCAATATCGTAATAGTTAAGAATGGTACGTACTGTATATATACATGTAGTGCATGTGGTACACGTGTGCGCTTGGCAGGGGCGGCGTGGCCCACCGGGACACCGGGAGATTCCCGGTGGGCCCCGATGATCTGTAAACCTTGTGGGCCCTAACAATTTGTGACTGGTGGGCCCAAATATTTTGTAGATGCTTAGCTGGTTGGCCAATAATTTTTAACCACTGCAGCGTAAAACTTGAAGTGCAATTTAGATTATGGAATACTGCAGTTCTATAGCGTTTCGAGCTGAGGCCTTTTATGAGAGAAACGTACAGTTCAATTCATTTCATAAAACCTTTAGTATTTCGAATTTTTTTTCCAATTCAACGTTGCCTATGCAGCACATTTATTTTATAGTATTTTATGATATTAATCCGTGTATTGAAAATAACAAAACTGCATGCAACTACTGTACGATTATAAATATTGTACCGTTGTTTTTCTGTTTTTAAACTTTTAAAATGTGACTAAGAGGTGTTGTCAGAACGCTGTAAATTTAATTTCAGACACCCCAAATTTCAAAATTTCCGGAGCATGCCGGCAGTTCTAAATTCTTCCTATGATGACCCTGAAAGTGGGCCCTAGAATGTGATTTCCCGGCCCCTATTTCAGAGTCACGCCGCCACTGGAGCTTTCTGTAATGCACCAGTCAATATAAACCCCCGCACCCCTCCCGGCCGGGACATAGCGGGGCATTTGACTTGCACACAGGTCAAATATCGTCTAATGCCCCGCATCCCAGGGCAGTTCCTTTATTCTAATAGCATAAAAAGCCCCGGTCAAATGCCCCCGCCCTTTAAAACACAACACAACATTTAAAACAACATTTTAATGAAAACTGTTTTAGCTTTTCATGAAAGGGCTCTGGGGACGAGAATGGAGACAGTCCGGAAATTTCCATACCAGTCTTTTCTCCGTCAGGGTAAAATGCCCCGGTCCTGTCCCCCGCTGATTGTTTGTATACAGTACAAAAGCAGTAAAATACCCCGGTATGCGCGGACGTTTTTCCTATCAAATCACAGGAAATTCCCCGGTAATGCCCCGCTATGTCCTGGCCGGGGGGGGTGCGGGGGTTTATATTGACTGGTGCATAATGTAAGTTATGTAACAGTCACAGACGAGTTTGGTAGACGTTCGTCAAACTCGAATACTCAAGAAATGTTTCGGAGCTTCTTTCTAACCGTTCATTAGAATGTTGAAGATTTGATCCCTGTCTACATGCATTGTAATGGGCCTCAAAAACGTTTTCCGAATATACAATGTAGGGAGTTTTAGCAAACGCGACGCGGACGTCAAGACGACGTCAACTCGACCGAGGAAGACCGGGTCGAGGACGCCGTCGCGTTGTGAGGAAATTCAGGTTTAGCAAAGCTAGAGGCGACCTCGTACCCAGTTCCCCGAGCCAAATTATAAATGGCGTCAGCTTTGTTGTATTTTTGGTTGAAAAAGTTTAACCACAATTTCGACCAAAAACACAACAAAGCTGACGCCATTAGTCATGTAGTAAGCATCATTTTTGAACTATGGCAACATGCAATGGACTTCAATCTGTTAGAGAAGCTCTCTTACTCGCATTTCACGAAAAAGTCATCGACGAATATGAATTTTGCTTTCTCTACGACGCCAACTCTTCAAGAGAATTATTTCCCTACTGGAAATTTAATACATTCAACTTTGAAACCTGGGATGACACAGAGTGCCGAACTGAATTACGGTTTGCTAAGAAAGACTTGGATAACCTCGCTGAAGCTCTTGAAATTCCTGAGAAATTTGTTTGCCGTCAGCGAACTGTGTGCAGTGAAATGGAAGGGCTGTGTATAATGCTAAAACGACTTGCCTTTCCATGTCGTTACACTGATATGGTCTCAAGATTTGGAAGAGGTCCTCCCGAGTTGTGTCTTATTTTCAATACCGTTGTTGACCATGTTTATGATTTACATAACCATCGTCTTCTAGATTGGGATCAGCCTATGCTACAGCCACAGAAATTGCAAGAATACGCTGCTGCAATTCACCAACGTGGTGCTCCTTTGTCGAACTGCTTTGGCTTTGTCGATGGAACTCTACGCCAAGTTTCAAGACCTGATAAAAATCAGAAGATCCTCTACAACGGGCATAAGAGGATTCATGGAATCAAGTTCCAGAGTGTGGTGACACCAAATGGAATGATTGCCAACATGCAGGGTCCCTATGAGGGAAGAAAACATGATAGCGCAATGCTATATGAATCTAACATGCTATATGAATCTAACATGCTGACTGATTTGAGACGTGTTGCTTGGGTGAATGGCCAACCATTGTGTATATACGGAGACCCAGCATACCCTTTAAGTGTCCATCTTCAAACTCCCTATAGAAGAGCAGCTCTGAATGATGAGATGGTCATGCATGTATAACAAGGCAATGAGCGAAGTCCGAGTCTCAGTTGAGTGGGTATTTGGTAACATTGTCAATTATTATAAATTCATTGATTTTAAGAAACAACTCTTTCTCGTCCAGTCCGAAAACCAGTCACAGCAGGTGGTCTTGGCAATTTGTGAATTAACATGGCATAATAACACAAAAATAATACCACAATATATCATTTGAATCGTTTTTACCTCTACTATTCAAATTTTGGGTTTTCAGATCTTGTCAGACAACCCATTTTGCAAATTATGCTAATTTATGCTAATTACTACTATTAATAATATTATTATAATCCAAAAAATGTTAAATATTTAACGAGAAATGACTTTACACCAAATTTTGGATCATGTAAAATGAAAAGCAGCATTTCACAAATTCAAATTGAAAAAATTGAAGCAATACAATAAAAAGCAAATATTATATTGATTTTTTATGATTTTCCATTGAGACCCCCCATTGTGACCCCCCATGGTGCGGCCGCGAGCGATCATATAACTTATTTTGAAATTTACAAATTTAAACAGAATTATACAAGAACATACGACCAAAATACATCAGTAAGATCGTTTTTAAGTCAGCTATCCAGATTTTAAGTTATTTTTGAGTGATATTTACTTCTGTTTGCCATTACAACGCCAACAACTCGCCGACAACTCTCGGCGAATTTTGTTCAAATTCGCCAGACTCGGCCGAGATGGTTTTCGTCAAATTTTACCAAATTATTGCTAATCTACGAAATAATTACAACAAACAAATGTTTATACTTACTTTCGGAGTTGTTAGAGCCTAAATTTTCGTTGGTTTCGCTTATATATTGACAAATAAAAGCCATTTTGTTCTTATCCATACTCCATGATCCTCGCGGGATTTCAACAGAAGGGAAGTCAGGTCAGAACTCGGGTAATACTTCATGGCATATCGTTATAAAGGTCTTATTTTAAAAAGGGATCATTCAGGATCATTTTAAGCCCTAGGGGGGTAATTTTGGTCAAAACCTCGCAGGTTCACAACAAATCAAAGTGATCCGTCACCAGTAGCGGATGACTATCGGGCCGGACAACTAGGAGTTAAGGTTGGCCTTAGCCCGGTTGGTAAGCTTTATTTAGTTTGTGCTTTGCTCGAAAATGCAAGAACTTGCCTTTATGGAAACATTGTATCCCAGTTCTTTTATTTAACACCTCCTACCCTGCAACAGTACTTTCAGTAGATTGGTGTTTAAGAATTTAATTACTGTAAATTATTTGATCAATGCATTTCTTTGAAGTATTCATGATGAATTCATCTGCTTTTATTTATAAAATTGAAATATATAATTTATGAATATGAATATTTATTTAACCACTGTAAAAAAATTAGCATGTACAATAATTAATTAAATATATGACAATTTATATTGTACCTTTTAACTTGTTTTAACAAAATTGTACCAATAAATAATAAGTCATATTAACACATGAACATCAATAACTCAAATGTATTTTACAACAAATAAAATCATAATTTCAACATTAGTGAATCTGACTACAAATTTCAACATTAATGACACTGAAACGGAAGATAGGTCATATAAAAACATTAGTGCTCTTTCTTTAAATTACTCAGTTGCTGTAGAGCTGCCAACATTTGCTGCTGCATCACCAAGAATTGCTGCTGCTGTTGTTGTTGCTGCTGTTGCTGCTGTTGCATTTGTAATAGCATCTGCTTCTGCGTTATTTTCATATGCTCCTCCTGGTTTTTCTGCTGTAATTGTAACTGATGGGAGGCATATTCCTGCTGTTTTTTCATTAGTTCCAATTCTTCTTTTTTCTGCTCTGACTCCTTTTCTCTCAGCATCTTTTCTTCAACTCCTTTTTCCCGCAGCCATTGAAGTGTATCTGATGATGATCTTCTCTGAACAGGTACCTTCTTGTTTAAATCATCAGATCCATCCTGGTCCATGGCATCACGGTGTCTCTTTCTTGTTTGCCCAAACCCCTCCATAGCCTTGTCCCGCATATCCATTGCCTTCTTCCTGTCTTCTTCATTCACTTCCTTCTTCTTCTCATTCTCCACCTCACACTTTTTTTCAGTTGCATGTGCAATTTCTATTAGGTCTTCTAAAAGCATCTCAGTTTCAGTTGGCTCTTTCCCTGTCACACCACTTTCCTTCTTTTCTCGTGAGTTTTTTGACTTGTGCTTTTTAACCAGGATCCCATATCTGTCTCTTACAGACCGTGCTGTCACATCAAACTCAGGGTAGCAGTTTAAGCTTGAAGCAACAGTCTGCCAAGCTGCTCCCCTCTCTCTGCTTCCAAACTTGTTGTAGTAAATCCCCTCAGCTGCAATCTCCCTAAGCATCATTACATCTTTGTCTGATGTCCATGACATTACTGCCCTAGAATGGCACATAGGAAGGGTAAATACTAATGAATTAAAAAATGCAATAAATTATTTCAGGAGACTACTTTGTCAAAGATGAGTTGCAGAGAGGTTTTCACTGCAAAACAGTTATATAGTATTACATAACTTACATTTCATAAAAAGGAAAAAAATAGGCCTAAGCATAAAAACTCTACATCTACTGTTATAAATGCCAGTAATTAGGATCACCAATTGCAATAACTAACTCAATTGTTTTACCCTAATTTCTTTTTGCTGCACAAATTGCAAGGCTTTGTATATGTCAGATAAATTGCCTAATGAAGTTAATTTAATATATATGTACATTGAATGTTGGCCAGTACAGTTTACTTTACAGTATACCTAATCCCCACTAAGAAATAGTAAAATTTTATTCTTTTTATAGTGTGACAACATTTTGCTTAAATCAGCTTACCTTTTCTGTGTCTCTTGACTGTCTTCTGACATGTCTTTGTTTTAAGGTCTTTGTTTTAATATAAAATACCTAAATTTGTAAGACAAAGAATGACTGAATGTTAGTTTTTTGCTTAGTTTTTGCAAGAGTGCGAAACTTTAGTAAAAATTATCCACGTTTTACATATAAAAGCAGGTTTATAATTATTACAAAAAGGTTTCTGTTTTATACATAATGCAGAAAATATTTTTCGCTACAAAACGTTGTATGTTTACTTTGATAGAAACAAGTGATGGCCAAATATACATTGACTACCATATAAATACTGCTAAATGAAATTATTATGAAAATTTCTTACCTTTTACTTGTTTTTAGTTCTTTTTTAATTGACGTTCCCACCAGTACGTGAAAACAAGGCAAATGGCGTCCTGAACTGGACGAGCCCGACGTCGTCTCAAAGGCCGGAAGTGAAAGGTTGCTAGTTTCAGTCCTAATCGCGCGTTTTCACGTCGTCTTGACGTCCGCGTCGCGTTTGCTAAAACTCCCTTGTACCTCTAACCAGACGAACGTTCGATATCGTCTCAATTTTGGTTTCAAATGCTGTCTCGGATATGACTAACTGTTGTGCAGATCACTTGGAGCTATCATTTCTGAGTTCTAATTGTTTCGGAGTTCCAAATTCTAAATCGAGTCTTTATTACGATCCTCAATTCTAGTTCAAATTTTAGTTCCTATAGACCTATATAGTTCCTTACTTAGAAATTCCTGCTTAGGCCGAACTCTACTTCTTTCGAAAAATTTTCGAAACGAACTTTCGGAAAAATTAAAAATAGTTAAGTAGAGTAAAATAGTTGAAATAACATCACAACAATTTTGTTTTTAAATTAGTCATCCCAACACGTGGGTAAACAATCTCTAGCTGTGTTCTAATTGAAGTTTGACTGTCTTTTTATTTTCCGGCATACCTCCATCGGGATTTAATTGCATGTTGCTTTGTTCGTTGCTAATTGAATATCATTCCGAAACTAGCTGGGTGTCGCTATTTGTTACATTGTCCTTGGACACAAACATGCTTCGCCGGATCTCTTGAATGAGGCCGTATTTTTTTGTAAACCACTAGTATGGATTATAACATTGAGCGTAAAGGCCTGGCCAAACGCTTTCAACATTTCATGCAACATCGTTCAACATTGTTGAACGCGTGTTGAACGAAAATTTGAACATGTTTCAAATTTCGTTCAACACCATTCAACAACGTTCAACATCATTCAACAGGGGTGGCCAAACGCTTTCAACATGTTGAATCACGGTTGAATTCAACAATGTTGAACGATGTTGAATGAAATGTTGAAAGAGTTTGGCCATTAAATCTTTTTCCTGAGAGCTTTTTTTTTGAAAAATATCTGAGTTTCCGAGCGGTACTCGAACCCATAACTGATCGCTAGTGAGATGCTTTTAACCATTGAGCTACTGAGTACTGGGATTCTGATAATTCGATATATCACATATACTGCCAGCATGTTAGTGCTTGTGCCTGGAAATTTCTTTTCTTATGATTTAAATTGGCGCCTTAACTAATATGTTATAAACGGAAGAGAATAAATAGCGAAATAAATAAAAAGAACAGCAACTATTTTTATTAACATTGGAACCAATCATTCCAGTACATTCTTTAAGAAATCTGCAAGAGCAAGAGCTCCTAAATTCATTGGCTGTTTTATTTATGTTAAAAGGGCGGGTGGGGCGTGTGCTGTTAGGGCGCTGCCTCTCACCAAAAAGGTATGCCCAGTTAGACGGGGTTATAAGTACTTGGATGGGTGACCGCTTGGGAATGGCCGCGCTGTCGAGCTTGGAACTCATGTGAGTAGAGTTGTAGTTGATCTCTCCTGTGCTTCGAGGGTTTTTCGCCGGGTTCTCCGGTTTTCCTCCCTCCATAAAATCAACACTTAACATCTTAGCTGTGATCCATGGTCTGAATTGTCTCGTATAGCGGCAGCCTGGAGCGCCTTTGATATGCCTCGACACGGCCACATGGTGCGAGTAAGGATGATTAGCCCCCAGTCCTTTATCCCCTGTTTTATTTGCATTTGTTTTCATAGAACTAAAGACGAAGTCAGAGACTGGTCACTCGACATGTTACACAGCATCTGCGTTATTGTGAATTATGAGTCATTTCCTGAAATAGTGAGTAATTTTTACCTCGTTTGTCTTCTGTTTTCTATCACCTGACGTCATAATGATGTCATTGTGACGTCACAACAACGTTATTATGACGTCATTATGACATCACAATAACGCCATTATGACGTCATTACGATGTTATTATGACATAATTATGATGTCATTTATTATATGACAATGACGTCACAATGATGTCATTATGACGTCATTGTGATATAACGCCATTCATGATCAGGTCACATTCGGACGATCGTTATGACGTCACAGGGATAGTCAACCGAAAAATCTCGGCAGCATAGCTTATAGATCGACAGTCGTTTCTGTTAAAAAAGTGCTGAGATAAATTCTGTCAGAGGCTTAGTTTCTCTAAGATAAAACAGCCTTCTCCACACTTTTGTTATATCACTAAAACTTGATTTACTCTTGGTTGCATCGGTGTACCTTTTTGAGCACGAAGCCCGAAACATGGGAGCAATTTTTTAGCCAGAAGGCTACTTTTTTTTAATATATTACTACCACCTATAGCTTTATAATTTCCAATTTTTCTAAATACAATCTTTAATTCAAGATATGATTTTGGTAAGTTTGCTGCTTGCCTTAGAGCATAATTCACGAGACATGGAGACTCGGAGTGTTACGGCGAATTAGTATAAATACACAGGTGATTATAGAAAATCGCGCGCGCTGATTGGTCGAGTTACTTCGGATTAATTCTCGATAATCACCTACAGCGTTTATCCAAAATGGCCGCCAGCCAAGTTGTCAATGCGACAGACGAGGAAATTAACAATTTTAAAGAAAATGTTGTTCCTAAAAGTACGAAAATGTGTATTTATACTAAAACAATTATTCGCCTCAGGCTCAGTGAATATCGGTGAATATGAATAATAACCTCGACTTCGTCTCGGTTATTATTCACCGATATTCACCTCGCCTTCGGCGAATAATTGTTAATTGGCGAAAGGTTCTATAAAATTTGGAGTTCTCTGTACCTATATTTTAGCAAATTTATTTTGAGTCAAATGATTTTGTTTTTGCGTCTATCTCATTCTCATTATAAAGTCTCTTCGTGTACTTGATTAATATTGCAAATGATTACTTCAAATGCAGTGCCAATATAATTAAATTATTTTTCATGAACAGAATATAATTAAGGCTAATAAATCCAAAATTTATTATAAATAAATAGTTAGCATTTGGCCCGAAAAATCTTTTCTCTTGCAGCGCGTTCTTTTTTTACATTATTTTTTATATGCATAAATAAATCAAAGCGTACTGTATTACTGTATGTACTTAATATTTATAGCAATCGGAATATCGTAAGGTGTGATATACTGCCGAAACAGAGCACGTAGGAGTCTAACGTTTCGAGGCGAAGGCTTTTCGTCAGAGAGAAAACTTGGGCCTCTCTCTGACGAAAGGCCTTCGCTCAAAACGTTAGACCCCTATACGTTCTCTGTTTGGGCAGACTATATCAAACCTTACTATATTTCGATTGTTGTTTCAACACTGCCTACGCAGCACGCTACTTTTATTTCACTGTCTTAATATTTATATTCTGTATATACGATGTATCTAGGATTACTCAGACGTTTGGTCGACGTTCGTGAAGCAGTCAAATACTCAGAAAATGTTTCTTAACATCATTTTTTGTCAAATCAAGGTTACGCTTGAAAAAGAAAAAAAAAGCCAAAAAAATGCGTGTCACAGCGTCGATTTTAGGTCGAGGTCAGCGCCCTGACCAGAAACAGAAGATTTTCTTTATTTAATTTAAGTCTATGGTCAACTTGGAAGCATTTGATGCGAGCGTATTACCGTTACACTCAGTTTATTACTGTTTGAGGAAGGAAGGAAGGAAGGAAGGAAGGAAGGAAGGAAGGAAGGAAGGAAGGAAGGAAGGAAGGAAGGAAGGAAGGAAGGAAGGAAGGAAGGAAGGAAGGAAGGAAGGAAGGAAGGAAGGAAGGAAGGAAGGAAGGAAAGAAAGAAGGAAGGAAGGAAGGAAGGAAGGAAGGAACGAGCGTATTTTTCAGATAAAGAGTTATACCGGTTAAAGTGCCTATGAAACGAAATTTCACTTCAGTTTTTTTACGATTGTATTTGCAAGAACGCCTAAGATAATGAGCAACGACGTCACACGTTGTATGTGGGAGAAAACGGAAAATCAGTCATCTTTGGATTGGTTTGACTAAACTGAATCAAACCTTGGGAATTCTTCTTGGGGTATGGTCTGATTACATCTGAAATGTGTGGTTTGGTGTAGTTAAACCAATCCAAAGATATGACTGATTTTCCGTTTTCTCCCACATACAACGTGTGACGTCTTGCTCAAATTGCATAGCCAAGAACTCAAGAATGAGATAATATTTGAAAGGCATGTAAAAGCCATTTTTCATTATCTTAGTTAATAGCGCGAAAACTACGCATCAGATTCTCTTGAAATTTTCAGTGAGTGCTCCTGCCATGCTCCTCTGTGCAATAAAACAACAATAGTGCCAACGAATTTTTCAAGGTGTTCTTCCAAATACAATCTTAAAAAAGTGAAGTGAATAGGCACTTTAAATGTAACGCGTACCTCTACTGGGGTACCTCTACTTTCAAAAATTATTAAAAGTATCGAAAATTTTCGGTTAAAATTTTCGGAAAGGTCAATCCAACACATTGTCATTGTTCAGAAATACTTTTATTGTAGATACATTTAGTTACATTCATACTCTATTTTCAACAAGATATCCAAAGTTTGGAAGTCTATTGAAATATAAATTAATCTTTATACTCTAATATATTTATAAATACACTCATCTATTTATATATACACATGACGGTATGGCTCAGCCAGCTTATTTCTTTCCTTTTTTTTTGTTAATAAAATTTAATTAAATAATTACAAGTGCAGACGATAACAGCGCGTTATCATTTTGATTTTCCATTATAGACACAATGTTTGGTTAACCTCTGAGTTATAAAGCTTAATATTATAAACTTCTATAGTTTTTAAATATCATTTTTGTATAAAACCTATAACTGTTAATTAGCTTATATTTTTACTTCATGAAGTTTTCTCATGTGTTTCTTCAGATCAAAGTTCCTACAGAAGCCTTTGCCACATGTATCGCACGTGAACGGTTTCTTGTCGTTGTGTGTATGCATATGAAATGTGAGGTTGTACACCTGATGGAACGCCTTGCCACAGATGTGACACTTGAAAGGCTTCACGCCCGTGTGTGTCAGGCGATGGTTCTTGTAGTTGCCTTTCTGGTGAAAGCCCTTGCCACAGATATCGCAAACAAAAGGTTTATAGCCGGCGTGTATCCTCATGTGTGTATTCAGCGTAGACGATCGGTTGAAGGCCTTTCCACATTCTTTACATTTGTGAGGTTTCTCTTTGGTGTGAATTATCTTATGTCTACACAGAGTGCTGGCCTGACGAAACCCTTTCCCGCACACCTTACACTTGAACGGGCGTGCGCCCGTGTGCACGGGCATATGTCGGGTGAGGTTGTAATGAGCGTTAAAGACCTTGCCACAGACTTCGCAGGAGAATGTCTTGTTCCCGGTTGTGCGTCTTTTTCTGAAGTTCTTCCTCGGGGCATCTATGAGTGTATCTGACCGGAGAGTGTCATGAATATGGCCGAAACCGTTGTTTGGTAGGAAGGCTGTTGGAAAGAACGGTTGACTGGAAGGCCCGGAGTCATCGCTTTTTGTAGGCGAAGGAATGATATCTTCTGTCGTGGGTCCTCGTAGCATAATCGGTCTTATGTCGCTGTTGAGTTGTTTTGGAGGACTGCGCAGGACGCTTGGCATAACCGTCGATACAACTGGCCAAGATGTGTCGAGTGATAAGGGGTCGAAGATCTTTGCGATTGGACTGTACTGCCCTTTTTGTGTCCCGAAGCTAACTACCGGTTGATAAACACTGAGATTGATAGGTCTTAAGAATTCGTTCGATATCATACTGAAGTTGACTGGTGTTGAAACATCTCGAGAGGCCAACTCCGGCATCCATTCTATGAAAAAAGAAATAGAAGGAACAAATAAATTTAAAAGGCCGTAACTTATCGGTTGACTGATGCTATGCATAATTTACGTCTTTGCCAAAAGTGTCTGCGACGTTGCTTCAGGGCAAGAGAACCGTTGTAACGGTTTTCTATTGTATATAATACACATAGAAGAAAGATTGTTTTGTTAAGTACCTTTCTTGAGTTTTCCTGTACCACTTTTCTTCGCTCGGAGCTTGACTAAAAATGATCGTGGCATGTCGAAGGCGTTTACTAGCTTCGGTGGGCGATGTTGCTGTTTTTCTTTTTCTGGACTAAGATAGATAAGAATCGCGTCGATTTAATGACCTGATGCGTCGTTTATCTTTTTACTGCGGAGTAGTTCCCGATTGCTCGTTCTTTACTGCTATATACCTGCTTGTGCTCACTGCTGAGGAGATGTTCTCTAGAGGAAAGCTAGTTCTGCAATGGGCTAATGGGCGACGCGTGCGGCTTATTAAAAACTCGTGTGCTCTTTTTGTCTTCGATGTGCATTATGTTAGCTGAAAAGAGCGCAATACAAACAAAAATATTCTTTCTTCTAATTGAACACGCGCCTATTAACCTAATAACAAAGGACCCAATCACAGAATCTAATTATAAATTGGTACAATAAGCTCAACGTACCCATTGCACCTATGTCAATTAACCCGTAATTATCAAGCACATTTGCATTTTCCTATAAGCCCACGCTTTTACCTTCATCGCATGGACTCTACCTCAAATACCCCTTTTAAGCTTCTAGACGTATTTTCAAATGGATAATGTGAATGCATCGGAGTTTAACTCTATTTAGTACGAAATGTCGAGTTATTTACGACAAAGCATAGTAGGTGTTCGGTTTGCTTCAATGTTTCACGCCAGGGTTTAAAGGAAGAACAGTGTTTAATATACAGAGAACAGTTAGGGTGAATCGATTAGCTAGAACTGCTTGTAAATATTTGATGATAGATCTTGTTTTGACTGTTAGCTTTCTTGCAGAACGTCGTTGGTTTTTGACTCAGCAACGTATATAGACACCTTTGGGGAAAATAGTGTTACTAATTAATGTCTGTTGTTCTGAGGAGTCTACGCCGCCCTTAATTGTATCTAAAGCTAACCAGATCTTATATATACTAAGCCACTCGTAAACACTTTTAGGAAATATTAGAAATTTAGGATAATATATACTGTAGCTAACTAGATCGTAAAAAATGTCCAAGTTTTTTTGTATCTTATTTTAATATCACAATTTTTGTTTTTTATCGGTATTAAAAAGGTTTAAGATGAGAGAGGATAAATCACATTGCGAAGAGATGTCTCGCTTTTTTTAAACATACCCTCGTTTTTAATTTTTCTTTATTCAATATTATCTTAAACGTAGTGAGCTAGTACAATAGGTTTAACGATAAAAAGATCCGATAAGTTTGGATCTATATATATCTTTGATATTCAATAATATGTGATAAGTCTAGTCATCTTCGAAAGCACTGTAGTTTTTTCAGTTATAGCGAACCAGCTATTCTGATTTCAAATGGAATTCCTCTATAGCTAAACTAATTTGTTTCAAATTGAAATTCTACTCAAACTCAGGTCCCGTTTTAAAGAACAACGCCTTTCTTTTGCTTTTCCGATGTTTCTAATCAGGACTGAAAAATCTTAAACAGATCGATGTATACATTGGTTAAACTAAACACAACTTATCTATACAGTTGATATATGTATCTATATATTATATATCTATATATATATATATATATAACCAGATGCTTTTCGATGTAAATTGTTCGGCTTCTCAAATCATGTTTACAAATACACAGTGCAAGATATCGTTTAGTGCAAACTAAAGAAAACCATGGACACAAACACTCCGCTTTAGGAAAAGCGTCTATTGAATTGACAATACCCGTAAAACACAGCATGAGTATATATCAGAACTCAAAACAGTTATGTTTTAAACAATGATACTAGTATACCCAAGATCGAAACATTTTAAAAAATCAAAACAGAGAGGATTATATTCGGGTTTTTTTTCGAACTGCTTTCCAAAACTGTTTTTGTGGGGTTTTATAGGGTTTTTTTCATCTCTGCATGGAAGTGAAGATCGGGAGTGAATGAAATATCTATTGTTTGGAAGGACATAGGACGGCGTGTCGTATCTTGGCCAAAATTGATACACAAAACAGACAAATTAAATTTAATTACTTCAGCAATGTACATATGGAATAAAACTACATGATGCCGAAGATACGGCAAAAATAGCGACCGATTCAACGCTCAAGAACATTTAAGAAATTTCTAATTTTGCTCGTCTTTTTAAAAGGTATCCACTATGTGTACCTACGCGCTGTTTACTGTACAAATACAAGGGCTTTTCCTTGGTTTCTCTCCTGCACGTGTTCCAGACCGCGACGTTCGTTGTTTTTATGCACGTATATACGTATAGGCCGTAGGGCACAGAGGAAAGGAATAACAATAACAAAATCTGAGAGTAAAGTAAATAAGTTGTTTACCAACATTTACATTTATTCTATTTCCTCTAGCCGGCTCACCGTTTTTCGTTCCTCTCTGAAACTCAAAGCTTAACCAAGAACAAGAACAAATGGTGGTCCCCGTTTTGTTCGAGGGCATTATCTAGCCGAAGTAGGTTGCCATTAAACTAGCAATTTCCTTAATGATGTGGGTTTTTCCGCTGTAAAATAATTTCTATAGCTTGCACGCGTATCCTAGTTGGACGCCAGTGCAGAATAGTTAGTAGAATGGTCAACAAATAGAGTCCCCTGCAGTTCACACCACCTGCTAACGTCGCTTTGCCTTATTAAACCTCACCAATACTAAATATTTTATATTCCAACGGCCCCAAAAAATGCTCTCTCACCCTGTTTCTGCACAGTATGAAGGCTAAATACCAAGAATTTTTCTAGGATTTTAAAACACTTTTTTACAATACTCTACGCTATGGCTTATCATATATAAGATAGTGTTACTTAAACTGTAGTAAAACTGTCGAGTGATGCTTGTTAATGAACTAGAAATTCTACGTCTAGCCATGATGCCACCTCTTCCAACAGCAAACGCTTTGCAATTGATCGAGCAAGACTATGAACCGTTTACGTTCTTAAAATGACGAGAAAATTGCAAGTGTTTCAGAATTGTTATAGAAATTCCTTCTTGTTATTAAATCATGGTTGTTGTTAATTTTTTTGACACCTTACTGTGAGGCTTGCCAAGGTCAATAACCTCGAATGATTAAAGGGTTTCATTAAGATTTACGACAACGAAAAATACATATACAGTAGTATGATAACAGGATCTTTAAAATTGTGAAACTCCTAACAGGGAAGGAAAGTGAGACTTTAGAAGTAGGTTTGTCGTGTTCTGTACTATGCACGTAAAAAGCTCACATGAGCTTGTCAATAAGATCTGTTTGCAAAAAGCTTGTATATAACAAGTCTGGGAACAGGTTATAAGAATGGCGTTATTTGTTGAAGAAAGCTTATTATCAACCTTATAGAAACTTATTACAAATTTTAATGTTCCAGCAAGTTGTTGGAACAACCTACGATATATTTAGGGTGTACAAAAGTGTGATGCTTGAGAACGAAAGATACATTGTATTTTATGAGCTATATGGAATATTAATTTGTTGAAACTCTCAACAGAGTTGCCATGAAAGAAAAAAACCGGTTAACTACTGTAGCTCTGACTTATTCCTCTCCGACTAATTGGACTGTAGACGATATATAGTATTTTATTCTGGGGAATGCTAGACGATTTAATTCATTTCTGCCTATGGGGAAACTATCGAACAGAGGTTATACTAGAGAGTAAAAAAGTAGAATCCTCAGGAGTGTTTTAGATAGAGCAAAGTAAAAAGGTGATAAACTGCTGGAAATAGTTTTGATAACGAAATACTGACATTTCGAGTGGAGCCCTTTAGAGTAAAATGTCCTCCTTGGGAACATAGAGAGAAAATATTATTATTTTGTGTTATAAAGCGTGCAATCCAATCTGATTCCCTTCTTTCTGTACTTCAGCAGTAGAGAGCTGAGAGTTTAGAGTGTGCTAACTGAGAGAACACATAGATCACTTGATCAATACGACTTTGTTCTACTTAATTGCTAGTTTAGACTTTCCTATCTTGAAAAAAACCCATCTATAGACTATACATCCGCAGTTTGTTTCTTATCAACTCATATCCTTATCAATATCCTATTTTTTTCAAAATGTTGTGCCTAAAATCTTGCGTGGAAAAAGGAATCTTCCCGTCGTGTAAATAATCTTGACACGAGGAAAGCACCCTGTTGACCGTCAATTGTTGACCTTGTGCTAAAGAACAAGTTACGTGGGCTGGTTGGAATAGAATTGATTTTCTCTTGTTGACAACGAGTTTGTGTCTATCTATGTAATTAAATAACTGTGATGATTCTTTTGAGACACAATATCCTATTGTGGTCGCCGCCTTGCTTCACCGCCTTATTTATCTTGTTTGTCGAGTTCTTCATCAAGGAGATCTTGTCTTGGTGTTATACTTGTGAAGTAACGAAACGTTTGTTATGTATAAAGAATAATTATTTTAACGATTCAGAGATTTTGTTTAAAAAAAAGTAGAGTGCTGCGTAGGCAGTGTTTTGGATAGAGCAAAGTGAAAAGGTGGTAAACTGCCGAGATATTTTTAGCAACGAAATACTGACGTTTCGAACCAAGGCCTTCGTCAGAGTAAAAAAAATTAGGGACATGATCTAATTTTATACGTCGGAGTTATGAGAACGGCTTGACATTTATAATTATTTATAATGTTTTAAAAGATCATATATATATATGCCATTATGATAAAGTCACTCGCTCACTCGCTCACTCACTCACTCACTCACTCACTCACTCACTCACTCACTCACTCACTCACTCACTCACTCACTCACTCACTCACTCACTCACTCACTCACTCACTCACTCACTCACTCACTCACTCACTCACTCACTCACTCAATCACTCACTCCCTTCCTCTCACTCCCTCACACATACTCACTTACACACACTCACTCCCTTCCTCTCACTCGCTCACACATACCCACTTACACACACTCACTCCGTTCCTCTCACTCGCTCTCACATACCCACTTACACACACTCACTCCCTTCCTCTCACTCGCTCTCACATACCCACTTATACTCACTCACTCCCTTCCTCTCATTCACTCTCACTCACTCACTCCCTCCCTTCCTCTCACTCGCTAACACATACCCACTTACACACACTCACTCCCTTCCTCTCACTCGCTCTCACATACCCACTTATACTCACTCACTCCCTTCCTCTCATTCACTCTCACTCACTCACTCCCTCCCTTCCTCTCACTCGCTAACACATACCCACTTACACACTCACTCCCTTCCTCTCACTCGCTCTCACATACCCACTTACACATATGCACTCACTCGCCCACATCAAAACATGTTGCAAAAACTTTTTTTTTGCAAAAGCAGGTTTTTGAAAGTACCCGACAGGAAGTTCTGAGACAATGGAATTAGATAACTTTTATTACAAACGTATCTTTAACAAAATAAGCCTTTATCCTTAACTAGTGAACCCATAACTTCAGGGATTGCAGAACTTAGCTGATTATCTTAAAATATTTTGCAAGGTGAAGCTATATTTATTTACCTAACTATATTTATTTACCTCAGCTTGAAAGTTTGTTTTTCTCGTTAAGTATTTTTTTTCAGACATCTACCAATATATTATTAACTACGCTTAGCAGATTTCTCTCCTTTGAAGAGTAAAATCGTCTGGCGTTAGCTAGAGTAAAATAAAGTCGACTTTGCAGTGAAAGAGTTGATTGAGACACGCTATGAAATACTGACGTTTGAGTGACGGGCTCCACCCGAAACATCAGTTATACTCTTATAATTCACAGGGCTCTGCTCGAAGCGTCAGTAGTATTTCGTTATCAAAACTACTCTCGGCAGTTCACCATCTTTGCACTTTGTTCTATCCAAAACACTGCCTACACAGCACTCTATTTTCCATATTTTACTCTGATAAAGGGCTCTGCTCGAAGCGTCAGTATTTCGTTATCAAAACTATTCTCGACAGTTCACCATCTTTGCACTTTGCTCTATCCAAAACACTCCCTACACGCAGCACTCTATTTTCCATATTTTACTCTGATAAAGGGCTCTGTTCGAAGCGTCAGTATTTCGTTATCAAAACTACTCTCGACAGTTCACCATCTTTGCACTTTGCTCTATCCAAAACACTCCCTACACGCAGCACTCTATTTTCCACATTTTACTCTGATAAAGGACTCTGCTCGAAGCGTCAGTATTTCGTTATCAAAACTATTCTCGGCTTTTTACCATCCTTTTTTCCATGCAAAGCTTTAGGGAAAAAAACTTGTCAACGAGAAATTTGTTGAAAGACGTGAAAAATATCTCTAACAACACATTTGATGCGCTCTACAAATATTTATAAACGATCTGTCATTTAATCAAGACAATGCTATAGAGATGTTACTATATAAAATCACAGTTATAAAATATATAACACGTTGTTCTTAAGTGACATTCCTCTGTTTTGATTCCATGACGCCGACTTTGTGTCTGAATCTTAGAGAATGGGAAAAAGACTTCACGACAGAGCTATGATGGATTCTTCGAATATACTTATTATACAAGTGTCGTTTTAGTTTATCAAGTATTAAAGAATGACATATCAAATACCACAGGTTGTAATTTAGCTAATAATCGAGAAAGAATGCTTGTAATTGCTTAATTATCAACGCTCGTTTGTATAAGTATATGTCTGGAACACAATAGATATCCTTCAAGGCACGCGTTTTTATTAGAGTTACTAATCCTTTTTTTGAATGCAAATCCAATATCACGGTGACAGATTGACTGTCGAAATAACGATTCAAACGAAGGATTTTCATTGCACGACGATCATATAGAATGACTGAATGATTATATTTGAATGAACTGGTATATAAAAATTATCGAAAAAAATAGACGTATTGCATGCATGCATATTTTCTTTTTGCAAAATATGTTTCAGGTTTTAGACTAATTATTCTATGGTTCTGAGGGAAACTGATATGGCTCGTTACGTCTAAGGCGGTAGACGTTAGTTAGCTCAAATACTCAGAAAATGTTTGAGCCTCAAGACAGGGATCGAATCTGCAACATTTAGATACTCACACTAATCCGTATTCGTTTAATCCGTTTTCAAACGAAAATGGAGTCCTCGTATCGAAAACGTATCAAACGTTTTCCGTCCACACTATCGTTTTCGAATCGTTTTCGCCGTTTAGTAAAACGCTAAAAAGATCTACAGGGGTATGAATGAATAGTTCTAGGTGACTGAAACTAAGATAATATAATCGTGACATCATCGTTTTCCAAAAGCTTCGTTTGTGCCGTCCACACTGGTGCAGTAAAATTGCGTCCTCGAATGTCTCCACTCTGGAGAGCGTTTTCGAAACGCTCCGTTTTCGGTCACCGAAGACGCCGGATTAGTGTGGACGAAAGGCCTAACCCCGTCCAATATGGCTGAACTATTGGTGAGAGGCAGCGCCCTAACAGCACACGCCAGCCGTGGTATAGTTAAAGTGACATATATGGTATAGTTAAATATACCATATATGGTATAGTTAGTGACATTATGCATACATAAGTATCTTAGCTTATATAGAAGTAATGAAATTAAGCAATAAAAGCGCAGAAATGAATCACGCAGATGTGATGTACTAACGACGAGACTATTCTGATTAGAGTCACTCAACTGTTTGATGGTTGGAATCAAGATGTTTTTAAAGAACATAGGCCTAGCGTATAACTTAGCATAGCTTAAGGAGAGATAAAATTAACCAATCAAAGTGCTGAAATGCATCACACATATGTGATAGCGACGAGACTATTCCAATATTCTAAACAAAGTCACTATGACTGACTATTGTGATTCAATTTCACTTGACTGTTATTGGAATCAAGCACCTATATAGTCCTATAGCTTAGCTTAGGATGAATAAAACTCGCCAATCAATTCAAAGTGCTAGTAAATTACATCATACAGTAGATTTACTACAAGTCTCTGTCTTTGTCAAAAGCGAAAAACGGAAAGGGGGAGAGGGAGAACAGAGGGTAGGGGAGTAGAAAGACTGAGGAGGAATGAGTTAGTGGCAGTAGGGGACTAGGTACAAGAGACGCTGAAGGTTACCTAACTCTCTCTTGATCACAGAAACGGGTTAGGCTATTGATGTTGTGACGTCAAAAAATCACTTCGATTTTTTAACTAATTTAGGATTAAGGTTAGAATAGGGACGTGAATAATATCATCTGAAAAAAGACCAATTCGAAGAGAGTCGAGTTTTTGCTTGGGGATATAAAAATGGAGTATGCGTAGGCGGTGGCTAGAGGATGTATAAAAATAGATGTTGAACAAGCAGTTGCTGATATGATCGTGTAATTAGAATGAAACGTGTAATTAGAATAAAGCGTGTATCTTCTCCTTGACGAAAACAAATTGGTTGTCTATCTCTGATTACAATGGCGACGAGAGAATAATTACAGCTCTATAGATAAGGATTGGGAATTGAGGGTAGATTGCAAGGAAAGGTATTTCCTTTGTTGTCTAAGTGGTCAAACGAAACTTGGATAGATAGATACTTTTATTTAAAGCTGGTATCAATAGAGACCCTATATGGTGTACTACTTTATCAAGTAACGAAACAAAGCTAAAACCTAGACTATTACTACATATAAAATATACTAAAAATTATCTACAAACTCTTACAGATAATTATTATATAATGCAGCCATGGTAATAAAATGATTTCTTGCTGCTTTCAAGTTTAGATCTATACTGACAGTGTCTTTGTTCAGTTTAAAATAATTATAAAAAAATTGTGGAGAATGTCCACTCATACAAAGTTTTACAAATTCGTAAACATGCATTTCACGTCTGCTAATTTCTAGGGTATGAAAGCTTTGATCATCGTTTTGAATTTTGAAAAACGTAGTAGACAAACTATATTATAAGTAGTATTGGGCATTTCACTCAACTACATATCATGTTCTCAGGATTTTGGGTGAAGGAAAATTCGAGTGTAGAATATATACATGTAGACAAACTAGTCTGTTTATATTATAGGTGAAGCTCCTACATATAACTGTAGTTTCTAAAGTTATTATTATAAATTTAGACGGTTTATGAATAATTACAATGATCATACACTTGACTTAATTGCCCATTCTTTTCCCATGTCTGATACTACAGTCTTTTCTAGATCTTTGCGATACGTTTGTTTGATTCCTCGTGCACAATGTTATGTAGAGCGAAATCAATAAAGCACCTCTGTCTTAATTCAACGTTTCTTTGTAGTACAAAAAAACACATTGTTAAGGTATATACAAAACTTCGAGGCTTTGCGAAAATGGTTTCTATTTTTATTCGACGTTTCGAGTAAAAGGCTAGGATCATCAGGAAATGTGAAGATGGTTGCAAACCAATCTAATAATAAAGAGGAGTGCTGCGTAGGCAGTGTTTTAGATAGAGCAAAGTGAAAAGGTGGGAAACTGCCGATAGTTTTTATAACAAAATACTGACGTTTCAAGTGGAACATTTTTTACTCTGATGAAGGGGCTCTGTTCGAAACTCCAGTATTTCGTTATAAAACTATTCTTAGCAGTTTACCATCTTTGCCCAGTCTAATATAATAGTTGAATAAATCAATGTTAATATTTTCTTAGATTCTTATCACTCTTATCAAATACTCAAAGGTAAACGAAACTGGATTTGCAGTTACTTAAAGTTTTCCCTTGTATTTAAGATTACTGGGTTCCTATGTGGTGGATATCTTGTTCTTATATATTCAGGGAGCTATAAGTATACTTATACTTATCATATACACAATCTGGATATCCAGTCTACTTTTCCGACAGGTGAAATCACTCCTATTAAAAAAATCACTTGAGATAACCCAAAGCACTTTTCAATAATTAATTATATAGATTTGAGAATAAAATATTTGAAAGGTAATTGAGATAAACGTTTAATTATATATTCAGACACTTGAACCATGTGTTTTCTTGGCATGGGCTGTCTACATCACCTAGCATCAAAATCTCTCTTTCTTTTTAGATATTTTTTATCTTGAAAGATTGTTTGGGTTATAGCTTCTTAACTGATTTTATGAATCCGTATAAGCAGCATGATATGTAGACTATGGTTCATGCATTATGGTTCATGCATAAATTTAAAATGCGTCCAAGTAATAAAGAAAATTATACTCTAACTTGGGCAACGAATAATAATAGTTCCTATATCAATACCTTATTCGCAATGGTTTTATAATTCCCGTTTTGTTTTGTAAAATTGAGAATAACCCTTGTCGATTATGGAGAAAACCTTTATTTGTTTGCTTGTTGACAGAATATGGGCACTGTTTCTTTCTGGGCGGGGGTTTCTTGTCTTTCTTTTTGGTATATAGAAAACCACAAATAATTCATTTATATATATTTGATTGGAAATCTCTAGGTTCTGAAATTAACTGTAAGAAGATAGAAACGTAGGATTGAATTTCGCCACGATGCTATCAATTTAGCAGTTAAGCAATTTTGCATAGGTTGTATCTTTTTTCTAATTTCGTTTTTCCCCCCCAAAAAACTGCAATCGGCAATTTTTGATATAAATAAATAAATCATATAAGATAGTTATTTTTCGTGCA
The DNA here is from genome assembly GCA_035771165.1 of Paragorgia papillata. NCBI lineage: Eukaryota > Metazoa > Cnidaria > Anthozoa > Scleralcyonacea > Coralliidae > Paragorgia > Paragorgia papillata. The sequence continues at coordinate 191,774 of JAWNZC010000388.1, read as the reverse complement.
TACGGCAAAAAATTTGGACAATTCTTGGTGTAATTCTTATTCTAAAATGTCAGGTGATTTATCATTTTATTATAGGGGAAAAGACCATATGGACTGGATTTAAACTAAATAATGCACACACGCACACAAACCCACAAAAGAAAATCTCCTTTTTATGTGTTGCTAATAAATGTAGTCATCTCTATACTGATAAATGGAAATCCAAACAAACACACAGGTGCAGATGAAATAGGTATACAAATAAAGCCCTTTCTTTTAGCACTGTGCGTCTTAACATTCTGCAAATCTCATTTTCCGCCTAGCACTTGCACCCTATGTTCTCCATTGAATAGAGTCGCGTGGCTTTCTTGTTTTAATCTATTACTCTATTTATTAAATTCAACCATGGCTTGCGACTTTATTGTTTATTGTTTAAAAGACATTGAGTTATTTAGCTCAACGAGGTCGACTTTTGGTAATGAGGGACAGAGCAAGGTGGGCTATGCAACAACGGCGCTGAACAACGCCTATTCATTCAGGTCGCGTGTCGCACAGCAGGCCTATGGCTAGTTTGCTCAGCTTTTGTTTAGAGCTTTTCTTTTCAAACTTGAGGCACACAGTGTGGTCGAAAATAAGTTTATAACAATTTAATATTTATTTGCTTCGCCCATTGCAAATGATTAAAACGGTAATGTTGCACCAAAAGGACCTTTGGGGTTTATTTTACATCCATGTTTCTAAAATCATGGTCTACTTTACTGCTTATTATACTTGTTGTCTTTTGTTGTTGTTTTTGAGCTGATTGATCCATTGCGGCTACATGTATATCAAATACAATATGATAGATTGAGAATACTTTATAAGATCTAACATTTCTTTGCGCACTGGAGTCTAAATGGTAATGCATTCATGATAATAGTTGCACGAAATATCGAACATTTAGCCCAGTTTTTAAATGTATACCCCTGCCTTGATTAGGTGCCTTTGATGTTTTCTGCCTGATTAGTCTGTTGCGGCTATATCGAAGACAATCTGATAGATTTAGAATACTTTATAAGATCTAACATTTCTTTGCGCGTTGGAGACTGAATGATAATGCATGATAATAGTTGCACGAAATATGGAACATTTAGCCCAGTTTCTAAATCTATACCCCTGCTTTGATTAGGTGCCTTTGATGTTTTCTGCCTGATTAGTCTGTTGCGGCTATATCAAATACAATCTGATAGATTTAGAATACTTTATAAGATCTAACATTTCTTTGCGTACTGGAGACTGAATATAATAATGCATGATAATACGAAATATGGAACCTTTTTCGAAATATGGAATCTTGAAGCCCTGTTTTTAAATCTATAACCCTGCCCTTATTATGTGTTCTTTATGTTTTCTGTCTGATTAGTCTATTGCATTTATCCCGAAGAGAATCTGATGAATTGAGAATAATTTATAAAATCTAACACTCCGTTGCTGCGCAAAGCATATAGTCAACTAATGAAGGAGTGACGATCATTACATGCGCGCAGCAACACAACGTGCTATAGACCTATTATATTTCAATTCTATGTATTTAATCTTTATTATGCCTTCGTGCACGTGTGTTTTACCGTTTATTTTTTTGCCGCTTGAATAATCCATTGCGTCGTTTTGCGAAATTGAGGCTGTTTTAATAGCTCTATAGAGACGAGATCTGTGCATGCTTTGCGCAGGTTCTTGAATAATTAATTAGCAATCTCGCACCAGACAAGAAAATGCTAGATCTATTAAAATGCTTTGTTGCATGCTAAAATGTTTAAATGTTCTGTAATATCTTAGTGCTTTTACTTTGATATTTTTACTTTATTCCACTTCCCTGACAAGTTTTTCTTACTAAAACTAAATCTAATGACTGGATTGAGTGGTATTCTTTGTACAATGTCAGAAGACAATACTTTACAGCTCCGTATAGCGCTATATAAACAGGGAAGCATTTCATTTTCTTCATCTACTTGCTTTGAAGTAGTCTTTGCCTCTGTTGTCTTTATAATACACTACAGAAAATACAGATTACAAATTCTTAAAGGATTCACTAATATTGATAAGTATAGGCAAATCAAAGATGGCGAAGGCAAATCCAAGATGGCGCCTTAAGAAGACAAATCCAAGATGGCGGTTCAAGTAGCCACGTTCGCAAAAACCTTACTGGGTTTTTCTTTTGCAAAAAAACAAATGCTTACAGAAGTTTGTTTGCACAGGACGTTAAGACTGGGTGTAGTGTAGGGATTTTTTGTTAATTTCTAGAAAGATCGACAAAAGTATACAATTTCTATACAGTGTATTCAGTCATTGATATAGGACCTCGTAGTCCAGTTATATATAGGTCAGTGATCACTCTCTTTCAGTCATTGATATAGAGCACCCACAGTCCAGTTATATATAGGTCAGTGATCACTCTCTTTCAGTCATTGATATAAGGCACCCACAGTCCAGTTATGTATAGGTCAGTGATCACTCTCTTTCAGTCATTGATATAGAGCACCCACAGTCCAGTTATATATAGGTCAGTGATCATTCTCTTTCAGTCATTGATATAGAGCACCCACAGTCCAGTTATACACTCTCTTTAAGTCATTGATATACATACATTATAGAGGACCCACAGTCCAGTTATATAGGTCAATGATCTCTCTCTTTCAGTCATTGATATACATTATAGAGCACCCACAGTCCAGTTATATATAGGTCAGTGATCAAAACACGTCCGGCTGCGACGCAGGCTACCGTGCCATAGTTCATCAAGTTCATGCCTTGGGGTACAGCCATAGCTGTGGTTTAGCCTTGCGGTTATAAATACCTCTCGTCACATTACTCACAGATCAGTTGTGAATATAATGTCATGCCACAATTGCTGCGACATTTCCTTTTCTGTCGTTATGTTTAGAGCAATGTCAATGTCATCATTTTTAGAATTGTCTTGGTTCTGATTCAAAGTCCTTTTTGCAGTCAGACATTACTATGTTATGCCGTGTTACGCATGCATGTGTACTTAGTTAACACTGAGCCTTTACGTGCAGAATCTAGAAGTTAGGTTAAAAAAGTTTACTATCTGAGTTCCAATTGCTCAATGCTTAGAACATCTGCCTTGCACTCGAAAGGTTGTGGGTTCGAGTGACGTGACGTAATGTGACTTGTAATAGATCATATGCAACATACAACGAGCAATAAAAATGCCCGCATATTCCAAGTTTTTGTATAAAAAGGGGATATTACACGGTGGCGAGAAGATATGGATTTTATGTTCGAGTATTATATGGACAATGAAATTATGCGTGGACGTGATGTTGATAAACTTTAATGCAAAAACTACAACCGCTTGACCTAAAACTTTTAGAAAATACAAATGAAAAATACAACAGCTTATTCGAATACGTCATTTTACGTAAAAAACTGAATTAAGAGAAGTTACTGGCTCAAATTTACTCGATTCGAAACTTACGGCAAAAGGCGTAAATTTTGACTTGTCGATATCAGGGCGCTTATATACCAGGGTATATAAGCGCCCTGATCGATATGTCACTCGCGAGCGTTAGAGAAATACGCCACTCGGTTCCCGGATGTAGTGAAATATGGATTCTACGAGTGTTTTAGTTGCTAGTAAAATACTCTTCTCCATATAATAAAGTAGAATATGTCACTTATCATTTTTATCTTGTTTTTTATTAAAGGGCGTTTAACCTTGAAAGACATAAAATATTCTCCTCGACGCAAAAATGGTACGAAAGTTTATATTTTACGTTATTAACATTTACATTTTTCGGGTTGTTTAAATGTTATGTTTCCACTAAGTAGGTTGAGGTATCCTCAAGCTCTTGACAATTTGTTTCAACTTGTTTCTACTTTGTACAATGCTTGCTGTAACATGCGAGTGGTACACGTGCAAGCTTAGGGCTGTCTAACACCGCTGCCAAACGTTTGCGCATGCGTAAATTTGGTAGAGTAAACATTGCAAGAGAAGTGGGAACTAGTCGTGGCAACAACAACCAGACAGTAAAGACTAAGTAAGACTCGACTATTCATTTGTGTTTTAAAAAAAGGGTAATGGAAATTACGAAGGGGTCATTTCAGAATATGTTACAATATTGACAAAGAAGCCATGCACAAATTACCTGTATTATCTTTTTGGTAGTATGCTTATAATTTTAACTTTTGTGTCGGACTCTCGGACCAGTCCAAATATTTCAGTGTTTTCCCGCTTTTTTTTTGAGGTGCGAGCTCGGACGTCGCGCATGCGCAAAACGTTTGGCAGCGGTGTTGGGCTGTCTTATTCGCAGACAAGCTATAATGTAACAGTCGTACCCAGATCCTGCGCTACTTTTGTCTAGCGACAAGGAGCCATTAGCTCTGGCCGAAACCGGAATGTCGAGTCAGCCAATCGCCGTATTGCTTTGCTTTCGTTCGACAAAAGTACCGCAGGCACTGGGTACGAAATTGTGCGGTTGCCATGTGCGAGGAGAGCTACACATGCGTAGTTAATCCAGGATGACTTGCATTAGATATTATGCCACAGCGGCCAGTTTTGATGGTGTGTGTCAGTGCTTCTATCACCGTCATTTACTATCATTGAATTTTCTTATATATTCCCGTACTCTCGTGGTTAAATAAGTCATTGGTAAAGGTCCTTTTGCTAGTACTTGATAATGGAACTCTTTCACATCAAACTTATCAAGTAGTATATCGTTCGCCTCTTTTCTTAACTCCGTCAGTATTTCTTCTCCTACCAAGTACGAACTGCCTTGACCAGGGGCGCTTTGTAACCGCGTAATCTGCTTGTCGCTGACGTCAGCACTTTCCCATGCGTATTTCTCGTAAAGCGCGATTGCTTCGTGACGTTTTAAGCCCATGAAGTGAAGGCCGACATCTACCTTCGCTCGTAGAGCAGCAAGAATCTATGGTGGGGAAAACGAGTTAATTTATACAGAGTAACTATGAAATAACGTTTTCTGTAATATATCATATTACAGAATCATCTCCATGAGGAAAATTTTTCATGATTTTCTTACACTGCTAAAGTCGAAAAATTTGTTTTCTCCAGTTTTCCTTCATTCAAAACAATGTCTGAAGCTTTTGCTCAACATTTTTGTTGTCATTTGATACTTGATATATAACAAAACACTTATTTACTGGTACCTCGGGAAAACAGTTTGTTTTGTGGCCCCTCGACTGTTATAGTTGTTGTCCTCGGCTTCGCCTCGGGAAACAAGGGCAGTCTCGGGGCCACACTGTTTCCCTCGGCGCCAGTAAATAAGTGTTAATTGCTAAATTTTCATACCTGATGTTTTAACATTCCATATTTACTCATAATATCATCTTTATAAAGTTCCATGTCTTTGTCGGCCACGTGTTTTTCGACATAGGTCGCCCATCCTTCGCTAAATGCTCCGTAAAAGTTCACTTGTGATACCCAGTTGGCTATTTCCTCGCACTTAAATTCAAAGTGTTCACGTACTCCTTGCACCTTGAGACAGGCAAGAAATAGTTCAGTGTTAATATTGGAATTTCAAAAAAAACGGTTTAAGTCAGAGTAGCGTCAAACTATAAAAATAGGTACGCACTGCGTACATGCGTCTACAGGTTTAAAGGTGCTGCGTGTTACACGGTGCAATTTTTTGTGAAACTACAATGGTTTATAAACTTCAGAAACAAACTAGTTTCTTCACTATCTAGACAATAGTCACTCGGGTGATACTTCAGTGAAGACCATTGTCTAGATATTGAAGAAACTAGTCTGTTTTGAAATATCAAATAGCCTAAGTACTATCATTCGACCATCAGCTCCCAACTTGATCTGTAGCTCAGTTGGTAGAGCATCGGACTAGTAAACCGAAGGTCGCGGGTTCGAATCCCAGCCGGGCCAAGTAAAGTTTTCTCTACTTGTCCGGTATGGTTCATCACTCGGAGTAACACCTTAAAGGGCTTATGCAGCGAAAAATAAGTTCGGGAGAGACTCTTATTTAAAACAACTTTTGAAGTTATAAAGATTGACGTTTGCAGCTCTTCCATATCTCACTTCATTCTTGAGACATTGTGATTTGTTTTATATGTAAATAACATCACTTAGGGCGCTTTCCAATTGACAAGGTTAGACCGGTCAGTCCGGCCAGAGTGGACTTGCTTTTGATTAGGACCAAATTTTCCAGTCAGACCATCCCAGGCCTCAAACGAATCGTGCTCCATTTAACCGGACTGACCGGTCTAACCGTGTAAATGGAAAGCCCCCTTAGACGTCACACTGCACAATGACTTGTGGAAATCTTGAATATCAAATTGAGATTATTTAACGAAATCACTTTTAACTGTGCACGTGCTTCTGTGTGTCGCAGGACACTATACATGAAAAGTTTCAAGAGATTTACTTGAATTATTGCAAGAATAGTTAAGAGCGAGGTTAATACGCTCAAGACCGAGGTTTAATATTTTATCGTAAAGACCGAACGGTCGAGGTTATTAAGTAGTTTATTATATGGCACTTTTTATTTCAAAATCAATCTTGTATTTCTTGGTCTTCGCTTCCTTTAACTTCGTCAAAACACCGAACTAGCGTTGTTTTCTTCTGTTTCTTTCTCGTCTGGATACTAGAATTTACTTTTATAATGTTCATCGTCGTCTATTTCATCTATTTTCGCCGTTTTTCGGCAATAAAAGTTTCTTATTAGGATTTTTTGTTTGTTTCCAATCGTAGGGCATTAACAATTTTCATAATGCCCGTGGGCATTACGGAGAAATCTCGCCCCGTGAGCAACCAATCACAGCGCGTGATTTTACCGGAAGTAATCCGTGCCATATGATAAACTATACTTACTTCTAAATGATGCCCTGGATAAGTTTCGTGTGCCAATACGGTCCATTCTTCGTACTTCGGTCCTATTCTATCCAAGAAGAAAGGTATATTGACTTTCGCTAGACTTTCGCAATCTTTAGTTCCTTCCCAATAACTGTAGTAAGAGATTGCTGGATTGAAGTCAAACTGGATCTCCAATGGACACATTGGTACAATTTGTTTCTCTCCAGTGAGATTAAACGCTGAGTTAATTTTGCTACGGAGTTGACTTAAAATCTAAATTATCAGAGAAGAATGGATAATATATAATAAATATTGGCCGTTCAGTGATTGTGTTTTATTTTAGGAACAAAATGTTAATGTTGTATGTGATGGGATGGGTTGGTGTGGTCTGGGATGGTGTGGGATGGTATGGTATGGTGTGGGGTGATAGTGCGGTATGGCGTGGTGTGGGATGGTATGGTGTGGTGTGGGGTGATAGTGCGGTATGGCGTGGTGTGGTATGGTATGGTATGGTGTGGTGTGGGATGGTGTGGGATGGTATGGTATGGTGTGGGGTGATAGTGCGGTATGGCGTGGTGTGGGATGGTATGGTGTGGTGTGGGGTGATATAGTGTGGTATGGCGTGGTGTGGTATGGTATGGTATGGCGTGGTGTGGGATGGTATGGTGTGGTGTGGGGTGATATAGTGTGGTATGGCGTGGTATGGTATGGCGTGGTGTGGGATGGTATGGTGTGGTGTGGGGTGATATAGTGTGGTATGGCGTGGTGTGGTATGGTATGGTGTGGTGTGGGATGGTGTGGGATGGTATGGTGTGGTGTGGGGTGGTATGGGGTGATATAGTGTGGTATGGTATGGTATGGTACGGTGTTGTATTGCGTTGTATTGCGTTGTATTGCATTGTATTGTATTGTATTGTATGGTGTTGTGTTGTATTGCATTGAATTGTTTGTGTTGCGTTGTGACTGTACTGTACCGTACTGTACTGTATTGTATTGTACTGTACTGTACCGTGTGGTACTGTAATGTAATGTACTGTAGTGGTTTTGAACTTTAATTATTTCGCACTATTCTCGAGATAGCAGGCTTCCACAGTACGTTTTTGTTCAATGGTCAAACTTACCGCTCTTGCTGACTGCAGCCAGTTGTCCATGGCCTGCCATCGCTCGGGGCAGTATTTCTTGGCGTTTTCTGCGTTGTTACACAAAATATGTTGCTCATGGGAGTGATTTGAGTCATTCTTAGCTCCATAGTAGAACTCCAGACTTTCAAGTCTCTGTTTAAACTTCTTTATGGCTTTGGTGTCGTTCTTCTCTTTGGTCATATTTTTTGCTATCTGCACCACCTATTTCAACAAGTATTGCTTAAAACATGCATTGTATATTGCAAGGACTTTGTTGCACCTTAGAAACATGAATTGTGTATGTAACATACAGCAGCAGCAGCAACAACAGTTTCTAGTACACCACACCAAACCATATCACATTGGACATACAATACTAAAGTAGTACCACACCACACCACACCACACTACACCACACCACACCACACTACACTACACCACACCACACTACACCACACTACACCACACCACACTACACCACACCACACTACACCACACTACACTACACTATACCATACCACACCACACCACACCACACCACACCACACTACACTACACTACAACAATCTCTTTCTGACAGCTTACGACAAAACAATCTCCAGGCTTTGCTACCAGGTCTCGTTCACAAATTGATAACTCCCGTTAAACCACCCACCTGAGGATAAAGTTCTTTGATCCTTCTGTCAGCTAATTCATCAATATGCTTGGGCGTTATATTATAAGTTGCGAAAAAGGACAACAGTATTAAATAGGCGTCACTCCCATTGAACTTCTCTCCTCCCGGTAGTGTACCATTAGTTGGTTTACTTCGGTCAGGTACACCGTTGGTGTAGACGTAAGGTATAGGTAGAGACGCATATCCACTTGATACGTTGCTTGGAGGACAATGACTTAAATAATCATCTTCTAAGTACCTAGATTGTTTAGAAAACCGTGTTCAGAACAATTATTAAGGGGCAGTGAACTTGAGTGGAGAATAATGATAATAAGGTATCGCTCCGAGTGACTAAACTTTCTCAAAGTCCTTTTCAAACATTTTTGACCTTTCGGTTCCTCGTTGAAAAGGACTTTTCCCACCTGCTGCACGCCAAAATTCACCGGTGAATTTTTCGACCGGTGACGTAATTCGGGAAGTAATTATATTCAGGCTAACTTGCTATGCAAGTGCTATCTTTGGAAGTTGGAGTTCAACAGACTCTTGAAAACGTTTTAGTAGGGGTAGAACCACTTTCCATTGCATGTACGACAACCCGAAACACGTCAAAACAGGGCGATGTACATTTCAGCGATTTCCCGCCAGAATATTTAATTGGATTCAAAAACCTGCAAGCGAAATAAGTCCGTCTCTTTCCTCCCGCTTTTCCGCTCTCCCGCCTTTCCACCCGCCCGCCCGCCTTACCACCCGCCCGCCCGCCTTTCCACCCGCCCTCCCGCCTTTCCACCCGCCCTCCCGCCTTTCCACCCGCCCGCCCGCCTTTCCACCCGCCCGCAAAAACTAGCGCTAAGAGGCGGACTTGAAGCAAGTCTACGAGTGACGACCCATACGGGATGAACGCGATCCTCCCCGCGACTGAGCTACAGGTCAAGTTGGGAGCTGGTGGTCGAATGATGGTACTTAGGCTATTTGATATTCCGAAATAGACTAGTTTCTTCAATATCTAGACAATAGTCTTCATACATGAAGATTTCGAACAATTATTATGGGACAGTGAAATCGAGTGAACCATACTGGACAAGTAGAGAAAACTCTACTTGGCCTGGCTGGGATTCGGAACCCGCGACCTTCGGTTTACTAGTCCGACGCTCTACCGACTGTGCTACAGGTCAAGTTGGGAGCTGGTGGGTTAACCCTTAACGAAAATTTCTCAATTTCATATATTAAGTTTGTAATTTCATATATGAAATTAGACATTTCATATATGAATTACAAATTTCATATATGAATTACAAATTTCATATATGAAAATGTTCCAATTCCATATATGAAATTTCTTATTCCATATATGGAATTTTTGTGAAGATAAAAATTTCATATATGGAATAAGAAATTTCATATATGGAATTGGAACATTTTCATATATGAAATTTGTAATTCATATATGAAATGTTTAATTTAATATATGAAATTGACATTTCATTATTTTCATATATGAAATCGGATATGAAGTCTTATATGAAATTTTCGTAAGGGAATGATGGTACTTGGGTTATTTGATACTTCGAAACAGATACTAGGGGCGCTTTCCATTTACACGGTTAGACCGGTCAGTCCAGTTAAATGGAACACGATTCGTTTGAGACCTGGGATGGTCTGACTGGAAAATTTGGTCCTAATCAAAAGCAAGTCCATTCTGGCCGGACTTATCGGTCTAACCTTGTCAATTGGAAAGCGCCCCTAGATTGTTGGTACGTTCAAAAAGATTTTTCATGTTTGGTTTATTTCTATTAAATACAGAAACGTTTTACGAATTGTGCCGAAAACCACTCAAGAACTGAAGTACTTGAAGTCTTTGGAAACAGATTAGAGGTTGGTGCTTTTCACTACGTTTTTGTTTTTTGACTTGTTTACTCAGGGAAGCTTCCCTAGTCCCCTTTCCTTCTCCTAGGAGGAACAATCGTAAGACGACCACAATTTAAGCGCTGTTTACTTTAAAGTGCCTATAACCCCTAGAATTGTTTTAGTTGTCCAAGTAGTAGAGCCAAAATTAGCTGAATAGTTCTTTTACAGTTTTTGATTTGGTCCTTTCGTTTCGAAGATATTGACATTTAAGTACCGCTATTAGCAAGAAAAAACCGCAAATTAAAGAGAACTGGGACGAGCAACGCGATGACGTAGCTTAAGGGACGCAAGTGAAATTCCTTTCGTCAAGTGGGATTCGTTAGAACACCCAAAAACAACACATCTATCTGGCATTTTTTTCGCTTCGATGACAGTGTATACAACACTGAACAGAACCAACACTATCACTGAGAAAATTCCATCCCTTAAGCTACGTCACATCATGTAGGTACCAGGCTCTTTGCAATTTGCAGAAATTTCTAGCGGGATCAGTTCAAAATAGCGATTTCTTGCAATATTTGAAGCGAGATATCTTCGAAACGAATGGACCAAATTAAAAACTGTAAAAGAACTATTCAGCTAATTTTGGCTCTACTACTTGGAAAACTAAAAAAATTCTAGGGGTTATAGGCACTTTAAGATAGTTTTAAAAACTCGTCAATAATTCATGCTGAAAACACAAAGGAAATCAGTACCATGTTTGTGGTTTTATATCTGATAAAAAATCCTCCTGATTTACATAAACGTCTTGGCTTAGACAACGTTTTTTTTTTTTAAATTACTATGCTAATGAACTTACCAAGTGGGTCGTTTTTGAAGCTTTTTAAGCATTTGCAGTACGTGTTTTATCAGATTTAAAACACGATGCGATAGCCGTGGAAAAGACTGCTGCCCATATTTTAAATATAAAAGATAAAGCATTCACTCTATACCTTATCAATTCCTTCAGCGGTTTGCCAAGGTTATTCAGAATGCTAGTGTTGAGAGATTTCTGGATCGATACGTTGTATTTTTGTCGCCACTTTAGTCTTTCTGCTTCTGTGACGTTTTTTAAAAACTTTGGATTTAGAATTTTCTTTGCAACATCTGCACGAAAAATACCTAGGAAATAGAAAGAAAGAAACAAATTTAAAAAAAACTTAAACATAAATGATTTAGAAATATATTAAATAAAGTGAGTGAGTGAGTGAGTGAGTGAGTGAGTGAGTGAGTGAGTGAGTGAGTGAGTGAGTGAGTGAGTGAGTGAGTGAGTGAGTGAGTGAGTGAGTGAGTGAGTGAGTGAGTGAGTGAGTGAGTGAGTGAGTGAGTGAGTGAGTGAGTGAGTGAGTGAGTGAGTGAGTGAGTGAGTGAGTGAGTGAGTGAGCGAGCGAGCGAGCAAGTAAGCAAGTAATTAAGTGAGTACTAACTAAGTAAGTAAGTAAGTAAATAAGGAAGTACGAAAGTACATAAGTAAGTAAGTAAGTACGTACGTAAGTAAGTACGTACGTAAAATAGACGGGAAAAAAGCGGATTGTCGGATTTGAGCAAAAAAATAGCAGATTGTCTGATTTTGGTACCCCTATTCACCGCCCCCAATTTTACTCTTGTGCATGTGTATATATACACACCACAACTGTTTAACTCGTTTTCTCATGCATGTTTATATCACAATGTCTTTCGCCAAACGATTTTCTGACTTTCACTACTCTAATTAACAGACTAATTTTAGTAACTCTATTCAATTAGTTATAATCACCTTTTTCTCCATGTTTGGCGACGTGAATGTGTGATAATTTAAAAGACTCTACTCCAACACGACATGCCTCTTCAGGTGGCACTATGCCAACGTCTATTCCATACCTCAGGTTCCTGATCCGTTGGTAAAACATCTCACCGTACGTGATCATCAACTTAATCACCTTTTCGATGTCCCCGGAGTTTAACAGTGGTACAAATTTATCCAAGCTTGCTCCAAGTGTGCCTAATAGCCGACAACTACTCTGCCAGCAAAAAATATTGGGCCCCATCAACCAGTCACCAGCGAAATAGTTATTTTCGTATGGCCGACCAAAAGTATTTAATAAAAAATACTTGAAAAGTTCAAAGGTATGATGTTGCTCCTCACTCGCTGTTCCACTTCCCTCCGATAATTCTCCTTCGAGGTTTTTTAACTTGTTCAGCAACAGCTTTGCCGTTTCAGTTTTATGTCTGTACATCTCTGGGGTGAAGTTAAATGGAGCTAGGTATCTTTGATTCCTGTCTGAGTTACTATCTCTGGGATGCGCGTGTTCGGGATGTAGTTTGTAAAACGCTGTCTTTATGCTTTTGAATAAGGATTGTACTTTGCTGTCATCTTCTTCATTGAAACATTCCGGTGTTGTCGAAACACTGCTTGTTGCGGTGTCCCGTGTGAGAAGAATCGCTGTGGTAGCTGTCAGTGAGCTTATTCCAATCACGGTGAGAAAAACACTAGCAATAAAAAAGCACAGTTGCCTTTTCTTGTCTCTCTTAATCATGATGTTATGCGAAGGATTATTAAGAACAGTCTTGGACTTAGTTGTTTCCATCGAAAACGTTCTTCTTCTTACGCGCACACTTCCATAGTCACTGCATGTCAAACTATGAACGGCAGTTGTTGACCAACTCTTTAAATAGCTGGTGACGAAATTCTTCTTGCCTGTGTTCCTTCTCCTTTTCCTCCCCGCTAGCTCAGTAAATACATTCTGTGAATATTTTTCATTCCTTTAATTAGCACAAAATTAGACTTTGTTTTTGTCAATTTCCTTCAAGGTTTTCCTTCTTCTTCTGTATCCTAATTACCTGTAGCCGGTTATAAAAAAAAGTAATTAATAATGATGGTATACGTGCTCTTAAGCGCGTTTCTCACCATTGAAGTTAAGCCCCGTGGGACGGGGTTTGTACTTATAGATGCGTGACTACTTCAGCTTCATGTTGTTGGTTCTCTTCTATATGCCTCGAGGGTTTTTCACTGGGTTCTCCGGTTTCCCTCTTCAGTAAAACACTTTAATGCTTTAATGAAATACACACGCAAAAACGCACACTCTGTGTCAGACCTGATGCAGAATGATGTCAGATCTGTTCAGAAAAATGTAGCGATCCCTGATACAGCCTGTTGCAGTATCAGCTATGATACACCTATGATATCATACTGTTCAGAACAGATTCTGTCAAACTGTATCAGCCTGACACGGTCAGTGCTGTATATCAGTTTAATATAACAGACTGAACAGGTATGTTGTCTACGGAGCTGTCGCAATCAGTTAGAAATTCTAACTAAATGTTTATACATCAGCGCTGGTACAATGGTACAATCTGTAGCTGTCAGGATGTATCAAGGATCGCTACATTTCTCTGAACAGATCTGACATCAGAGCTGATCAGACTGTGCGTTTTTACGTGTGTTATAATACTCCTAAATCAGTGTTACACTATACTAAGAGGTTTACAGGTACATAACTAATAATATAGTACATATGATATATATTAAAACAAAGAAAAAGGGCGGGGGGAAAACAACCAATAAAATAAATATACAAGTAATAAGAAAGTAAAATACAAAATCAATCAATAAGATGGATGACAGAGGGACTTAATTGTAGGCCAGACTGCAAAGTTTGCGAGTTGCGCGGGCAAGTTAACTTGTGTCCTGAAAATTTCGTTTGCGCGGCGAACTATATTCGATAAGAAAATTTCCGCGGTTTAACTGTATTTATTGTAACATGAGTCATGCTGGTCAGCGGTTCTAGAGGCTCGAGACAAGAGGTTTTGAAACAAGTTCTAGTCACGTACAACAAAATTAAACTAAATTTGCGTTTATACAATTATGTAGTATATACAAATGAAATGATAAAAGTTCATAAAGATCAAACGTTCTTTAGATTGCATATCTTCATTACTGTACATAGATAGTCTCTGCATGACTGCATCAATTTTCGTTCAGTAAATAATTAAACGAGTTTAATAATAACAGCAACAGTGTATGAAAACTTTATCACAATAATGTTTGGCTACATTACGGTAAATTAAAGCATAAATGGAAGCCTTGGCGTAGATTTATGAATGCGTAAATCGCACGGGAAAGGTCGATTCAGATCGATTTGCACTCATTTGCGGGAAAATAAATCGATGTAGAGTCATTTAAGTAAATGTAAGGATGTTAAAGTAATTGCACTGTTTCATTCAACGGCCCAACCATTCGCTATTGCGGCGAATGCGCGGGCAAATATATAATTTGACGAAAATTGCGCGGGCAGACAGCCAATTACGGTTTCCAAGTGCGCGGGCTAGATATTGCCCGCGCAAAGCAAACTTTGCAGTCTGGATTGTAGGCATAGCGGAGGTTTTGTAGCTTGGAATACTAGATATAGACGAGAGATTACTATATGGAATCTGATTCCACGTAACTATTGTTCTATGATAAAATGAATACTTACGTATGTTATTACTGCACTGGATCTGACGAAAAGGAGAGGTGTTAGGCAACCTGGAAACTCTACTTAAAAGGCACACCTCCTTAGGGAAACTAATACCTACAAGACCTTGCTGGATCTGGATCTGATCTACACTGGTAAAACCAACAGTGTCCCCAATTAGTTATGTGACTATGCGCTAAATACATTTGACACTTAGTTCTTTAACAGGCAAGTTTCTGCAAGAGGTACCCAGTTGACAAGTAAAATCGTATGGCATTAGCCAGAGTAAAATATATAAGTAGGAACAGAAATGTCCGATTGCCTGTTAAAAGGTTAAATAAAGTTTATATACACCTAGGGACTTTGACTCTCATCCTTACCCGAAGACTTGCAGAGGTGAATAAAGAATCGTTTGAATAAAATACTAAAGACCATTTGGAGCAGAAAAAAAGTTAACGCAAACGTCACGACGACGCCCTATAAAGTACAATAACATCATTCAAAAGCGTTGAACAATTTGCATTTTCAGGAGTTATTCCAACACCGTCATCGTTGCGCGTTTTCTTATTGCAAGGAAAAACAAACGACTGCATTAACGCCAGACAATTTTATTTGTCAAAGCAGATGTGTCGGAGGTCAGGCAGCAATCTAAAGGGTTAAGCACACTGTTGATTAAATAACCCTTTTATTTGCATTGTGTTGTTGGGACAACTTTATCTTGTCTATAACGCCAGACGATTTTATTTGCCAAAGGAAGACGTGTCGGAAAGTCGTGCAATGAAAGTTCAAACACACGTATACTGTTGATTAACCTTTTCATTGCTTGCATTGTTGTTGTGAGACAACTTTATTATTTTACTCAGTCCAACACAAGACGATTTTACTCGTCAAGGTCCGGGAGAGACGTTTTGAGTGCTATTTAAAACATGAGCAACAGTGTTTTATCAGATTTACTGAAAATGGGCTTCAAAAACTATCCATATAATAAGCTCATATAGAACTCAATTTTGAAAATTGAAGTTGTCTGAGCCGCAAAATCGAAGAAAAAGTTCATCGAAAATAGCGAGCGTATCTCCATCACATATAGAGACACGTCACGGTCATGATTTTCCTTTGTGTTTTCCTAATGAATTATTAATGCATTTTTGAACGTTCTTTGAAGGTCTTGTATTTGAAACACATGCACATATACCATACAATATAACGATGTCCTCATACATAAATCTTTTTAAACATTTAAATTTTGCCTCATTCGACTAGCTTAAGCTCTATAATCTTCTTTATATTACGCTGAGTGGCCGGTAAATAGCATATTTTGAGTGTTTGGGGTTGTTTTTCACATTAACTGAAGAGAGAAGTGTGCCAGGCGTGTCTAAAATTTGCCATGGCTAAAGGTTATGTTAGAAGAATTTGATGGCTCAGAACACCGATGATGTATAAGAAGTATACAACTATATACAGTATAGGCATAACAAGAATTAGAGTTGGGTCAAGTCTGTCTCTCTATACGAGGTGACAAGACGTCGAGCGCGCCGCGAAGCGGTACGCAAAGAGAGCGAGGGGGCTTGTCCCCTCGTAGAGAGGCAGGAGTCTATTTATGGTGTTGATTTTGCGGAGGAGGGAAAACTGGAGAACCCGTGGTGAAAAACCCTCAAGGCACACGATTCACAACTTTTCAACTTTCGTCATTGCTTTCCTTAGCTCTCAATTAATCTTAACCGGCACTCATCACTCACCAGCACTATAACTTAACTTCAGTCTTTAATCTTCTAGCTGACCACAAGGTCTGTAGTCTTCTAGCTGACCCGATAAGGTCTTTAATTTTCTAGCCGGGTCGACCGCAAGGTATTTAATCTTCTATAGCTGACCTTAAAGGTCTACTAATTGGAGTAACTATAGTCAAAATCCAATAAGAATAAAGCTGATTTTGTCAGAGGGAGAAAAATTCTCGAAGCATAGGAGAGAATTAAGTAACAACTTTAATCACATAAGTCCCAACCTCAGACAGGTGGTCACCCATTCAAGTACTAACCCCGTCTATATCAACTGGCCTATATTAACCGGGTAGAACTATAGTATACTCAATTAACAGTGAGAGGTAGCACACTTTTAGCACACGCCATCCCTGCTTCTTAACTTTCCTTGTGGATATAGAAACCAGAGTATATAGCTTCAGAAATCCGACGCGTGCACAATTTTCGGTAGAGTGTTGACGACCTTTTCCCACACCAGGTCAAAGAAGTGTTTGACCTCAGTGGTAGAAAAGTGTTCCTCTGGCGATTGAGCCACTGCAGTGGAGTTTGGCTTCAAGCTTTGTATAGTTTTTGCTGTACAAGCTGTCGTTAATATAGTACAGTGTTTTCAGCTTGGAGTTTGTAAAGTTTTGTTAGTTCTTGCTGTACAAGCTGTCGTTAGTTAGTATGGTACTTTCAGCTTAGTAAAGTTTTGTTAGTTCTTGCTGTACAAGCTGTCGTTAATATAGTACAGTACTTTCAGCTTGGAGTTTGTAAAGTTTTGTTAGTTCTTGCTGTACAAGCTGTCGTTAGTTAGTATAGTACTTTCAGCTTGGGGTTTGTAAAGTTTTGTTAGTTCTTGCTCTACAAGCTGTCGTTAGTTAGTATAGTACTTTCAGCTTAGTAAAGTTTTGTTAGTTCTTGCTGTACAAGCTGTCGTTAATATAGTACAGTACTTTCAGCTCGGAGTTTGTAAAGTTTTGTTAGTTCTTGCTGTACAAGCTGTCGTTAGTTAGTATAGTACTTTCAGCTTGGAGTTTGTAAAGTTTTGTTAGTTCTTGCTCTACAAGCTGTCGTTAGTTAGTATAGTACTTTCAGCTCGGAGTTTGTAAAGTTTTGTTAGTTCTTGCTGTACAAGCTGTCGTTAGTTAGTATAGTACTTTCAGCTTGGAGTTAGTAATGTTTTGTTAGTTCTTGCTGTACCAGCTGTCGTTAGTTAGTATAGTACTTTTAGCTTGGAGTTAGTAATGTTTTGTTAGTTCTTGCTGTACCAGCTGTCGTTAGTTAGTATAGTACTTTTAGCTTGGAGTTTGTAATGTTTTGTTAGTTCTTAGTAATTTCAGCTCGGAGTTTGTAAAGTTTTGTTAGTTCTTGCTCTACAAGCTGTCGTTAGTTAGTATAGTACTTTCAGCTTGGAGTTTGTAATGTTTTGTTAGTTCTTGCTGTACAAGCTGTCGTTAGTTAGTATAGTACTTTCAGCTTGGAGTTTGTAATGTTTTGTTAGTTCTTACTGTACAAGCTGTCGTTAGTTAGTATAGTACTTTCAGCTTGGAGTTAGTAATGTTTTGTTAGTTCTTGCTGTACCAGCTGTCGTTAGTTAGTATAGTACTTTTAGCTTGGAGTTTGTAATGTTTTGTTAGTTCTTAGTAATTTCAGCTCGGAGTTTGTAAAGTTTTGTTAGTTCTTGCTCTACAAGCTGTCGTTAGTTAGTATAGTACTTTCAGCTTGGAGTTTGTAATGTTTTGTTAGTTCTTGCTGTACAAGCTGTCGTTAGTTAGTATAGTACTTTCAGCTTGGAGTTTGTAATGTTTTGTTAGTTCTTACTGTACAAGCTGTCGTTAGTTTGTAAAATTCCCTATTAAGTTCCCTATTAAGTTCCCTAATA
Source organism: Paragorgia papillata (assembly GCA_035771165.1). Lineage (NCBI taxonomy): Eukaryota > Metazoa > Cnidaria > Anthozoa > Scleralcyonacea > Coralliidae > Paragorgia > Paragorgia papillata. The sequence goes on along the minus strand of JAWNZC010000388.1, from coordinate 173,264 downwards.
CAAGATCTTTAAAACCTGGTTTCCATAATCGTCTCGATCGCCTCAATCGCTTGAATCCATTCAATCAGATTGAGCGATTCGAAGTATCTCTATAGTCTGATTGGAGAGGTTTTGGCGATTGGGACGATCTTATGGAAACCAGGCTTTAATAAAGTATAAATGAGTTGAATGACGAAAACAGAAGTGCTGGAATTTCACAAAGCTATTTGTGTGTCTGACAGCACTATATATATATATATATATAGCCTTCCTGCTTGTCATCAATGGTATTTCATTACGTTTATGTTTAACAAATAGCTCAGTTTGTTTACCTTGAGTGAGAATAGTCATTAATTAGGCATGGAATGTACGGAATGAGGGAATATGCGAGAATTTGTAGAGACTTCTACCAGCTTGAGGGCTGGTATACGCAAAAGGCTGAACTATATACCAAAGCCCCCTATTTAACTCAGAAAACGTTTCTGACTTCCCAAGAGCAAGGGAAAATCAAGGCTAAAATCTGATCGCCGGCGAGATGCTCAAACAATGTAATCGTCAATGGTTGGAATTGAATGTGACTGAGTTTCATTCAAGTTGGCTTGATGTAGATTGTAGGGTATTTTAATAAGACTCCATCTCATCGGCGATTACAAAGTTAAATTTCCGTTTGAAACTCAGGCACTTTCCTGCCCTGTGGCTCTTTAGTCTTTGTTAATATTTCTCTCTATATATATACGTGATAGTACATCGCTACACGTGATCACACCTGTCACCTCTCTATCAGTACCTTGACGATTATTGAGCGTCTCGCCGGCGATCAGGTTTTGGGTTTGATTCTCTATATAATTGCCCTTGGGAAGTCAGAAACGTTTTCTGAGTTAAATGGGAGCTTTAGTATAGCTCAACCCTTTGAATGGCAGTCCCTAACGGGCTCAATTTTCCTTTGCCCTCGGAATGTCAAACTGAACTCTAGGTTCTTCAATATCGAGAGACTTAACTCTTCATCTTATGTTGTTGAGTAACACCTAATATCAATACATGTGATGTTTCCTGAAATTCTCGCTTACAATTTGTCACAATTCAAAGAATCAATGACATATTCTTATATTATCAGTCTGTTTGATAAGGTCTTATCAGTGTCTTACCTATAGACCTTACTAGTATAGTAAGAATCTTTATTGCAAATGCAGCTTTTCATTACTGTTATATAAACATAAGTTTAAGCTTTCGTCGTCTACGACCTCGTCAGAAACTTAAGATTTACGACGACAACCCCGACAACGTCCGGCAAACAAAATAATTCTAATTGCAAAACAAAAAGAATGAATAATTTTTAGTCTCAAGAGCAATCTCAACACCGTCCTCGTTCTTTAAGCCCTAATCAAACGAGAACGCAAGTTGGCAGTCACGCTATCTCAGCCAATAGTTTCCCGAAAATATCATGTACCGTGACAAAGTTAAAACTTGTTTAAAACACTCATGAAACCTTTATTTTGTTAATTTTGGGAGTTCGAACGACCGCCACAGAAATTCTGACTGCCAACTTGCGATGACTTGCGTTCTCGTTTGATTAGGGCTTTATACAACGCCACTTAGAGCATTTTCACGTCTTCAGAACGACATCAACTCACCAAAAGATAAGAACTGTTGCTTAAGATTGACAATACAGATATACTATACAATCATTTTATCAGTGCTGGGGCGTTTTACTGGTTCTACTATTCTAATCTTTTCGATACCTTGATCTTCCTGGACTTCTTTATACCATGCAATGTTTGTAGTTTTCTTACGATGTATTCTGCAGTTGTCTCTTGGTCTTTGAAGTATTTACCTTTTAGTTTAGTTTTCTCGGACAACACATGAACGTCGAATGTCTTGTGCAAATACTCAAATCCTTCTAGCAATTCCGTTTTTGTTTGTCTGCGGCTTAAGTTCTACGGCTTGTCTCGTTTATCAAAGATTAAATTTGTGGGGTTGTTTTTAAAAAATATACCAATTAGGCAATTAGAATTCCGAACGCCCGCTATCATCTGTCATAACTTTAAGTTGCCCACATGCCTGACGCTGAAGACGTTGATTAGAATTCTCATCATGTTCTTATGTTCTAATTATAAGTATAGGCACGTGTCCACTGACATACTGGTGTAACCTTGGCTTTTATCTGGGCCGTATATAGTATATTGTACAATGTGTGTAATATTAAGAGTATTTTTATAAGGTGAAAGATGGAGGGTTTCATGGGTTGTGCTTTGTTGTGTTGTGTTGTGTTGTGTTGTGTTGTGTTGTGTTGTGTTGTGTTGTGTTGTGTTGTGTTGTGTTGTATTGTAAATAAACAACAGTTAAATTTAATGGTGCAAAACACTGCCTGTATGCAGCGTTCTACTTTAAAACATTTATTAGTATTAGTTGAAATATACAATGCAACCAATGCATAATATATATATATACAAACGAGCAAAGGTAGAGCGAATATAGTATACGTATAGTCTCTCTCTCTCTCTCTCTCTCTCTCTCTCTCTCTCTCTCTCTCTCTCTCTCTCTCTCTCTCTCTCTCTCTCTCTCTCTCTCTCTCTCTCTGTCACATAGAGAGTTTTAAGTTTTCTGAAAATGTGGAATGAATTACCATTATCTATAAAGCTTCTAAACACGGTAAAATCTTTCAAACGTGAATTACAATCATTCGGTCTATTGTACCTGATTCTTGACTTCTTGACTGAATGTTTGGTATTTTAATTACTTATCCTATTGTAATGGCATTGATAATGTCAAGACAAGAAATTAAACCGTTGTTGAATGTAAAATATCTCAGTTTTAAATCATCAATAAAAAACACAAACTAACTCCAGTGTGTAGCAGTATAACTATACTACTCGCATTAATCAATATACTAAATTTTTAGTAACAGTGGCACTCGAAACGTCAGTATTTCGTTTACCAAAACTAATCTCGGCAATTTACCACCTTTTCACCTTGCTCTACTCAAAATGAACTGTGCATGAACAAACAGAACTTGTGAATTGTTAATATGTCAAAAAAAGCTGATAAAAACAAATTTTGTCGCCTGTATGGAGCTTAATAGTGCCACCCCGGGTAGTTTACATGGGGAAAACCCAGCCCAGGTTTGCTGGCTGGCTCGGCTTTCATGGCAAGTTAAGAATTTTCAAAAAACTGAAAACTAACTTTGGTTGTGAAAAATACCTTTCTGAAATTCACAATTTCAAACACCGTCAAGCTGTCACAAAATTAAGGATTTCAGCTCATAGATTACCTGTTGAAACTGGTCGATACAGCAATGTTTCATACAGTAATAGACTATGTAAACATTGCGATCTTAACGAGATCGGGAATGAAGAACACTTTTTAACGTCATGTACAAACACAAAGTTCGCCGATCTCAGAGTAAATTTTATTGATAACCTATATAAAGTAAATAGTTCATTCAAATTGTTTAATTCCCAAGATATTTTTATGTACCTTATGTCTATGCAAGACAGAACAGTTATGGCTTTGGCAGGGAAATACTGTTTCGATGTTTTAACAATTTTTGATAACTTAACGTAGATAATAGAAATTAACTTTATATATATGTAATATGTATGTCATGTGGTTGTAGTTAGTGTCACGTTTGTATCCTATATACCAAAACTGGTATTGATGTTGTTGATCAAATAAATTTACATTAAATTTACATTATAAACACAAGATGAAATAAGCGAGATCTCGGCGAAGCGGGTTAGCCTGGGTACTTGGCGGCTGGGCTGGTTCGCCTCCATATAAACACACCCTAAGAGTCAAAGACAGGGCCGGCGCGAGCTTCTAGGAGTTGGGAGGGTACGATTTCCGAAGGGCACATTACGTGGATTGCGCAATCACACCGCGTAAAACCAGTTTCAAGAAGAGGCCATTTGATCAGGGTTTTTAACTTTTGGTGTATATCGAAACAAAAAAAGCAAAACAGTACGTTTATTCTACTAAATCGTTATTTAGAAGTTATTACAGATTCCTACATGCAATAATATATAAAGTAATATGACAAAATGAAAATTATATGGAATGTCGAAGCAATCTTAAATAAAAAAACTTATCCCAGTCTCCGCAAATATCTGTTAGTCTGTTACTTGGGTCGTGGGAAGATAACGAATATTATACATTTGGCTACATTTTGTTCATAACAATCCAGTTGAAAAAGGCATGCATGCTCTGCGCGCACGCGTTTTGTTTAATATCCTGGGCTTGGCTAAAAAAGGGCGCTTCTTCGCCAAATTATTGGGAGGGTAAATACCCCCCCTACCTCCCCCCCCCCGGTCGCGCCGGCCCTGGTCAAAGATCTATTTTCTAAAAAAATGTTGACACACGGCTTATTATATAGTCGGCGACAGAAATTGTTGTTTAATTCTCTAACTTTATTACTAGTCACCTAATAATATATCTATAATTGATTGATTGGATGTTTTCCGACAAATTAATTTGTATGTATTCATCACTACATTGGATCATGCCGCAGTAATTTCTCAACTCGCTAATCCGTCTTGATAGTGGCTTAATTAATCGTTTTTTAATTAAATACCGAGAATTTCATATCAAAAACGGACCTATATTCTAATCTTAGAAAGGTTCGAATAATACACATTGAAGTTCTCGTAAGCAACCACCTCGTGGTCTCCCTTCCCAGCTAGCCTAATAACGTTGTGAGAATGTTGTAGGAACGTTTGACTTACGTTCTGAAAACGTTGCCATACAACGTTCTGACAACGTGATTTTGTCGACTCCGCTATACGTCGTCAGAACGTTACGATGAACCATAGGATGAACGTTACGATTTAACATTACCACAACCTTGCTACAACGTTACTGGTTTGTTGAAAAATCTTCGGAAATTTTTAGTATATTAAATCAATACCACAAGACAAGCATTAATTTATTTCAAATAATCTTTATTATCCATTACTCAACAATATCACAAAGGTTTTCTAGTCTTAAGGCGGTGACAGGTCCAGTTGTTGACTGTTGCAATGTCAAGTTGTGTTTAATAACTGCTTTCGATGGTTAATGTACATACACTGGCTACAGAAGAAAGGGTATAACTTAGCCAGATGAATGTCTATATTATAAAAGATAATCGATGCTATACACACATCGATTTGTGCGGGGTATAACATTGTAGGCTGCTGACCACAAAGCCAGCAGCCACAAAAATTACAATGCTTTGGTACACAAAGACCCTGCATGGGTACAGCGGAAACTCGCTATCTTAAACTTTCCTAAAATCTGCTAAAATTGATGAGCTCTTTCAAAAAGTGATTATGCAGTGTGATGTCACAAGTATGACATTTGCATATCAAACAAACCTGAATATCTCAAGAATGAAACAAGGAAACGAAATTCTACAAAAGATATTACTTTGTCATTTTAAGTGTTCTTTCAAATGCAATCATAAAAAATTGGGGTGAAATTTCGTTACATAGGCACTTTAACACTTTGAGGTCTGGACCTCTCCCTGTGTTGAATAAAATCGTCTGGCGTTAGCCAGAATACTAAAGACTCGTCGTCAGGCTTCAAAGTGTTAACTGGTGCAATACTTCAACAAGTTTCATTCATCAGACCAATCACTCAAGGTCAAGGCCACATTTCTCCCTCATACACATGCAATTGAGTTACTTCAGTCAATGACGCTCATAACAATTTCTCATGATAGGAACAAAACGTCCAGAGAAGGGACGTAAATTTGGCATTATAGATCAGAGAAACATTAGCGACAGAGAAAAATCTTGAGTGTATACACTATAGGCAAGAGCAAGAAGACATCGGTTGAGTTAGGGACAAAAATAAATATGCTAAATTTAACTTGAAAATTCGGCACAGCGCAAAGAGAAAGATCAATTAGCAAAAAGAAACTAACTGTTTTATTGCCCAGAACTATCAACAGACGACGACTAATATCGACTGCTCTATCGTCATGTGACAGCTATGGAATTAGCATAACTAATGTTCAGGATCTAATTAACGTAACTAATGTTCAGGTGTCACGCTACATCCTTTTCCCGTCCAATACAAACTATAATAATCTTCTTACCAGGCAGGAGGACGCCTTGTCCGCGTAGAACGTTCGACATAAGGTCGGCACTCTCAACCTTGACCATCGCGATCATAGCCAATTAACTTTTTTTTTGTCATGATGAGTTAGTGGTTTTCACATGTTTTTCACATGTTTTTCACATTAGCTTTTCTTCCGCTCTTTTCTCATTAGAGCCGTTTAGCCGACTGAATCACTTTCTTACAACGTCTATATCTATTGCATCCTTTAAATCAACACTTGCATCTCCTACATCTCTACGACATCTTTCGCTGTCCCTTTATTTTTCTACCTCCATCTCCATCATCACCACTTTTCACGTTGTTTGTCAATAATTAGATAACGATAATTACAATAATTACTTTTTTTTATATAAAATTTCAGCTATTTTGTTTTTATCTCTCTCTCTCTCTCTCTCTCGGGTATTTTATTTACGCCAAGGGCTGTGTTTAAAACTTCAAAGTAAACCTGCCTTCTGGAATATACCCTAAATTAACAAACACTAATAAAAACCTTCCACTTATAAGATAGGCACACCCGGGTGTGCATGTATCTGTACTGCGCTTAATACCTATAGCTACAAGGGTAAACAATGTACCAGTGACAACATTGTATTCACAAAGGTAAAAAGTAAAAACACTGTTCACAAGTTAGTAAATGGAGATGTCCAGCAATGTCATCAAAATCATTAGAGCAACTATACATTGGCTATTCATGAATGCATAGAGTAAAAAGTAGGGGCAAATATTTGCACATTTATGGCTCAAATTTTGCACGACAGCCCGGCACTGACATTTGACTGTCCAATTAATTTTCTCATTTACATCGACAGTAATAGCATATTTTGCTTGTGAGCCACCACAGGTTTTGCACATTGTGCTTGCCATGAAGCCGATTCTATTTTCTTAACGGTTCTGTGTTTAGTCTGGTTACCTTTACTGGATTTCTTGTTGGGGGTAATTCGTTCATCGTGCTTGTAAACTGGTGAAACATTAAAGTTAATAATTTTATTATTATATTGATATAAATATTCATCAATTACAATTTTGAACATATGTAAGGGAGAAATAATTACACCTTTTTATTTTCACATCGATTGGTTGCATTTTCGAAGACTTTCTCAATGTATACAATTTTAAACAACTACTTTTCAAGAGTGTAGAGTAGAGTAGAGTAGAGTAGAGTAGAGTAGAGTAGCGTAGAGTAGAGTAGAGATCTCAATGTATACAATTTTAAACAACTACTTTTCAAGAGAGTAGAGTAGAGTAGACAGAGTTACAGTAGAGTTACAGTACAGTTACTATTACAGTGCAGTAAAGTACAGTACAGTACAGCATACAGTACAGTACATCATGCAGTACAGTACATCATACAGTACAGCATACAGTACAGTACAGTACAGCATACAGTACAGCATACAGTACAGTACATCATACAGTACAGTACATCATACAGTACAGTACATCATACAGTACAGTACAGCATACAGTACAGTGAAGTGAAGTAAACGCCCGCAATACAGTAAATGTCTTTAATCTTCTTCATTCACATACGCTGCTGAAGGATAACTGAATGTTTCTTATACTTAAAGGCTCTTAATAAGGCGTACGGCATACTATATATATCCAATCCATGAGAACTCTTTTTCTTGTTTCTTTACAAACCAAGGGACTGACTGAATTTTTCTCTCCGTGGCGACATTTTTCTTAACGAAATTACTAAATGTCTCGACTATGAACAATAACATGATATACACTTCATCAATTCATCTAATGTACATGTCCATTGTGGTGGTGCACCTTATTCAGTGCTCTTCTTCCTTCGTACAAATTAATCACTCGAGAAATCGCTTTGATCGACGCCATTATTTCTTTCCCAGATGACTTTATTTGCCCTGGAGGGACCAGGAAACCATGCTTACCGTTGAAGTGTGGGCGAAGTTCAACTCCGTAGGAGTATTGGACGTTAAGAACTGCGTACGTCCAATCTTTAGAACTGCCCGTGTTTTGGTCTATATAATAAATATAATTTTTAATATACTGTAAGTACTTAGATTTCAAATTTCCGAGCTTCATTGGCCATAGGATGGATGGATGGGAAGGAAGGAACGAAGGAAGGAGGGAGGGAAGGAAGGGAGGGAGGAAGGAAGGAGGGAAGGAAGGAAGGACAGATAGATGGATGGTTGGATGAATGGATGATGGTTGGATGGTAGGTAGGTAGGTAGGTAGGTAGGTAGGTAGGTAGGTAGGTAGGTAGGTAGGTAGGTAGGTAGGTAGGTAGGTAGGTAGGTAGGTAGGTAGGTAGGTAGGTAGGTAGGTAGGTAGGTAGGTAGGTAGGTAGGTAGGTAGGTAGGTAGGTAGGTAGGTAAGTAAGTAGGTAGGTAGGTAGGTAGGTAGGTAGGTAGGTAGGTAGGTAGGTAGGTAGGTAGGTAGGTAGGTAGGTAGGTAGGTAGGTAGGTAGGTAGGGTAGGTAGGTAGGTAGGTAGGTAGGTAGGTAGGTAGGTAGGTAGGTAGGTAGGTAGGTAGGTAGGTAGGTAGGTAGGTAGGTAGGTAGGTAGGTAGGTAGGTAGGTAGGACGGACGGACGGAAGGACAGAGGGATAGATGAATGAGGGAATTTCTGATCGTGAATTTCTCACTAGTGAAAAATATCGTATAATTTCTCTGAAGGCGCCCGATTACTTGCGTGGAAAGCTCACAAGAAAATTTACAAAAACATGTGTAGTAGAAAATTAGAGTTTCCAAGCAAACTCTTTGATGAAGTGCTGCGTTCGAAATGGGAGTATTTCGTTCCAAAAAAAAACCTTTCACTTTGCTCTATCCAAAACACTGCCTACACAGCACAGGCGTGAACAATGTTGTGCTGCACCCCGTGAACAAGTTGTTCACTGTTGAACAACTTGTTCACGGATAAATCAACAGTCATGAACAAGTTGTTCCAACAGCACATTTTTTATAGCCAACGTTGTTCGCACATGATACAACATGTTGTAACAGCATGACGAAGTAACAACGATGAACAACAATGTTACAACAATTGTGAGCATGACTAATGTATCAACACGTCCTTCGGTTGTTACAACATGCGTGAACAACGGTTGTTGTTTCATCAAGCAGTAACAACTTGTTGAAACAATGATGAACAATGTTGTTAATTCATCAATGTTGTTCACACATGATAACAACGTTGTTACAGCGTTGTTCAGGCAACAATGCTGTAACAACTTGCGAGATTTTTACGCGTGTATGTTTAAAGTGTTTATGAAACGAAAATTAAGTTTGTCTTATTTGAAAGTACTTTTGAAATGACAAAGTAACATCTTTTGCTGTTTTTCGTTTCCTTGCTTCGTTTATGAGATATTTCAGTTTGTTTTATATGTGAAACTAATTAACCAGTGACATCACAAGGTGCATAATGACTTACTGGGAAAGGTTATATATCTTTTCTGTTATCAAACGGAATCACTTCAAAGCAATTATGTGTGCGTTTTTCCCTTACAACAACAGAAATATACATTTTCAACTGATTCCGTTTAGTAATAGCAAAGATATATAACCTTTCCCAGTAAGTCATTATGCACGTTGTGATGTCACTGGTTAGTTTCACATATAAAACAAACTGAAATATCTCATAAACGAAGCAAGGAAACGAAAAACAGCAAAAGATGTTACTTTGTCATTTCAAAAGTACTTTCAAATAAGACAAACTTAATTTAAGTTTCATAAACACTTTAAGTAAAATGCGGAAGAACGAAGTACGGGGATAGTCGAATAAATATGCATTTACTTACATATTATTTCAGAAGAAGGTGCTGGTTCTTCGTACTTTGCACCTTGACCTGAATTTTCAATTGCCTTTACAGCTACATCTGCAACTCGTTTCTATGAAAAGCAAAAGGAAAACGAGGTTATCACTCGTATAATTTTGGAAAATAGAAACAAAAAAAATTGTATTTACCATCTCTTTGTAGTGTTCTGGATGATCTGTCTTGTAACCCCAAGGCGTCATCCAGAATTGGCTGTAGCTATGGAAACCAATGTAGCCAAGTAACTGGCAACGGTTCTTGTACAGATATTTCGCGACGTTTCTAACTTCAATTTCTGAGAATGCTGCAGTACCGCGATACGATGATGCACAAGGATTGTTACTTGAACCATTTCCTAAAACAGATAATATTTCTATGAATGAGTGTAAAGAAGGACTGGGGGCTAATCATCCTTACTTGCAGCCAGTGGCTGAATTACGAAGGACGCAGATCAACGTGGCCGTGTCAACCCATATTAACAGTTCAGACCACGGATCACAGCTAAGATGTTAGGTGTTGATTTTACGGAGGGAGGAAAACTGGAGAACCCGGCGAAAAACCCTCGAAGCACAGGAGAGATCAACTACAACTCTACTCACATGAGTTCCAAGCCCGACAACGGGGTCATTCCCAAGCGGTCACCCATCCAAGTACTAACCCCGTCTAACCGGGCTTAACTTTTGGTGAGAGGCAGCGCCCTAACAGCACACGCCATCCGTGCTCCCCACACTTAGCACTGGTGGTAGTGTGTTACAATAGTAAATTACTTGTCCTATCTTACCTACTCATACTACTTTACTTCACTATACTTATCTATATATCTATTGACTCAAAACTGTAGTAGTACACACCTCCCCATTCGTAAGCCCAGTTTCTGTTCAAGTCAGTTCCGATGCAACTACTGCCATTGTTTGGTTTCCTGTTTTTTCTCCAAAATCTTCCACTCTAGAATTACATAAAATAGAAATTAACACAACATCACAATGCAGTGCAGTAATATAGTACGGTGCAGTGCAGTGGAGTACGGTACAGTACAGTACGGTACAGTACGGTACAGTACACTGCAGTACACTGCAGTACAGTGCAGTGCAGTACACTGCAGTGCAGTACAGTACAGTACAGTGTAGTGCAGTACGGTGCAGTGCAGTGGAGTACAGTAGTTTAGTTTAGTGCAGTACAATATAGTACGGTGCAGTATATTTTGGTATTGTGTGGTATGATATGGTGCACTACAATCTGTTATGGTATTTTTTATGCTGGTACAGTATGGTATGGTTATGGTATAGTATGGTATGGTATAGCATGGTGTGGTATGGTATGATTATGGTATAGTATGGTATGGTATAGCATGATATGGTATGGTTACGGTATGGTACGGTATGGTATGGTACGATGTGGTATGGTATGGTATGGTATAGCATGGTATAGTATGGTATAGCATGGTATGGTACGGTATGGTTATGGTATGGTATAGTATGGTATGGTTATGGTATGATATGGTATAGCATGGTATGGTTATGGTAATGGTATGGTATGGTATAGTATGGTATGGTATGGTATAGTATGGTATGGTTATGGTATGGTATGGTATGGTATGGTAATTATGGGTATGGTATAGCATGTATGGTATTGTTGGTAGGCTGGTATGGTATGGTTTAGTATTGGTTATGGTTATGGTAGTTATTGTAGGTATAAATTTATACATTGGTATGGTATCAATATCAATAGCTTATGTGCAATAATCAAGCATGATAAACAAAACAGTTCATTATATATCATCTTACTTCAGTCCACGAGTGTACATATCCATCAACATTTAACACAGGAATTATAACCCAGTCGATTTTATTACACATTCGAGAATTTGAATCTCTTTTATTTTTGGGTTTGCGAAACTCACGAAGAATCTGAAGACGAAAAATTTAACTTGAGTGATCTATTTTAATCTATTTTCTGCTCAACTCTTAAGCCCTAATCAAACGAGAACGCAAGTCATCGCAAGTTGGTAGTCAGAATTTCCGTGGCGGTCGTTTGAACACCCCAATTAACAAAATAAAGGTTTCATGAGTGTTTTAAACAAGTTTTAACTTTGTCACGGTACATGATATTTTCGGGAAACTATTCAGAGCGGCTGGCTGAGATAGCGTGACTGCCAACTTGCGATGACTTGCGTTCTCGTTTGATTAGGGCTTAAGGGCTTAAGAGTACCAGGTGTTTCCCTACTGATGAGTAAAATCGTCTGGCGTTAGCCAAAGTAAAATACTAAAATACGTGCTTGGTAGTGAAAGCGTAAAAACAGTAAACCTCATTATGCAAAAGCTTCTTAATTTAGACTTAAAAATTTTTTCTGGGTGTGTGTACTGTAATAGATCACAGGAAGCCCAGGCTGACACCCCCCTACCCCTCCTAAAGATAGAATAGATGAATAGATCACAGATGATGGGGGATCACAGAAGATGCACGAGTGGTATGTGCTGTTAGAGCGCTGTTTCTCACTATTCTTCTTCTTCTTCTTTATTTAAGGAGGATAAGTTTTTCAGCAGAGCTGGTGGGGTCCTCCATTTACAGCTAAGACCTATAGGTGTTGATTTTACGGAGGGAGGAAAACCGGAGAACCCGGCGAAAAACCCTCGAAGCACAGGAGAGACCAACTAAACTCTACTCACATGAGTCCTCACCCCGAGAACGGGGCTATTCCCAGATGGTCACCCATCCAAGTACTAACCCCGTCTAACCGGGCTTAACTATTGGTGAGAGGCAGCGCCCTAATAGCACACACCACCCGTGCTCCCCACTGAACTTACTACTGAAGTTAAGCGCGGTCGAGTGGGTTAGTACTTGGATGGGTGACCAACTTGGCTTCATGTGCGTAGAGTTGTTGGTTCTCTCCTGTGCCTCGAGGGTGTTTTTTACCGGGTTCTCTGGTTTTCCTCCTCAGTAATATCAACATTATATAGTGTCCCCAATTAGTTCTGTGAGCTAAATCCATTTGACACTTAAATAAAGTTTACATACATGACGCGCGAACGTCTAAAGGATAATATGGTTCTGCATGTATGCTTCTATCTATCTTGGTCAGTTTTGATAATTGTCTTACCTCTCTGATAAACCACATACACGTTGCTGGAGAAAGCCATTCTCTTGCGTGGGTTCCGCAATCGATGAAAAATATTTTCTTGTTCTTCTTCTTTCTTCTGCCAAGGATCTGTTTGAATGATAAGCCAACTTAATTTATTTGTTTGTTTGTTTATGTACTGTATTTATTTATTTATTCATCCATTCATCTATCTATCCGTCCATCCATCCCATTCATCCATCCATTCTTTTCATCCATTCTTTTCATCTTTCCAATTATCCATCCATCCCATCCATTCATCCATCCTTTCCTCCGTCTTTTCCTCCCTTCCTTCCCTCTTCCATCCATCCATTTATCCATCCTTGTTTCCGTCTCTCTCTCCCTTCCTCCTTTCATCCATCCATTCATTCATCCATTTATCCATCCATCATTTGTGGGAGCACGGGTGGCGTGTGCTGTTAGGGCGCTGCCTCTCACCAATAGTTAAGCCCAGTTGGATGGGGTTAGTACTTGGATGCGTGACCGTCTGGGAATAACCCTGTTCTCGAACTTGAATTTCATGTGAGTAGAGTTTAGTTGGTTTCCCCTGTGCTTCGAGGGTTTTTCGCAGGGTTCTGCGGTTTTCCTCCCTCCGTAAAATCAACACTTAGGTCTTAGCTTATGTCGTGCACTTTTAACATGAGCCTCTGGCTCGGATGATTGGGCGACCACATCCTGTGCTTACGACGTTAAATAAATTACTCATTTATGTATTTAGATCAAAATACTTTCACATCATAATGAGACACTCTACCTTGATTGCCATCATGCTTCTGTTTTCATACGACATCCCAAGACTAAACACCTCTGCTGTATCTGGGTTTTTCGCAGCCAGGTTTTTGAGCTCCTCGTGTATCTTAAAACACAAATACAAACAACGTTGACAAACGTGAGAACGTCTTACTGTCCTGCGCTGCGAAGTTAAGTCGAAAAATTAACTAAACCTTAACCAGAGCGGAATCTGAACTGGCTGTTATCAACCCATTCCTGCTTGGGACGGCTAAAACGGCCCCTTCGTTATCTTACTCAGTCTAACGCCAGACAGTTTCACTTGTTTGGCAAGGAGAACCCTCAGCCAGTCTAGGCAACGATGAATTAACAAGTCATTAACCAGATTATTTTACTTGTAGTCTCTCAGGTGCTGATTACATGAGGATCTTACTGTGGTTTTAAAACTCGCATAAACTAAATTTACAAAGAAGAGTTGGTTTAGTTTAGATGTAAACAAATCTAAACGTTAACTCAAAGTATCTCCTTTTGCGGCCGCGAAGAAAGAATTTCGTGACACAGGTCAGCCGGGCTCATGTAAAACCGGCCCCTCAGTCGCCTAGGCAGGCAGCAATGAGTTAACAAGTCATTAATCCATTCCTCCCTGAACTAGCCAAAAAATTACCCATTTAGTATCTTATTGTCTAACGCCGGATTCTTTTACTTGTAGTGCCTTTGTCATCCTAGGCAGCAATGGGTTAACAAGTCATTAACTCTTTAAAGTGTCTATCTCACCTGTGGGGATTTTAAATCTTCGTAATCTTTGGGTACTCCTGAGCAAAATTGCAATATATCTTGTCAGCCGAAAATTTCATCTTCATGGAGTTTTTCGCTGTCAAAGTTACCGGATGTGATGTCACAAGAGGCATTTTTGTGGCAAGTAACAAAAGAAAACTGGTTTGGAATGCCTCTTGTGACATCACATCCGGTAACTTTGACAGCGAAAAACTCCATGAAGATGAAATTTTCGGCTGACAAGATATATTGCAATTGTGCTCAGGCGAACCCAAAGATTACGAAGATGTAAAATCCCCACAGATGAGATAGGCACTTTAAAGTCATTAAACTAAAGGTTATATTCGCCTGCTCAGAATTTTTCCCGAGTACTTACAGTACTTACTATACTGTATAGTAGTATAGTACCCACCTCGTGTAGCGGATGATAATGTTCATAGTCATATTTTCCGGCTTTATTGAATCGTTGTTTTCTTTTCAGCGTGCGTTGTTTCAAGATGGCTTCAGTTACATTCTTGATCAAGATACTGAAAGAAATATTGCGGCTATCCAGGAACTTTCTCAAAATTGGACGTTCTTTTTTCTTGGCGTAAAAATCAGCTGGATGATATGCACTAAAGGTAGGCAACCATGGATCCAACTGTAAGTAAAAAATAATAATAGTTCATGAATGATACATTAAAGAGATAGGTTTTAACACTTTGAGGCCTGGACCTCTCTCTGTGCTGAATGAAATCGTCTGGCGTTAGCCAGAATAAACCTTAAAGACTCGTCGTCAGGCTTCAAAGTGTTAAAGAGATAGGTTTTAATACTTTGAGGCCTGGACCTCTCTCTGTGCTGAATGAAATCGTCTGGCGTTAGCCAGAATAAACCTTAAAGACTCGTCGTCAGGTGTTAAGGTAAATGAGGTAGCCTGGTATTAATTTAGAGCAAAGTGAAACGATGCATGGTAAACTGCCGAGGAGAGTTTTTATAACAAAATACTCACGTTAATTGCGGAGCCCTTCATTAGACCACATCTGATGAAAGGCTTCGCTTGAAACGTCAGTATTTTGTTATAAAAACTATTCTCGACAGCTTACCATCTTTTCACTTTGCTCTATCTAAAACACTACCTACACAGCACTCTATTCATTTTTGCACTCCTGGTGAATTTGACAGGTTGTTCGGAGAGGCCTTCCTTTGACAAACAAAATAGTCTGGCGTTAAACCAGTGTTACTATATTTATATGTAACTAGTTCAAATAACGCTTTCGTGCATGGCATTACAAGACGTCTCCATTTGACAAGTAAAATCGTCTGGCGTTAGACAGAGTAAAAAAATACCGAAACGTCTTCCCTTGGTAAGTAAACTCGTCTGGTGTTAGACAGAGTAAAAAGATAAAAGTTGTCTCGCTTGCCTTTATCAGATACATATACACCGAGCTTTTTGTCTTATTTGTTAATTAAAATGTATTCATTTTACGCAACAAAGTACTGAATATATTTCTCTATATCTGAGTCATGTTTCGTCCGTCCCAGGAATATGGTGCTGACCTCCTTCTGAGGTATTGTTTCTTCCTTCTCACAGCAGGGTACCACGAATCTTGAAGTTAACATTAATTGGATTTTCTCTTTTTGTGACAATCACGAGTACCCCCTTCGATGGCGTATTGGAAACTCCCGCACGACCTCGATATGTTCGCACCGTGTAATGATGTAATGTTGTTTGAACTGGTCTCCATGCACACTGCTCACAGTTTCTTGTCATTATTTAATAGCTATCACCAAGCATACTGAGTAAACACTCAGGCTTAGGGGCGAGATAAGCATAGAGGCGTTTCCCGGGTTGTGTAATCCTCTTGGATAGCTTCAAATTGCCGCTGTTCTTTTGTTAAGCCCTAATCAAACGAGAACGCAAGTCATCGCAAGTTGGCAGTCAGAATTTCTGTGGCGGTCGTTTGAACACCCAAATTAACAAAATAAAGGTTTCATGAGTGTTTTAAACAAGTTTTAACTTTGTCACGGTACATGATATTTTCGGGAAACTATTCAGAGCGGCTGGCTGAGATAGCGTGACTGCCAACTTGCGATGACTTGCGTTCTCGTTTGATTAGGGCTTTATGGTTTGTAGGGTTGGAAATTGGTAATCAGTTGGAAATTTTCGTTGTAGTAGTTTAAACAATTACATTTGTATACCATTTTGAAGTCAAAACGTCGATTTGGGGTTTAGGTTAGAAACTTTTGATCAATTGGTGATAGAGTGGTTAGTGCATACGCCTAGATTATTTGTTGTTTCTCTATATTCACAAAACTCTTATGGATGAGAGAAAAAGCTGTCTCTCTGACACTTTCCTTTTTTCTTTTCTTCTTATATACTCCGGATTTTCCCTCCATTAATGTCTCATCTTCTCCTATCTCTCACCTCTTTCCATCTCCCATCCCTTCCTTCCATCCATCTCTCACTTTTTTCCTCCATTTCCTACCCTCTCTTTTCATCTCCTACTCTCTCCCTCCTCATACCTTTTCCAATCCTGGTACGCTTTGAACGTTTAAAATATCTTTCACTTGGCTTGTTGTTTTTGGCAAGATTCTTAGAACTTGATCTCTGAAAAAAACAAACCATTTTGGTTTTGTACTTCAAAATCTCGCTCAAAATGCTTTAGTACTGTACGCTTTGTGTAATTTGACCTAAGACGTCACACATGTGACATTACATTGCATTACATTGCATTACATTGCATTACATTGCATTACATTACACATTACATTACACATTACATTACACATTACATTACACATTACATTACACATTACATTACATATTACATTACACATTACATTACACATTATATTACACATTACATTACACATTGCATTACACATTACATTACACCTTACATTACACATTACATTACACATTATACTACTTTAAGCATATTACTTTAATTACATTGCATTACAGTACATTACATTACAGCACATTATTACATTACATTACATTGCTACACACTACCACTGCCATAACCATAATTCACTTTATGCTGTGTTCCGCTTCTGCAGACAATACCGATGGAGGTCTCATTACTTAGTTAAAGTTTTATTACTATCGTTGATAATTTTCCTTTAACTCATTCCTATCCGAGGGCTTCCCCAGAGGTGAATAAAATCGTCTGGCGTTAGCCAGAATAAAATACTAAAGACCAATTCGGACAGGAAAGAGTTAGACGACTTATTTCCAACAGAGATTCGCCGATCAAAGTAATCAGACACGAACCATGTCTCGCTAGTGTCATAGCGAAGTACAACAGTGACAATTTGTAATTGTCTTACTACTCCCAAGTGCTGAACACAATAGATCATTTAAAACATTTACTAAACAGCTTCCTTTTAATAACATTTACAGCGGTCGGTTTATTCATCTTGTTTGAACTCCCTGCAAGATTGGAATGATCTCGTGCAGATAGTATTGTTAGCTTTTTTAATTATTTGCTTAACAACTGATTACAAGATTACTGCGGAGGTGAGAGTTTCCTACGGCAAATTCCGCAGATAAAAAAATACACAACAGTTTTTCGTCTTTTCCAACACTTTTTCATCTTTTCATGTGGTAAATTCAAAATAATTTTTACCGTTAAAACGAGGTTATAAGGGATCATTTATATGCACGTAAAATAATTCTATTCGGCGGCCATTTTTTAATAAGGTCTCTATTAACCTTCTGAACGCTGAATTCCGCTTTAGTTTTTACTCTGGGCAACACCAGACGATTTTAGTCGTCGCTAGGATGTCGCTAGGGTTGAAAGGGTTAATTAATGTACACTACAAGTCACTCATCTGCGCAGGACTTTACGTTTCTTCTACACCGGTTGTTCCCATCTTATCAGAACCTCAATCTCAACAGAAAATTGTTTCATAAAAAACAAGGAATTTTTATTTGTTACTATAAACAAAAAAATTAGATAAGGTATATAGGAAGCGATCCTTACATTGCGACCCGTTTTCAATTTCCTGGGCAGACCATATATATCATTATTTCTATTTATCTTCAGTCATTTTATCATTATTTAATTTCCATACATACTGCACTTATCACGCAGCACAAACAATATCGCGCTGTCTCTTTGTTTTGATGTTCAGGATTGCTGTCATTCCTTAGTATTGTTCACTTGTTCTAGTTGATCACTTGGGTCACAATTGTACATCTTTATAGTTTGGATTCCCTTTTCTGTTTGCTTGTTACTGGTATGATTTTTTCCACGATTTTATTAAAATAAATTGAAATGATTTGAGAGACTGATCCCACGTGTTTTCTGTCTTCATATATCACTGTCACTGCTTTCAGTTTGTCCGATTTTTTGAATAAATGAAGCACGGACCATGCATTTAGAGATCTCTTCGTATATCACTCACTCCTTTGAGTTTCGGACATTTTTTGAATAAAAGAAGCACGGACCATGCATTTAGAGATCTCTTCATATATCACTGTCACTGCTTTGAGTTAGTCCTATTTTTTGAATAAAAGAAGCACGGACCATACATTTAGAGATCTCTTCGTATATCACTGTCACTGCTTTGAGTTAGTCCTATTTTTTGAATAAAAGAAGCACAGACCATGCATTTAGAGATCTCTTCGTATATCACTGTCACTGCTTTGAGTTAGTCCTATTTTTTGAATAAAAGAAGCACGGACCATACATTTAGAGATCTCTTCGTATATCACTGTCACTGCTTTGAGTTTCGGACATTTTTTTGAATAAAAGAAGCACGGACCATGCATTTAGAGATCTCTTCGTATATCACTGTCACTGCTTTGAGTTTCGGACATTTTTTGAATAAAAGAAGCACAGACCATGCATTTAGAGATCTCTTCGTATATCACTGTCACTGCTTTGAGTTTCGGACATTTTTTTGAATAAAAGAAGCATGGACCATGCATTTAGAGATCTCTTCATATATCACTGTCACTGCTTTGAGTTTCGGACATTTTTTTGAATAAAAGAAGCACAGACCATGCATTTAGAGATCTCTTCGTATATCACTGTCACTGCTTTGAGTTAGTCCGATTTTTTGAATAAAAGAAGCACAGACCATACATATACAGAGAGATCTCTTCATATATCACTGTCACTGCTTTGAGTTAGTCCGATTTTTTGAATAAAAGAAGCACAGACCATGCATTTAGAGATCTCTTCATATATCACTGTCACTGCTTTGAGTTAGTCCGTTTTTTTGAATAAAAGAAGCACGGACCATGCATTTAGAGATCTCTTCATATATCACTGTCACTGCTTTGAGTTAGTCCGATTTTTTTAATAAAAGAAGCACAGACCATACATATAGAGAGAGATATCTTCATATATCACTGTCACTGCTTTGAGTTAGTCCGATTTTTTGAATAAAAGAAGCACAGTGCGGGTGGAGCGGGCTTTGAAAGTTGGAAATTTCCAACTTCCAAAGCGAACTGAACAATACACGCTCCACCCGTGCTGGCAAAGCGGACGTAATGGAAAACAGTGAAATAAAAGTAGTGTGCTGTGTAGGCAGTCCGCAGTTTTGGAGATATATGAGATCTTGTTCCCCGATTTTAAATTGCAAGGTATCTTAGTGCCTTCTCCAAGATTCATCCGACAATGCTAACTGAAAAAAACTGCTCATTGAGAAATCTGATATCGACTGAACGAGAAAGCAGTCATACATTAAGACATTATTAATTAGGAGAGTCTTTAATCTAATTTTTTTTAGCACTGTACTACTTTACGTGGTTCAAGCAAGGTCAAAATTCTGCTACAGATCTTTCAAGTCCTAATTTTACGATCACGTTGGTTAGATCAGATTGTTGAATGTAGTCTTACAAATCTGCCAAAACAGACGTTTGGTGGACGTTCGTCAAACTCAAGTACTATATATACATGTATAAACAAAGTTCAAACACAAAGTTCGCCGATCTCAGAGTAAATTTTATTGATAACCTATATAAAGTAAATAGTTCATTCAAATTGTTTAATTCCCAAGATATTTTTATGTACCTTATGTCTATGCAAGACAGAACAGTTATGGCTTTGGCAGGGAAATACTGTTTCGATGTTTTAACAATTTTTGATAACTTAACGTAGATAATAGAAATTAACTTTATATATATGTAATATGTATGTCATGTAGTTGTAGTTAGTGTCGCGTTTGTATGCCTATATACCAAAGCTGGTATTGATGTTGTTGATCAAATATATAGTTGTATACGTATACAGTCAACTCTCGTTATAGCGGACACTCTGGGGACCGTCATTTGGTGTCCGTAATAACGAGAGTCCGCAATGGCGGGATGCGATGAAAATATCCAACAATGTATTACTGCTTTTTTGTTTTAAAATGTCCAGTTTATTTCAATTTCTAGTTGACGTTTACTGTGATACATAAGTACACAGTACAAGTCAAAATACAAGTAAACAATTTGTATTCAAATATTTTTTTTATTCCAAAACCAAAAATACAACGGTAACATGAATCAGTAACATAAATATGTCACTCGATAAATTAAAAAGTCATTCACTTTCATGTGTCGAGAGAAAAATATGTCCAAGGTGTTCGTTGTAACGGAGAGTAGAACAATAAAAATGTTTGTTGGGGACCACATGAAGTGTCCGCAATTCCGTAATAGCGAGAGTCCGTAATAGCGAGAGTTATTTCAATACATTTCATAGTAGTTTCGGCCGGGGATTTACCAACTGTCCTTAATAGCGGGGTGTCCGCAAGGCGAGAGTTGATTATATACCATATCATCTCTACATATCTGCAAACGCTACCACTTAGGAGCACACATGATGTGATATCACTATGAATTTGCGGCAAATGCAATCTTATAGCTATCTATCCGAGCCTGTAACACTGTGGTGTAACTCAATGGTTAGAGCATCAAACTGGTCATTAGAAGATTGCAGGTTCGATCCCTTCTTTTCTGAGTAATCGAGTTTGACAAACGTCTGCCAAACGTCTGTTACACCAAGCTCACCATATGCACTACATATATAGAACTAATTATCAAACTTGCCAAACTTTATTTTCAAAATGAAAAAAAAAATCAAGAAAGCAACATAAGGGCATTCTTCATTTCAAAATATCACGTACCTTATTTTAAATATTTTATTTTTTTCTAGTTTTAATGCTATTCGAATCGGATTTTTATTTTATTATTAAACATGTAGTTATTATTTCGCACATCTATATACATATTGTTAGTTCACCACCTTTAAGATTTTCAATACAATAATTAAGAAACCTCGCCGTGGTCCTCACTTCAAGACTCTGACTGAGCCACAAATGCGAAGCTGATTAAAACTTAGCTTATCTAATCATGTAATCTTTTTCTAATCACACAAAACCCACAGGGATTATAAAAACCCGACGCCTATCTTTTTGTAAACGTGTTGGATTGTTTTGGATTGCTTTTGTCTTACGTTGTCTTTCTCTATTGTTCCTTCGTATGGTCAGGAAACGTCAAACACTAACAGCTAGGATATAATACTCTCTTATCTTTAATCTCCGATTGCCTTTTAGTGTGAAGAACTTCAAAAACGTTACTGTTTCATATTCTTTGTTTTTCTTGCATGTTGATCTGTGTTTTAGTTTTCCTGTATTTAACTTAATACACAGTTAGTGGAGAACTGTAAAAAAAGTGAAATAAAAGTAGCGTGCTGCGTAACCAAGTGTTGAAACAACAATCGAAATATAGAAAGGTCGGATATACTGCTGAAACAGAGAACGTTTGAGGCGATAAACGTTTCGAGGGAAGGCCCTTCGTCAGAGAGAAACGTTTCCGTCTCGACCGGCCTTCGCTTGAAACGTTATATATAGACTCCAATGCTTTCTTATAATGAATGCCTCGATGCACTGAATATGGACACCCTTTATGTATGAAAGAAGGAGACGCTTATGCTACCAAATGTACAAATCTGCCCTCGATCTTGGTAACAAGTTGAATGGTCTTCTGCCAAAACCGAAGGTGAATAATTATTCCTTAAGAAACAATCGAACATTTCCACTTTTTAAATGTAGAACCAAACACTTCTCCAAAAGTTTTATACCAAAATCGATAAGCACACGGGACAATTGTGCTTCTTATTAGTTCTTTTTTTTAATAACTCATGTAAAATCAAGCTTTTTAGATTGCGTTGTTTCGCAATCTACCAGTTGATTGTTTAATAAATTCAATTCAATACACGTTCTCTGTTTCGGTAGTATATCAAGCCTTACCATATTTCGATTGTTGTAAAAAACGTAGAGTATAGGTTGGGTATTTAGATAGAGCAAAGTGAAAAGATGGTAAACTGCCAAGATTCGTTTTAATAACGCGGAAATACTGACGTTTCAAGCAGAGTCGTCTGATGAAGGGCTCCGCTCGAAACATCAGTATTTTGTCATTAAAACTAATCTCGACAGTTTACCACGTAGAAACAACCACATACACCATGCACTGAAGTACTAAAAAATCGTTTTAGACTGCGTTTACACCAGAGCAAAAGTATCCGGATTCAAATTGTTTTTCATCCTGATGGGAATAAAAAACAATGTGAATCCGGATATTTTTCTATTGCTCTAGTGTAAACGTAGTGTCAATGGCCCACTTTATCTTTGAAGTTCGAATCCGGAAAACGGAAACATTTTTACTTGTTGCCGTGCTCATCGTGTGAACTTTATCTGTTTTTCCCCGAAACGGGATGTTTTAGATGTATAAACACTTGAACTTGAACTCACTCTGGAAACTTATACCAGATTAAAGAGCATGAAATTACTGTACAACCGAATCTGGCAGATCATTTTCACTAAAATGCGGAGACAATTAGGTATCTATTGACGTAGGTTGGTGTCTGTCAAATAGTAATTTTCTTTGTTATAAAACACTATACATGTTCACAGGGAAACAAGATACGCTTAGACGGAACAAGGATATATTTATATACGAAATAAGGGCAAAAGAGTTCTCGTGATACATACAACGGAAAAACAAGGGAAAGAATTCATATAAATAATCTTCGGAGCAACATGTTTTAATTCCGTGAATTTTCGCATGGTGATAAATTGTAATAGTTGTGACCTTGTGTACATGATTCTAGATGTTTTTATGACGTGAGGGAACATGACATTGGCATTGCTCTGAAGAAGGCCTCAGTCAACATGAATTAAGGCTGTAGCAATAAATCTAATAAACGTGATGTTACCGCAAATTCTCGCTTAAGCGATTATAATAAGTATTAAACCGTGTTTTAATTGAATGTTGGCATGATCTTGCGTGATTTTGGTTGTTTTGTTTTCATGATAACGTTCACCACTGATGACGTTGGCATTTGCTCTAGAAGAAGACCTGAGTCAACAGGACGAAAGCTATATAGCTGAATAACTAAAAAACGTGTTATCACAAATTCTCACTGAACAGATACTTTTATAATAATAATATAAACTTTATTGGCTCATTTTTTTTTGGAATTACAATTTTATGGATAAATACGTGAATATTTTTACAAGATATAATTAAAGAATAGTTGATATACTTGGCTAAGTGAACCTTTTTACACCGTGTTTTGTTTTAAGATTTTATTACATATAGCTGAGCGTTTGTCCTTGACCTTGTTACGTTGGACCTTCTTCAAAATTGAAGGCGTTTTGACTATCAAGATTCAAGGAGCTGAGTTATAACAAAGTAAAATACTTATATTAAATCTTTCCTGTCCGAATCGGTCTTTAGTATTTTATTTCTAGATGATTTTATTCACCTCTTGGAAGCCCTCGGACAGGAATGAGTTAAATAATTTAACTGTATAAGTGTCCAGAAACTACTCGTCTGAATGATATACATCGCTAAGCAAAATTTCAACTCTTTAAAGATTAGCCGGAAAACATGTTTTCTTTTAATTTGTGTTGTTTAGTCGTAAGTTGAGAGACTTGAGTTGAAAACAGGAAATTAAGCTTTTAAGTATAAGCTGTTTTTATTGTGTTTTCCGCCTCCGACAGTATCCTGATTCACATTGCTAAGTTGTGAGCGGTTAATGCATTTTCACACAGGGATAAGGAAACGGCGATATACAATTGTTATATGGAAAGCTATTCTCATTTACTGTACAATCCTGTTGTCTTAATCTTTCAAAGCATCCAAGGAAACGAAAAATAGTTTGAGATAGTGCGCAACTTGCGGTCATTTTTTATCTGACCTTTACAGAGCAAAGTGAAAAGGTGGTAAACTGCTGAGTTTTTTTGCAACGAAATACCGCGATGTTTGAGCAGAGAACTTCATCAGAGTAAAATGTGGTACAATCGGACAGACAGCTGCATGTATACGAAATATCGTCGATGGAACATCAGTCGTTATATGTTCAAATACTCAGAAAATGTTTTTGAGTCTCACAGTTGGATGTACATGTATATCTATGCCACTCCTATATAGCCGTAACGTCATTTTAACGACTTCTCATATGCTAACGCTCACGCTGACACGCTTAGTTATATAAGAAGCGCATATCATGACTATGAATTTACAACCTTAGCTCTCCATCCGAACCTCATTAGCTCAATGCCTATCATTCACGCCTCCTATTTTCGTCTAAATAACACAATGCTTTGGTACTGTAGCTCAATCGGGTTCGAAAATATAACCGGTCATTAGAAGGTCGAAGCTTCGATCCCTGTCTGGGGCTCAGATGAACACTTTCTGAGCATTTGAGTTTGACGAAGGTCTATACCAAACATCTGTTTTAATACACTAAGCTCGCAAACTTACTAAATGTACTACAAATATACTGCAGCTCCACAAGGATAAAGTATTTTATTCAGAAAACTGAAAACTGATTAGTACATCATGAAAAGATCAGTATATGACTTTTTGTCTAAAGGACATTTTTAGTATCCCTCTTATCTCCTTGTCTGTGGAACCGACATATAAATCATTTAGTATGTCGAAGCTTAGCTAAATATAGTTTCCTGACGTATATCATGGTTTTAATTTAAGTTTTGAAAACGTTCAAGGTTTACCTCTCTGGCCACCTAAACCGAAACCTTCCGTTTTGTTCTTTATGCCATCTTTGGCAAGAGCAACGAGCCATATAAAGAAGTCTCTTGGCCATATTTGGGGCTAACAATTTAGGAAATGTTATTTTATCACATGGACCCTCACTCAGGTTTGAGTTTCGCAACGTTTTGACAATCTTGTCTTATCGTGTTAAGAAACAGACGCAGAAACTCAATTTTCCTTCCTTCCTGAATAGCGGAACATTCATATCTCACTGTGCTTTATATCCGCACCCCTCAAACGAAGTAATTTTACTCTTGATTTAAAAGATAAAAGAGAACTTCTTGTAGGTTGAACAAAAACGTGATTCTATGCACGCACCTGATTTAAAACACGAATCGACAAGCAATCAGAAAAACGACAACTATACCTATGCTGATGTTCGCGCGAACCTGCAGTTAATATATCTCAATAGACAATATTCCTACACAATCATATAGCAATACTATTTAGATGCTTATCTATTACATGGTTTCAAAATATTGATGGTTGCATGCAAGTCTAGCCCGTCAACGAGACGCTATAGATTTCTTTCCATACTCTGACAAACAAAATAAATCCTGACACGACATTTTAAGCTCGCTGATTGAAAGAGTATAGTTTTTAAGATGTAATAATTATTCTCTTTGGTATTAACCTATTCCGTTAAATCCGGACCGACTCGAAAAGCAGCATCATGCCTCGTTGCATGTCTAACTTTTTTTTCCTTGCTACACACCAAGAGCTTTGTTTAATATTTAGTATCTTCTTCTTCAGATCTGTCTCGAGAAATACGCAAATATTTAAAAAAGTTGACTTACCCTTTGTAAAAATCTCCCCTGAATGCTGCCTCGAGTAGAGGAGCTGTTAACAGCAGACAAATAATCAGCATGACTGACGCAAAATACAGCTCTAGAAATCAGACGGTTTCTTTTCGTCGTCGACGTTGTGACTTTGTGGCTTTCTGACCGTCTCTGGTAGTTCTCTCTGCTTTATATTACGAACGAATTGACAGGAAGCTGTCCAACTGCGTACGCTCTTATGTCACAACTTGTGTTTGCACGCCCGTAAAATACCGCGACGTATTCGAGCCTATCAAATCTTACCACCCAACGTGCAGTTTATTACCCGCATCCTGTGAACCTAACAAAGCATTGGATTATGACTTAGGGGAATTTGGCAAGCGAAACCTACATTTCCATGTCTCGTGAATAGCCCAAAGCAAACCTCTAGTTAATACACTTCTAAAACAAACCAGTCGTTCTATTGTGTCGGAAGTTCTTGTTAAGTCGAAACCACGAGTGGAAATCTATACGTGTAGCTATCACGCCGTTTTTAGCTATTAATTAGAACAAGCGTCATACTCGAAGATGTGACAAGAAGATTAGTTAGGAAATCGTGTCTGTCTTGTGCAGCGCAGCAGGCGTTTCAGTAATACTTATTCCATTAGTTCAATCTCAGTTGGCTCATTAACTGACTGTTTAAAGTATCGACACCCAGACAGCATTTACGACGGTATCGCTACTCTATCGCTCGGTGATTAGGGAGCTATTTCTACTTTAATTCACCGACTGTTGGTTCTATTTAGAAATAATCGGATGATACACTAAATCAATGAGAGCGCGTATATACTGTGTATATATTACAACACATTGTTCAGAAAACAAACACATTAATGTCTATGTGTACATTTGCCAATAACTATACATGATTTTAAAACACCCACATTGAGCTTAAGTAAACGAATGATTCCCATGTTCCTATATAATAACGAATTATCAAATGTTCGCCAGTGGGTACCTAACTGTCTGTAAAAAAACGAGATTTGATATACTCAGATATATTTTAATAATATATTCATTGGTATCTAACAAATTAAGTGTATTTTCTCAACGTTCTAGAAGATTCTCTCTGGATTTCAAGCGACGTTTATTGATTGGCAATCTATAGTGTTGTGGACAGGTTGTGTGTTTTGTAGTTTCTGCACAGGTCGCCCAAACTCATGGTGTGAGCAGTTATGTATACAAGAATTTAAGTCGAAATGATAGAATATTCCCTCTTAATTGCTTTAAATTTTTGAAATATACTGAAATATAGTGTACTTATCTCTAGTACAAAGTGTATTTGTCTTTCTGATGTGGTTTTGGTGAGATTTTATAAACAATCTGGGACTGCACGCAGGCTACATAATTATAAACCCAACATAGCCATGTTTTATTAAACTCGAGGAACAATTGGTGGAATGATCCAAAATTTCACAAAGTATTGACACAATAAACATGAAGGTAAATCAGTAATGTTCATAAAGTTATATTTTGTTGAATATATTATTCGTACGGTAGTGTTCGCGTTTCAATAATAAAACATGGCTATGTCGGGTTTATAATTATGTAGCCTGCGTGCAGTCCCAGATTGTTTATAAAATCTCACGAAACCACATCAGAAAGACAAATACACTTTGTACTAGAGATAAGTACACTATATTTCAGTATAGTTCAAAAATTTAAAGCAATTAAGAGGAAATATTCTATCATTTCGACTTAAATTCTTGTATACATAACTGCTCACACCATGAGTTTGGGCGACTGTGGTTTCTGTCATTTAACTCTTTCTCCGCCAAAGTCGACTTTTATTATTTTACTCTAACGCCAGAGTATTTTACTCTGTCTAACACCAGACGATTTTACTCTGTCTAACGCCAGACTATTTTACTCTGTCTAACGCCAGACTATTTTACTCTGTCTAACGCCAGACTATTTTACTCTGTCTAACACCAGACTATTTTACTCTGTCTAACACCAGACTATTTTACTCTGTCTAACGCCAGACTATTTTACTCTGTCTAACACCAGACTATTTTACTCTGTCTAACGCCAGACTATTTTACTCTGTCTAACACCAGACTATTTTACTCTGTCTAACGCCAGACTATTTTACTATGTCTAACACCAGACTATTTTACTCTGTCTAACGCCAGACTATTTTACTCTATAACACCAGACTATTTTACTCTGTCTAACACCAGACTATTTTACTCTGTCTAACACCAGACTATTTTACTCTGTCTAACACCAGACTATTTTACTCTGTCTAACACCAGACTATTTTACTCTGTCTAACGCCAGACTATTTTACTCTGTCTAACGCCAGACTATTTTACTCTGTCTAACGCCAGACTATTTTACTCTGTCTAACACCAGACGATTTTACTCTGTCTAACACCAGACGATTTTACTCTGTCTAACGCCAGACTATTTTACTCTTTCTAACACCAGACGATTTTACTCTGTCTAACGCCAGACTATTTTACTCGTCAAGGGGAGAACTCTAGCAGCGAAAGGGTTAAAACTACATCGGGATTTAATAGTGGGCAATGCTTGTGTGTCGAGTTCAGAGCGAAATAGAAGGAACGAAAGGGTGATGTAATGTATCGATAGTGTAGCGGATGTGTGAGCGATGATTGTTCAATGTTTCATTTCTGAAAGACGAACATGCATCTCTTATCTTCTTTTTAAATCAAATAAATGTCTTTTATTATAATTGTGTTTTGATAACAGGCTTATGTATTGTAAATACAAATAATTTTCAAAGTTTAACAATTCGTTTACAAATGGTGTCAACGTGAGGCTGTGTTGCAATTTGGGCTTTCTTCGTTGCTAAATAGAGATATGAATCAATGAATGTACGACGGTCAAGGTCAAAATATAACTCTGCCACTGACGATGATGATGTTGAGGGGATGATGATGGTCATCATGATTATCATGATGACCATGATGATGGTAGTGGTGGTGGTGGTGGTGACGATAATAATGGTGATGATGATGATGATGACGATCATGATATGATGATGATCATGATATGATGATGATGATATGATTATGGTGATGATGAGGATGATCATGATATGAGGATGAGGATGATATCATAATGATCGTGATGATGGTGACGATGGTGAGGGTGATGATGGTGATGATGATGATGATGATGATGATGGTGATGATGATCATGATATGATGATGAGGATGAAGATGATGATAATGATGGTGGTGGTGGTGGTGACGATAATAATGATGATGATGTCTTCATATCTTTACCTGAGGCTACAATCTTCTTCACTTAAAAAGCAAGGACCATATCCCAGAGGGTGGACAGTGTAGTAGAAGACGCCATTTTAAATTTGACGGACCTACCAGCCTCGATTTCACGGTATCAAACACACTTAAAACACTCCCCACAGTCCCCAGTACTCTTGGCTGGGTGTTGCATCTGGTGTATATCCAGTCAGTCTTTCGATGATACTTAGCAGCTATCTTGTTTATCATCAATCGCATCTGTCGTCCCATTCGAGTTCTGAATAGCAATTACTTAAAATACGACATCATTCATCACAAGACTCTTAATCTTTGACTCACTAGAACGCGGTATTTTTCTTTATATCTATATTTATATATTTGATTTCGCAACATCTTTATCTGTTACAATCATAAAAAAAGAACAATATACAAAATAACACATACCACAACGCAATGGCATTATGGCAAGATGATTGCGACAGCTTTTTGCCAATCACTGCGAGTCTAGAAAGTTAACCCTGTGTCACATGGCTTTCCGAGACGTCTAATCGTCTAGCGTTAATACTTTGAAGCCTGAAGACGAGTCTTTAGTATTTTATTCTGGCTAACGCCAGACGATTTTATTCAGCACAGGGATCTCTTTAACACTTTGAAGCCTGAAGACGAGTCTTTAGGATTTTATTCTGGCTAACGCCAGACGATTTTATTCAGCACAGGGAGAGGTCCAGGCCTCAAAGTGTTAAGCCCGGGTGCACACGCTACGATTGTAGTCGGCCGATCTTTATCAGCCAACTAAATTCTGGGCTTTTGACTAAAATCGTTACATGTGCGGTGTCATTACTGAGCAATTTTTATCGGACAATATGAAACCGGTTTGATATTGCCAGACTAAAATCGGTCAAAATATCGCATCATGCCACCAAATTTTGATTTATAGTTTCATGGCCCAGCACAGGGAATATACCCAATTCTCTCCTGGCATTACCACCTTATTATATACAGAACTCGCGATCAAGCTCTCGGCAACGCCCTCCGTGGCTCAGTGGTCAGAGCATTGCACTAGAATCGCAAGGTCGTGGGTTCAATTCCTGCCGGAAGGCCTGTGTAGTTGCATTTTTCGCAACTGGTCCCGGTTTGGTCTTAAAATGTATATATTCTACACTCGAATTTTCCTTCACCCAAAATCCGTAGAAAATTACATATACTTGACTATATACCATTTTAGGGAGAGGGGTGTGCATGTATATGAGAATTAAAAGCAAGAGCGCGGGTAGGTCCGACCAGACACAGAGCATAGTTACATTTATCGTGTAGCGCAGACAGATTGTCAACCATGATATGACGGTGTCTGGTATAGTCTTGCGTGGGTTTCCCTAGGGAACAAGATAAACTTTCTATATTTAATAATCCGAGAATACCGTGTTGTATGGATTATATTTTGAGAATACTTTATCGGTTAAGCCTGGTTTCCATTTGGTTGTAACGATGTCTTGACCTTTTGCTTGCCGCCTGGCGTTAAGCCCTAATCAAACGAGAACGCAAGTCATCGCAAGTTGGCAGTCACGAATTTCTGTGGCGGTCGTCCGAACACCCAAATTAACAAAATAAAGGATTCATGAGTGTTTTAAACAAGTTTTAACTTTATCACGGTACATGATATTTTCGGGAAATTATTCAGAGCGGCTGACTGAGATAGCGTGACTGCCAACTTGCGATGACTTGCGTTCTCGTTTGATTACGATGACTTGCGTTCTCGTTTGATTAGGGCTTTAGACAGTAAAAAGGCAAAGGGCTCGTATATGAGTCAAAGGGTTGACGGTCGCGGAAATTGAAGCATAGTGATTTGTTACTTTTGTATAGGAGCTATTTACATGAGCGTGGGCTGCTCCTGTTAACCGGACTAGGGGTGTTTACATGAGGCCGGCCTTATGTAGATTTGACACCAATCTCGTTTAAAATAACGTATTCATTGCTATGGGACGCAATAGACGGCACGACAACAACTGTTGGAGAAACCTTGCTGTGGTCCAGTGTAGTAGACGACAGCTCTTTATTGTAACTATCGATAATTCCGAATCGTATTTACAATCGTTAGTTATAAATTGAGTAGCAAGAAATGTCCTTTCGACTATCGGGTTGCTGAAAGTTCACAATTAGTGTTCATTCGCTTCAGTCCTAGTCAATGCGCCACTCCGATCTGCGCCATAGTTGGTATCAGGGAGGCCAGAAAAAACCTCCACCGAGGTGGCCAGGAAATCTGGGCGGGACCAAGATAACCAGCTCACTGCCCGCTCAGCAAATAGTAAATCAAAACGTTGTGATTCCTAGTTTCAATGTTCAAATTTGAGCTGCCTACTGACCGTGACCGAGATGCTTCATCTGGAAAAACGACTTCTTTTCTACACTTGTTTCTGACAAGCCCTCCTCCTGGGAATACTGCTACTTGACGTAATGAATATACTTTCCTACTATACTTCGTGCCGTAGGAAACTACGTATTAAGTTGGGAGGTGAAAGTGCTTCAGTTCGGTCTAGCAGGCGACCTGAGATTATGCCGGCGTGAACTCCGGCCTGACTCATAGAAACGATCTACACTTCATGTAAACACCCCCTCACTTGACGAGTACTGAAAATCGTCTGGCGTTAGCCAGTAACAAAAACACAAAGGGATCTACATCTAAACTAAACCAATTCTTCTTTGCAGTTTATTTGAGTTTTTAAACCACAGTTACAATCTCATTTTTGTGTTTTTGTTTTAGATTTATATCTTCGGTCTTTCAAGATATTTATTTTCGGATTTTTTTTTTGCTAAGGCTTTTAATATTATCTTAATTATAATATCAAGATTTGAAGGGTCGATCCCTGAACAGACTCTTTACATTAAATTAATAATTAAAATTTTAGGGCATAATTTAAAAATTGGATTTTAAGCGTTAAATGTTAAAATCAAATTTAGATTAATTCTTGATTTAATACTCTTGGAATTTTGGTTTATTTTATTTTATTTCTTGTTTTTCTTTAATGATATTGAATCATATAACATAAACATACTCTCGAGATTGTTCTCAGATTATAACTTCATAGCACCTGCCATGGCTTTCATTGCGGCAAATGTTTCCGTCCCAGTTGGAATGATTTGATTAGCTGGTAATAAAAACCCATAGCGTCCTTTATCACGCAACTCTAAACCATAAGAGTACTTCAATCCAAGAAATCCATACGCCCAGTCATCCGTAGCGCCAGAAGTTGCATCTATGTCAAGAAAGTTTAGCTATCTCAGTTGTTTTTATAGACCAAAGCCATCACTTTAAATATCCTTTTATGTACTGTTTAATAAACGAGCAGGAGTGTTTTATCAGATATAAAGACACGAGGCGAAGCCGAGTGTTTTTATATCTGATAAAACACGAACTGCGAGTTTATTAAACGGCTTCAAAAACGAACCACTTGGTAAGTTCATTGGCGTAGTAAGTTTGAAAAATAACCTTGTCTATGCCGAGAAAATCAGAGCTAAAGTTTATGTAAATCAGGTGGTATCTTTATCACATATAAAGACACGATACGGTCATGATTTTCTTTTGTGTTTTCCTCATGAATTATTAATGAGTTTTTGAAGTGCATCTAAATGAAGCTTTTATGAAACAATAGTTTATTGAGATATATCGTCTGGAAACTCTTCGCGAAGGTCTTATCATTTCGATTCTTTTTAATTACTGACGCACAAACATGGCGAGAAATGCTAATTAATTAAGATGCACATGAAAGAATTATTTATTGTTAATTATTAAATGTTAATAATTAATTATTAATTACTACTTATTAATTAAGTACTAATTATTAATTACTAATTATTAAGTACTAACTATTAATTACTAATTATTAATTACTAATTATTAAGCACTAATTATTAAGTACTAACTATTAATTATTACTAATTATTAATTACTAATTATTAAGTACTGATTATTAATTATGAAGTACTAATTATTAAGTACTAATTATTAATTATTAACTACTAATTATTAATTTCTAATTATGAAGTACTAATTATTAATAAGTAGTTTAACTGTTTCCTTTCCGAATTTGTGTTGAGTATTTTATTGAGTCTAACGCCAGACGATATTATTCACCTCTAGGGAAGCCCTCGGAGTTAAAACATTTAATGCATAACGACGTGTTTCAATCCTTATTTTTTATTTCTTTATCATGATACATTAACATGTAATCATTTTTATAATTATTCAGAAGAAAGTTTCTGCCAAATACTAAATAATTAAGATAATTTCATTGCAACTGCCATGGCTTTCATTGCAGCAAAAGTTTCTGTTCCCGTCGGAATGATTTGATTGCTTGGCAAGAGAAATCCGTATCTTCCTTTATCCCGGAGTTCTAAGGCATACGAGTATTTCGTTCCTAAGAACCCGTGGGCCCAATCGCCGGTAGTACCACTTGTTGCGTCTACGTAAAGAGAGTTGATAGATGATCTAAATCTCCGCCCGGCACTTATAAACCTGGGTCCACGTACACGGTACTATCCTTAAAGCAGGGCATGACGTGTAGGACAGGATATGATATGATATGAAAGCATGATGTGATAAGATAGGGCAAGACACGATAGGACATGATAGGGACAAGACAGGACATGATGGGACAAGACAGGACATGATGGGACAAGGCAGGACATGGTGGGACAAGGCAGGACATGGTGGGACAAGATAGGACATGATGGGACAAGACAGGACATGATGGGACAAGACAGGACATGATGGGACAAGACAGGACATGATGGAACAAGGCAGGACATGATGGGACAAGACAGGACATGATGGGACAAGGCAGGACATGATGGGACAAGACAGGACATGATGGGACAAGGCAGGACATGATGGGACAAGACAGGATATGATGTGACATGACCGAACATGATGGGACAAGACAGGGCATGATGGGACATAGGACAATCCAGGACACGAGAAAGGAAGGAAATAGATTAGGGGAGAGCTAAAGAAAGAGAAAAAAATAGAAGGAACCGAGAGAATCGGAAAGACAAGTAAATATAAAAGAAGAAAAGGGTAACTGAAAACCCCAAGAAAGAAGATTTAAGTGAAAATAAAATAAAGCAAAGTTTAAACTCACAAATAATGACTGACGAAGGACCAACTTTATACTGTGTTCCCCAGCCTGCATCTCTCAAAGCTTTTGCAGCGAGATTTCCAACACGCACCTATATTAACACACACTTCGTTTAGCAGGAAACAGGGAAAAAACGCCAAGAGTTTTTTGATGGAGCCAACCAAAAGCCGAGAGAAATTCATGTTGACCGAGTTGGTCAACTGTATTGATTTGTTTTTCAGTACCTTCACATTAAAACACTTTGGAAAACTCTTACAGACTTTAGTTATACTGGATAACCCTAACAGTCATATCTAAACTGTTCTCTCTAGAGGACTATGGTCAAGTTTGCTGGACGTCGTGGGGTGATGGTACTTATATTTGAGATATTTCGAAACTGAAATCGAGTTTCTTCAATATCGAAAGACTTGATCATACAACTTCAGCTTGAAGCTCAGTCGATAGAGCGTCGGAATAGTAAACTGAAGGTGGCGGGTTCCCTGGAATCCCAGCCGCGGTGGAGTAGAGTTTTTCTTCCGTATGGTTCGTCACTCGGAGTAGCACCTAATATCATTATTCTCCACCAGAGTTCGCTGTCCCACAACAATTAAAGAATAAAGGACTGGGGGCTAATCATCCTTACTTGCAGCCAGTGACTGAATTGCGAAGGACGCAGATCAATAGGCGAGTTTCAGGGTGTTGCGCGCGCATCATTTTTCAAAAAAAACTGGCAAGCTCCACTCAAAGTAAGCATACTGTTTAAAATAAACAAAGTATAGATACAGTTTCTGGATGTTTAACACTGTTATTCTGCTGTTGTTGGCTCGCTAGCAAGTCTGTTTGCCAATAGCTTACTTTGTGGGGAGCCCGCCAAGAGCCCGCCAATTCGTTTGCAAAATGATGCGCGCGCAATACCCTGAAATTCGCCTATTATTCCAACAACATAAGATGACAAGTTAAGTCTCTTGATATTGAAGAAACTAGATTTCAGTTTGGAAATATCAAATATAAGTACCATCATTCTACGACCTGCTCCCAACTTGACGATGTAGCTCATTGGGTAGAGCGTCAGACTAATAGTATACCGAAGGTTGTGGCTTGGAATCCCAGCCGCCCGGTCGAGTACAGTTTTTCTCTCTGTCACACAATGATTCTTCCAGCTTTTCCTACCTGTTCTCCATTATCATTTGGATAGGCTCGTTTGTATCCCCACGGTGTCATCCACAGTTGACTGTAGGCGTGAATGTCCATGTACCCAATGAGATCTTTGCGATTCTTAAACAAATATTTGGCGACATTGTAAGTCTCAACTTCGGAAAATGGCCGAGGACCGTGATAGGTGTCACTGCATCTCGTACTTGTTCCAACACCTTAACAGAGAACAAAACATTGTTGCTACGATCTAGTTAAGGTTCTTGTAGCTGAGATCACACGTTGTGTGTGGGAGAAAACGCAAAATCAATCTTACTAAAAACCCAGCGTGCGTGAGAACCAAGTGAATTGATCTTACCAGGCCGCCCAAAAAACGGCCCATAACTCATTTATTGTTTTACTCCGTCTAACGCCAGGCGATTTTACTCATCAAACAAAGAACCCTCAGACATCCTAGGCTGCCTGAGCTGGCCAAAAAATGGCCCCTTTATTGTTTTACTCTGTCTAACGCCAGGCGATTTTACTCATCAAACAAAGAACCCTCAGACATCCTAGGCTGCCTGAGCTGGCAAAAAAATGGCCCCTTTATTGTTTTACTCTGTCTAACACCAGGCGATTTTACTCGTCAAAGGAAGAATCTTCAGTCATTGAGTCTGTCTGACGCCAGACGACTTTACTTGTCAAAGAGAGAACCCTCAGACATCCTAAGTAGCAATGGGTTAACAAGTGACTAATTCATTCCTGCTTGAGCTGGAAGTCCTGTTTAGTTTTATTCTGTCTAACTCCAGACGATTTTACTCGGGTGTGAGTGAGTGTAGGTGTGTGAGGTGAGTGAGTGAGTGAATGAGGGAGGGAGGGAGGGAGTGTAGCCGTGTGAGTGAGTGAGTGAGTGAGTGAGTGAGTGTAGGTGTGTGAGGTGAGTGAGTGAGGGAGGGAGTGAGTGAGTGTAGCTGTGTGAGGTGTGTGAGTGAGGGAGTGAGTAAGTGAGGGAGTGAGTGAGTGTAGCTGTGTGAGGTGTGTGAGTGAGGGAGTGAGTAAGTGAGGGAGTGAGTGAGTGTAGCTGTGTGAGGTGTGTGTGTGTGAGTGAGTGGGGGTGTGAGTGAGTGAGTGTGGGGTGAGGTGTGAGTGAGTGTGGGGTGAGGTGTGAGTAAGTGTGTGTATGTGTGTGAGTGTGTGTGTGAGTGAGTGAGTGGGTGGGTGGGGGTGTGAGGTGTGAGTAAGTGTGTGTGTGTGTGTGAGAGATGGTGTGAGTAGACTGTAGTATATTACATACCTCCCCATTTGTAATTCCAGTTCCTGTTGGGATCAGCGCCGATGCAGTTACTGTGTCTTGTACGAGTTCGGCGCCACATTCGAGACTAAAAACCAATATTGCATTTAGTTTTGTAGTTAATTAACCTAGTACTCCTCACATTTAACAACTCATATACGTACATGTTTATGTGTATGTTCATATCCATCAGGGTTTAAAGACGGCATGATCACCCAGTCCATTTTGTCGACCATTCTTTTAACAGATGAATCTGTTTGATATTTAGAAAGCATCTGGAAACAGCAAAATATATGGTTAAAAGAGTAATGGCTTTCTTTATGTGGGGCTGCAAATTGTGTCTACAATGAAACCAGGTAATTTCTATCGCTTTTTGGATAAGTTGTAGGTAATTGGACCTTCACTGGGGTTACTACTTAGTAGATGAAAGTAATATAATTAAGTATGCGGTATTTGGTCCCAAATCAGGTCGAAACGCGCATTTTGTCGTTTTTGTAAAAGTATGTACAACCATGTGGTTTAACCAACATGGGGTAACAATTTTGGTAAACGGGAGTAATTTCGTTAAGTCTCGACAGCAACAATGTGCTCTATTTGAGAACTTTAGCTACTTACTTCTCTTATCATGTACATGCAAGTGGCAGGGGTTATCCATTCTCTTGCGTGAATACCGCAGTTTATGAAAAATGTTTTCTTCGAAGATGAGCTTCGCGACCGAATCTATGGCATAAAAAAATCTACATTTAGGATGCTTATTAGAGAGAGGGTGCTTATTAGAGAGAGAGAGGGTGCTTATTAGAGAGAAGCTGCTTATTTGAAAGAGAGGGTGCTTATTAGAAAGAGAGGGTGCTTATTAGAGAGAGAGTGCTTATTAGAGAGAGGGTGCTTATTAGAAAGAGAGTGCTTATTAGAGAGAGGGTGCTTATTAGAGAGAGGGTGCTTATTAGAGAGAGAGAGGGTGCTTATTAGAGAGAGGGTGCTTATCAGAGAGAGGGTGTTTGTTAGAGAGAGAGAGGGTGTTTATTAGAGAGAGGGTGCTTATTAGAGAAAGAGAGGGTGCTTATTAGAGAGAGGGTGCTTATCAGAGAGAGGGTGTTTATTAGAGAGAGAGAGAGAGAGAGAGAGTGTGTTTATTAGAGAGAGGGTGCTTATTACAGAGAGGGTGTTTATTACAGAGAGGGTGTTTGTTAGAGAGAGAGAGGGTGTTTATTAGAGAGGGGGTGCTTATTACAGAGAGGGTGTTTATTAGAGAGAGGGTGCTTATTACAGAGAGGGTGTTTATTACAGAGAGGGTGCTTATTAGAGAGAGAGAGAGAGGGTGTTAATTCAAGAGACAGAATCTTTACTATATATCTTACTTGGTAAGTCTTACCTTTATTGCAAGTAGTTCTCTTCCTTCATAAGATTTACCAGTCGCAAATAGCGTAGCCAGGTTCGGGTAAGTGGATGCGAGACTTCTCATCTCTGCGTAAATCTAGACAATGTTTAACAGAAAGGTTTTCGCGCTAAGCCTCATTATTTACTAAAGACACGTTTAAATCTTTACAGTTTGATTAGATTTTACTGTCTAACGCCAAATGGTTTTACGCGTCAAATCGAGACCCCTTATTGGAAACGTTTCTACAGAATTTACTTCATTGGCTTTACTCATTAATTAGTGTAGGGTTCTCCGGTTTTCCTCTTTCCATAAAATCAACACCTAGGTCTTAGCTGTGATCCGTGGTCTGACATGTGTCGTATGGCGGCTGCCTGGGGCGCCTGTGATAATGTGATATGCCTTCGACACGGCCACGTTGATCTACGTCCTTCGCAATTCAGACACTGGCTACGAGTTTGTTTATTGAGTTTATTGCCACAAATAATTAATTTTACAAAA
This sequence comes from Paragorgia papillata, assembly GCA_035771165.1. NCBI lineage: Eukaryota > Metazoa > Cnidaria > Anthozoa > Scleralcyonacea > Coralliidae > Paragorgia > Paragorgia papillata. The sequence goes on along the minus strand of JAWNZC010000388.1, from coordinate 134,292 downwards.
ATATATTACATCTTAGTGGCAAGAAGGATTGATGAGAAACCAAAAGGCTTATTAAGATTAACAATCCTTCTATTATAGTAAATTAATTACAAAGATGGCGCAATACTTTAAGTAATAGATACAGCATGAGCAGCCGAGCTGTATCTGATTTACAAGGCGAGCTGCAATCTTTCTTAAAATACAAATGCATGTAAGTAATGAAGTTCGCCAACTATTTTGGGGATACGGTCTGTTTTAGCCGAGAATATCGAAGCTAAAGTTTATGTAAATCAGGACGATGCTGTATCCGATTTACAACCACTTCTACGGTATTGATTTCTTTTGAATTTTCGTCATGAATTATTAATGAGTATTTTAATATAATGTAAGTAGTAAGGATGAGTAGCTTCCAGTCCTTTAATTATAAAGCTTACCGTATTTAATTTATTGTACTGATCATAACGAAACCCCCCTGCTCTTGAAAGCTGAGGATTCTCCTTGTTCACTGCATCTTGTACGTCGTTAATCATAATCTTATAACTTATTCCAAACTTCTTCAACAACCGAATGACTGCGGTCAGGTTTTGCTGATGAACATAGATATCAACGTTCCGTCCAACATCTGATGGCGCTTGCCAAAAGTCGATCTAAAAAAAGTAAAAAGAAAGTGTTTTCTTTTAGAATTAGTCTTAAGCTTAGTTTACACGAAGTTTATGTTTGGGATTAAGTTTAAGTTGGGGTAAAGTTCAACACACAGTCAGCTGTCATGCAAGTTTACACAGCTAGCAGATGGGAATAAAGGACTGATCATTTGTGCGCTTTCACACGTTTATTTAGCTGTTACTTTGAATCAATAGTCAACAAGTCGAAAAATAACTTAATGCAGAAGTGATCAAGTCAAACTTTTCAGTATATATATATATATGTATGTAATATTGGGCATTTCACTCGATTACATAGCATGTTCTCAGGATTTTGGGTGAAGGAAAATCCGAGTGGAATATATACATTTTAAGACCAGACCGGGACCAGTTGCGAAAAATGCAACTACACAGGCCTTCCGGCACTAGGAATTGAATCCACGACCTTGCAATTCTAGTGCAATGCTCTGACCAATATATATATATATATATGGCTGCCCTCGTTTTCCGGTTCGTAGGCAACACGATACAAGCTGATTGGTTTCCGAGCGATCGTGTCCTACGATATTGACCGACCTGTCAATACGTTTTTTCTCGGACCTGTAATTATCGGCGGGAAAATTTCTGAGTTGATTTGAAAACAAAAAAGAGAACCAAGGCATCTTTATCCAAATATTCTGAACAATTAAATATGCTGGAGTATTATTGTTAATACTACCTCTAATCCATAGTCGGTTTCCAAAGACCTCAAGTCGTTTACTTCTTGTGTCGATTTCGGCACAATTCGTAGAACTTTTCTGTAATTAATTAAAGAAAGAAATCAAACATGAAACATATTCAATAATCTGGATAGTCTATAATATACTATAAGACTGAGAAAACTTTGGGTCAGTAGTAAGAACGTTGAGTCTAATTGGTTTAGACCACCTTTGGTGGGTCTCACCACTGAAGCAGAGTTGGAAAAAAGCTGCGGGTATGCGGGTACCACCCGGAGGAAGGTTTACTTTAATGAGGAAGGTTTAAAGTGAAAACACGTGAAACAACACATTCGGTAATCTGAGAAAGTTACAATTGATCAAGCAAGGTGTCGGGGGAAAATGCGATTTGCAGTAAAACATTGGCTAACCAACAATTATGCAGCACTGGCAGTGGCAGCAGTTACATGTGTGAGACATGTACGCTGATGTCTGTATCTTCGCAGCAGTCGAGGGTAGTTGGCAGGCTATCAGTCAGCAGCGGTCAGTTATTAGTAGCTATTGTAGTATGCCAAAGCTTACCTAGGAAAACCTAGAAAACCAAGGTGCTGCAAAAGTTACGCAGTATTTATGAACGTTGCAAAACACAAAATTCTCGCTATATATTTTGAGGAAGGTTATCTAAACTTAAAAACCCATCCGGAGGAAGGTTGAATACTTTTTCCAACTCTGCACTGAAGTTAAGCCTGGTTGAATGGGGTTAGTATTTGGATGGGTGACTTCATGTGAGTAGAGTTGTTGCTTCTCTCCTGTGCCTCGAGGGGTTTTCACCGGCTTCTCCTGTTTTCCAGGAGTGGCGCCCAACAACATTGACCGAATTCACTATCTTTGTTAAAAAAAAAATTTCTTAGAGCTTAGAAATACCTTCAGTGAGTATTTGAGCTTCTATCAAACGTCTACCGAACGTCTGTTACGTTACATTCAACTACAACATGCACAACTTATCTCGATGGATAAAGCTCTTTTCTTTTCATTTTACTTTCACGGCCGTTCGTCGTACGTATGGCCGTTTGTTCTTCGGTGTACGTCCGTTAACCGTCGGCATACGTCCGTATACGAACGTGTCGGCCAGGAGCGGGCAAAATAGAGCGGGTCGAAGCTTCGCGGTTAGCCAAATTAACAGTGCGCTTGATCAGTGTAAACACAAATTATCTCTTTCCTTCTTGGAGGGGAAAATATTGAATTGTCTCTTTCGTTTATACTTCTAATTCTAATTTATAAATACGCTTTTATACTGAAAATAATAGGATGCGGCGATTCGTTTCCCATAATTGCTTCCCAGTTCCCTCCCTTAATAACACTTCCTAAAGATTTCTCTAGTGTCTAGAGAACTTATGTTAGTATTAAATCAACGCAGAATTTGGTCAATTATAACTCTCAATACGCTGCTAACGAAGTTATAAATTACTACAAACTTTTATTCTCCCTTCTCGGGGTACACGAACGAAAAAGATCCGACAAACTGAAGTGTCCGGAGAACTTGTGTCATCGTTATGAACCAACAAATCAAGAAAGAACTTGATCATGATGAGTGCAGTCATCAGTAATATAGTTACTCCGCTAGCCAAGCCGCAAATTAGAAAATACAAAACTAAAGGCAAGCTTACCCATCGTATTGTCCTCCCTCAGTGTACACAACCAAAGCTGCGATAGAAAGGAAGAGCGTTAAGGCGACCATATTGAAGCGATGTCAAATGAGAAGTGATTCGATATGTTCAGGGTCGTAAGTTTAAACGAGATGATGATGACTAGGAGTCAGTAAACACATGCTGTGTTAACACCAGGGGCCGGACTGGCACAAATAAAAGCTCAGATATTAGTTCAGCTTTTCGCTGTCTTTTCAAACTATTCTTTTCGCTCAGTCAATGCCAACAAACCCAGTCGTGTGTTTGTTGCACGCGTATTCCTGAACAAACAACGGACAAAAATGTATTTGATTAGCTTGTTTTTAAAACAAGACTGCTGTGGATTCAGAATTGTTTAATAGCGATCGGATTGCAAGAACGTAGCCTGGAATCATAGACGTAATGTTTCTGTTTGTTGGGCCATGTCCACACTAAAATCCATTTTCAAACGAAAACGGAGACCTCGTATCGAAAACGTATCAAAACGTTTTCCGTCCACACTATCGTTTTCGAATCGTTTTCGCCGTTTAGTAAAACGCTAAAAAGATCTACAGGGGTATGAATGAATAGTTCTAGGTGACTGAAACCAAGATAACATAATCGTGGCATCATCGTTTTCCAAAAGCTTCGTTTGTGCCGTCCACACTGGTGCAGGAAAACGGCGTCTTCGAATGTCTCCACTCTGGAGAGCGTTTTCGAAACGCTCCGTTTTCGGTCACCGAAGACGCCGGATTAGTATGGACGAAAGGCCTAACCCTATCAAAAAGTCTCCGTTTTCGTTTGAAAACGGATTAAATGTGGAACAACTTGGCGCCCAGTCGGCACTGCAACGGCCGCGTCACGTACTTGTTGAGCGACGAGTTGTGTAACATGCTGTGTAGTTGTCAAGGTCGTTGCGAGACAACTTGCTCTATTTCTTGCGCAAAGCAGAACTTAATTCTACTTTTACACGTGAATTAACTTGTCTCTCTCAACGATACGTCGGCAATAATGTCGTTGCGAGGCCTGTTGTGGCATGCAAAATTGTACCGTGTAACCTGGTGTAACAGAGCCTTAAATAATCTGCATGTTGTCCCAGGCTAGTTGCGCGGCGAATGACACAAAACAGGGCCCTAAGATGTATAAACGTTTTATGAAAGACTATATCTAATCGAGAACGAAATTTTATTGATATTCACTAATATGCGCAACAATTTACCCACCCTTCGTTCGCCCGTTGCGCACTATGAATTATGGGATTTGTGATGCTAGCCAAGGCAGTCATCAAAGCGCATCAAACGCAGCTGCTGTGAATCGTGATCAAGAGTGACAAGGTCATGGACAGATTACTTGCCGTATTCTTTGTCTTACTAATAATCAACAATGTCGATGGCACACGACCAGTCACCTACGATAGGTATGTACACCATACAACTGCGCGAGTTGGTCGAATAAATAGGAATCGTAAGATGGTTTAGGATCAAAGACTAGAAAGCGAGACCGGATGCATTGTTGTACGGACGCATTGTTGTAAACAATCTATCAAATTCATTGCTGGGAATGACTCCGTAGAATGACTTGACTTACTGAGACATTGAATCGGAAAATAAGATTTCCGCAAATTTGAAGATTTAAAAAACGCGCACAGGTCTCTTTGCGCATTTGGTGCGCTATTTACACTTTGCGCGCTATTTACATTGCCGTGCGGTATTTACATTTTTTGCGCCTTGTGAAATATATTGATCAGATGTAGAACGAAAATAATGAAAATGCTATCGTTCGCTAGTTATATAATTCCTTCTTATTCAAGATGCTTCGCAAGGCTGAATAAAATAGTCTGACGTTAGCCAGAATAAAGTGAAAATGAATGCTTCGGCTACCAACGGCAAATCGTCTTTGACAAATCTTCTTATGTTCGCACTTCGCACCAAAATCGTAAAATCGCCTGTAAATCGCCGAGCTTAGTGCCTTTATTGTGTTTCGTATTTCTTTGGAGAAACGTCTGATAGTAGCACACATAGTATAGCGGCATGATTATGTATATGCTATAGTGAGTTTGTGTAGTCTATATATCCTCGATTGTCCATTATGAGCGCTTTATCTAAAACCCTTTGACTAATAAAGGTTCTCACTTGACGAGTATTAAAATCGTCTGGCGTGAGACAGAGTAAAATAACCAAGATGCCGTTTTTGACTAATCTTAGAATCAAATGGTTAAGAAATATTTCTTATTTTTGGTCACATGATTATCTTTCTTATATATATTGTTATAAAAGTATTGTGCTGCGTAGGCAGTGTAGAAACAACAATCGAAATATAGTAAGGTTAGATATACTGCCGAAACAGAGAACGTAGGAATCTAACGTTTCGAGCGAAGGCCCTTCGTCGCTCGGAATTAACGTTAGATTCCTACGTTCTCTGTTTCGGCAGTATATCTAACCTTACTATATTTCGATTTATAGTTAAGTACTCAGTATACTGATTGTACTCGTTGATTTCAAGTAGTTTGAGTTTTGCTGGGTATGTTATACACTTTGTTGAATATTTGTCGTTTTGTGGATTTAACAGAATACAGCAAAATATTATAAAGGGACGACTCTGCTCCGCTGCTCATTGGGGGGTTTTCCTGGGAGGCGTTGAGAGAATGGGGACACCGCTGGGCATGTCTACACTAATCAGTTTTCAAACGAAAACGGAGACCTCGTATCGAAAACGTATCAAAAGTTTTCCGTCCACACTATCGTTTTCGAATCGTTTTCGCCGTTTAGTAAAACACTAAAAAGATCTACAGGGCTATGAATGAATAGTTCTAGGTGACTGAAAATCGTGGCATCATCGTTTTCCAAAAGCTTCGTTTTTGCCGTCCACAATGGTGCAGAAAAACGGCGTCTTCGAATGTCTCCACTCTGGAGAGCGTTTTCGAAACGCTTCGTTTTCGGTCACCGAAGACGCCGGATTAGTGTGGACGAAAGGCCTAACCCTATCAAAAAGTCTCCGTTTTCGTTTGAAAACGGATTAGTGTGGACATGCATGGCCTTTGTATAACCCCAACACAAACTTAACATTTTTTTTTAAATATGCTACGGTACTTATTAAATTGTTATTTTAATATTTCAGGCATAAACTCATTCAAATCGTACCTGATTCCAATCATTCATTGTCATTCCTTCAAAGATTAAGTTCTATGTCAGCAGCACTAAGGGTAAGCTTATGACTATGAATTTACAACCTTAGCTCTCCGTCTAAGCTTCAGTCGTTCAATGATTATTGCGTCTAACTGGTATTGGTTGCAGGTCCGGTCTTTCTCTAGGGTTCAGAAGCATGTTCTGAGACAGAAATATAGTGCATGTGATACGTTTGTCAAGTTCAAAACTCAGAAAAAATCCCAGACAAGGATTGAACCTGCAAGCAATACAAGTTAGACGCTCTAACCATTTAGCTACTGAGACTCAGATGCAGAGCTAGTAAGGTTGTAAATTAGTCATATATATGTGCTTCCTAAACAGTAGCGTTTGCATAGGAGATGTAAGGAAGGAAGCAAGAAAGAAAGAAAGAAAGAAAGAAAGAAAGAAAGAAAGAAAGAAAGGAAGGAAAGAAAGGAAAGAAAGAAAGAAAGAAAGGAAAGAAAGAAAGAAAGGGAGGAAGGAGGGAGGGAGGGAGGGAGGGAAGAAGGAAGGAAGGGAGGGGGGGAGGGAGGGAGGGAGGGAGGGAGGGAGGGAGGGAGGAAGGAAGGATGGAAGGTGGGAGGGAAGGAATGGAGGGAGGGAGGGAGGGAGGGAGGGAGGGAGGGAGGGAGGGAGGGAGGGAGGAAGGAGGAAGGAAGGAAGGGTAGTAACGTTAAAAGTGGTGCATGTACATATGTGAGATAAATACTCGGGTTTTTTTTTCTTAGCTTGATTTTTGGACCTACCCTACATCAGTTGGTCGCCCAGTGACTATTCATCTTGAGCCTAACTACTTTCCAGAACTTCAAGCAATCTTGCAGTTTAACAACATCTCATTCAGTTTACTCGTTAATGATCTACAAAGATTTATTCGTAAAGAGCACGCTCCTCCAAGCTCCTCAAGACAATCAACCAATTTTGATGCTAATTATCATTCTTATGGTCAGGTATTAACCATCTTTATTTTTGTTGGAAATATTTTAAAATTGAGAAACAATGACCCATATGGATAAATTCCCAATGCAGCTAGGTGAAGAATCAGACATAGGTTAACGCTACTCTACGTAGCTCTCCCAATTTTTCCACGGGAAAGCAGCGGCTGTACACAGGCTAACGCTACTTTGGCTTTAAAAAGCTTTTGCGTTCAAAACCATGTTTTTGTAGTACAACAACACCGTTGGAACTTCACATTTCACAGTCGGCCAGTTTTGAGTCCTTGAAGTTTACTAAAATGGCGTTTAGGGTCATTTTGAGCCAAAAACAATTTCTAACTAAAAAAGATTGTAACTTATACGCCTTATGCTTCAGGGATTTTTGGTGCAGGAAAATTCGAGTGTAGAATATATACATTTTAAGACCAAACCCGGGACCAGTCCTGGCATTACCACCTTAATGTATACAGAACTCGCGATCAAGCTCTCGGCAACGGCCTCCGTGGCTCAGTGGTCAGAGCATTGCACTAGAATCGCAAGGTCGTGGGTTCAATTCCTGCTGGAAGGCCTGTGTAGTTGCATTTTTCGCAACTGGTCCCGGTTTGGTCTTAAAATGTATATATTCTAGTATTCTACACTCGAATTTTCCTTCACCAAAAATCCCTAGAACATGCTATATAATCGAGTGAAATGCCCAATATTACTTCTATTTTGTTTCAGATTACTTTTCAAACAATGTCTTTGCTGGTTTTTAGATTTATCATGAATTAAGAAGGTTAACTGGTGTTTATTCCAATCATTCAAAACTTATTGATATCGGGACATCGTACGAGTTCAGGAAGATCTATGCTATAGAGGTAAGGAAGTAGTGCGAATGTTCTGCATGCCAGCGCTTGCTTCATTCATTGTCTGTCCTATTCGTAGAGTAAAGACTTGTTAACACTTTGAAGCCTGACGACGAGTCTTTAAGGTTTATTCTGGCTATTATTAATATTATTATTTATTTAAGGAGGATACGTTTTTTAGCAGAGCTAGGGTCCTCCATTTACAGCTAAGACCTATATACAGTATGTGTTGATTTTACGGAGGGAGGAAAACCGGAGAACCCGGCGAAAAACCCTCGGAGCACAGGAGAGACCAACTAAACTCTACTCACATGGGTCCCCACCCCGAGAACGGGGCTATTCCCAGACGGTCACCCATCCAAGTACTAACCCCGTCTAACCGGGTTTAACTATTGGTGAGAGGCAGCACCCTAATAGCACACGCCACCCGTGCTCCCGGGCTAACACCAGACAATTTTATTCAGCACAGGGAGAGGTCCAGGCCTCAAAGTGTTAAAACCTATCTCTTTAACACTTTGAAGCCTGACGACGAGTCTTTAAGGTTTATTCTGGCTAACACCAGACGATTTTATTCAGCACAGGGAGAGGTCCAGACCTCAAAGTGTTAACTGGAGAAAACTCGTACAGGAGGACGTCAATGCAGATTTTGCCCGGGTACTTCGGTTTGCTCTTGTATATATATAGTAACACTGGACCAATAGTGGATGGCTCTTATATAGTCTAATCTAGTCTAAGTAATTTAGTCTAGTCTATAATTTAGTCTAATCTAACTACAGTGAATGCAGTAAGCTAATTTTGTTGGGTTTTTCCTTTCAGATCTTTGCAAACAGCAGCAATAAAAAGCCGTTGATATTTCTCAACTGTGGACTTCATGCACGCGAATGGATTAGTCCCGCGACGTGTATGTTCATTGTAAGACAGGTACCGCAGAATACATTTTTGTAAACGACATCGTGTGTACTGGGCCTCAATGAACATTGTAACAATAGACTTGTTTTGTTTTGTCTTTTTCCTAGCTTCTTGGAGCAAGCGCAAATGGCGCTACGTCACTTCGTAATAACTTCACGTGGATAATCCTGCCAGTATTAAACGTTGATGGCTATGTATACTCTTTGACAGGGGTAAGAAAAATGAGCTGTGCCTTTATTTATTTATTTATTTACCTTTGCCTTGATAACGTTGTTTTATAAAGTAAGTATATAGAAATAACGTACATTTAAATTACAATAAATTTGTATAGTTATAGTTTTGTCTCTTTTTCTTCTCATCGCTCGTCTCGCACCCGTTCAGGACAACTTGCTTCAAGCCAATCCTTGCAGGACTTCTCTTTTTAGGAACTCGTTTTTTAACCGAATTGTCTTTCTCTGGAACAATCTCTCTCCGATCAACCGTAATAGTACGTCGTAATGGGTGGGTGGGTGGGTAGGTAGGCAGGCAGGCAGGCAGGCAGACAGACAGACAGACAGACAGACAGACAGGATAGATAGATAGATAGATAGATAGATAGATAGATAGATAGATAGATAGATAGATAGATAGATAGATAGATAGATAGATAGATAGATAGATAGATAGATAGATAGATAGATAGATAGATAGATAGATAGATAGATAGATAGATAGATAGATAGATAGATAGATAGATAGGTTGCAAACGCTACTACTTAGGAGCACATATGACTATGAATTTGCAGCCTTAACTTTCCATCTGAGCCTCAGTATCTGAGCCTCAGTGGCTCAATGGTTAGAGCGTCTAACCGGTCATTAGAAGGTTGCAGATTCGAACACTGTCTGGGGTCTCCGAAATCTTTTATAAACTTATCATATAACAACAATGCTTAGTTTGAAATTATATGATAATTGTCTTTTTAAAACAGGATAGGTTTTGGAGAAAAAGTAGGTCCGTTGGACCTGGAGGTTGTATTGGTGTAGACCTGAACAGAAACTTCAACCATTACTGGGGAGGTAAGTGCTATCAAAATCTAGTTCTCATGGTAGTTTCTATGGCGACGGAGCACGAAAGACTTGCACCGACTTGTGTTTAGTGTTCAAACGTCTCGCAAGTTGAAGAAAACTTGCGATGAAATTTGAACAAGCTCAAATTAGTCGCAAGCTAAAGCAAGTCATCGCAAGCTGGCGATCAAACGAGACGCAAGCAAGCACAAGCTAAAACTTGCGATGACTTGCGTTCTCGTTTGATTAGGGCTTTACACGCAACACCATGTATGCTGTGCGTGCCTATGTTTTATCTTTTTCTGTCAATTTTTCTCTTTTCAGGTTATGGAACAAGCGATGATCCATGTAACATGCTGTATGCTGGACAGTTTCCGTTTTCTGAACCTGAGACGTACTCTCTGGGAAAATATCTTTTTACTCGGAGGAAAGAGTTGAAAGTTTTCTTGGACATCCATTCGTATGGTCAGCTGTTTATGTCTCCCTGGGGACACACAAATAAATATTCACCCCACTATCAAAATATACAAGTTAGTACTAATTTGTACGTTATTAGTGTTTTCAGCTTGAGTTGGTAAAGTGTTTTTCGTATGTTTTTGTTGTACAAGCTGTCGTAAGTAAACTCAGAGAAAAACCCACAACCTTCCTTCCACAACCTTCTTTAAAACATTTACTGAAAATAAACTGACACACTGCGACTTGTAGCCCAACACAAGTACCTGTGACACACGTACGTATTGACTAGTTCCCAGGCGTATAAATATCGAAAACAACCTCGGTCTACCATCGGAGTTCCAGTGGCTCAATGGCGAAAGCGTCCGGCTGGCATTCGGAAGGTTGTGGGTTCTAGTCCCGTCTGGAGCTCGGAGTTTTTCTCTAAATTTAACTTACGACAGCTTGTACAACAAAAACATACGAAAAGTATTAATTTCTTGAGTCTTGTACTTAATCCAAATCGCGCAGCTCTTTCCTCTCTAGGCACATTTCAGAGCAATTGCAAAAAGTTTGTTACGCAAAACAATGAATAAAAAACTTGTGCTCTATTTTTAGAGACCTTTAATGGCGAAAGTTGCAAAAGCAATATCTTCAGTTTATGGACGAAAATATACTTACGGACCGACGGCAATTGTCATTTGTAAGTTTAGTAAAGAGGAAGTTTACACTTCTAGTCTGTCTGTCAATCAGTCAGTCTGTCTGTTCTGTCTGTCTGTCTGTTTGTCAATCAGTCAGTCTGTTCTGTTTGTTTGTTTGTTTGTTTGTTTGTCTGTCTGTTTGTCTGTCAACCAGTCAGTCACTTAATCTGTCTGTCAATCTGTCTGTCAGTCACTCACTCAATCAATCTGTCTGTCTGTCTCTCAATCTGTCTGTCTGTCTGTTTGTTTGCTTGTTTGTTTGTTTGTTTGTCTGTCTGTCTGTCTGTCAACCAGTCAGTCACTTAATCTGTCTGTCAGTCAGTCTGTCTATCAGTGAGTCTGTCAGTCTGTCTGTCTGATAAATTCGCAACATCTTATTTCTTATTTTTTAAGATCCAACGACGGGAGATGCCGCTGACTGGTGTTACCAAACACTAGGAGTCATTCATTCCTATAGCATGGAGTTACGCCCAACAGCTAATGATCGCGTTGGCTTTAATGTACCTCGAGCGCAGATTGTCGAATCTGGTAGAGAAGTTCTCAGTGGTCTCGTGGAACTTGCTAGATATCTTAGCCAGTGAAGATGTTGTGAGGTTTGAGAGAACTTACTTAATTCGTTAACTTTGGTGTTTTTTTCTAGAAAATTACAAGCATACGAGTGCTTGCCCTATCTTTCCGGGATATTCTCAATTATTCCCTATTTTTCCGACACAAAAAAGGCGGTGATTATTCGAAGGGGAGTTTTTCCAAGAAGCCTTTAAAACAACAATAAATACAACAGTTTTGTGTCACGCGAAGACTTATTCTTTTATGAGTGAAAAATTGCGGGGCCGTCACGACTCAGCAGCGTCTCATATTCTGCCGGTGTAGTTTGTTCCTTATTCATTCGTTAGTTCGTTCGTTCCTTAGCTAATATATATATATATATATATTCAAACAAACAAAGTGTTGTTCGCGAAATGTCGAAAAGTGCTCAATACCGTAAAGATTGAGCGAATATACTATAGGAAGATCGCCCAGCGTGAAACTGACAGTAGCGACCATCAACATTTTTAGCCCACTTATAGTATATATATATATATATATATATACAAACAAACAAACAAACAAACAAACAAACAAATAAGCAAAATTAGTTATATTTTTATTTCTTACCGTAAAATTTTACAATTAAGATTTATCAAGTCCTAAAATCGTTAATTTTGACAACTTTTTCTTCCGCTATTACAATCGCGCGTATTTTACTCCGTCTTTAGCATAAGCGCCTTGGTCTTTAGCTTTATAATAACTAGTTGACTTGTCTGCATAGTCATTCATTGCTACTGAAAGCGTTTGTAAGGCTGCCAGAGTTTCTTCACCCGTTGGGATAATTTGTTCTGGTGATAGTAAGAAGCCACTTTCGCCTTTATCTCTCAACTCTATAGCAAATGCATATTTGACGCCCATCGCACCATACGACCAATCTTTCCCGCTGCCTGCAGCTTCGTCTGTAATGGAGAGAGATTAGCAGATCAAGAAATGAATCATCATCATCATGATTACGCAGTTTTTTATATCAACTTACAAATAATTATTCCAGCTGGTCCTGCTTTAAAGTCGGTTTTATGTGTCTTTTGTAAAGCATTCACAGCCATACGTGACACACGATCCTGTATATAAATTAAAAGACAAGATAATGAACATTTCTTACACCTAGTTGCCAGCGCTCTAACCATTTCTACTCCACTTTACTCCACTCCGTTCCGTGTTACTCCGCTCTACTCTTCTCCGCTCTATTCCACTTCACTCCAATCCATTCTACTCTACTCTACTCTACTCTACTCTACTCTACTCCACTCCACTCCACTCCACTCCACTCCACTCCACTCCACTCCACTCCACTCCACTCCACTCCACTCCACTCTACTCTACTCTACTCTACTCTACTCTACTCTACTCTGCTCTGCTCTGCTCTGCTCTGCTCTGCTCTACTCTACTCTACTCTACTCCAGTCCACTCCACTCCACTCCACTCCACTCCACTCCACTCTACTCTACTCTACTCTACTCTACTCTACTCTACTCTACTCTACTCTACTCTACTCTACTCTACTCTACTCTACTCTACTCTACTCTACTCTACTCTACTCTACTCTACTCTACTCTACTCTACTCTACTCTACTCTACTAGAGCATTAGATTATTCCAGACTTGCCAGTTCATCGTTGTCCTTTACTCGTATTTCACTGGTATAACTCCACGGATACATCCACAACTGACTATAGGAATGTATGTCGATGAAAGTGAAGATATTTTTTCGGTTGGCTTTAACATACTCTGCTATTGCTTTGGTTTCTGGTGCCGAGAAAGGTGAACTACCTTGGTAGATATTACTACAAGGATCATCGCTAGCACCGTGACCTGCAACAATAAGAAACTATATATAAACTCAGTAAAGTAATCAAGTCACGCACGACCTGAGAAAGATGGCACTGGGTACGAGATTTCAACCTCGAGTGATTATATAACTCGCCCCATTCTCTAAAGGCCTGGCCAAACGCTTTCAACATCGCATTCAACATCATTCAACATTGTTGAACGATGTTGAATAATGTTGAAAGCACGAGTGGCCAAATGAATTCAACATCGTTCAACATTCATGAATGACAATTAATTGAACGTGGGCTACCACAAAAGCTGGAATCGACAATATCCCGCATGGCGCATGTCTCTGTTCAACAAAGTTGAATGAAATGTGGCCAAATGCGTTCAACACCTTTCAACATTTTGAGAACAATAGAAATGTTGAACGTGTGTTGAACGAAAATTTGAACATCTTCAAATTTCGTTCAACATCATTCAACACCATTCAACAACGTTCAACATCATTCAACAGGGGTGGCCAAACGCTTTCAACATGTTGAATTCAACAATGTTGAATGAAATGTTGAAAGCGTTTGGCCAGGCCTTAATGCTTGTTTGGCGGCGCAATGATAAATTAAATTTTACTAAACTAACTTCAGTTACACTAGATAACCATATCAATCATCTAAACTGTTCTCTCTAAATGTCCAGTAAGGATCATCCCTCATTGGTCCAGTGTTACTACAGGAGGAAACCATGGTACTAACTTTATTTATACTGGATAACTCTATCAGTTATATCTAAACTGTTCTTCCTAGAGGTCCAGTAAGAACCATCCCTCATTGGTCGAGTGTTACTACAGGAGGAAACCATGGTAAACTAAACTAACTTTATTTATACTGGATAACTCTATCAGTTATATCTAAACTGTTCTTCCTAGAGGTCCAGTAAGAACCATCCCTCATTGGTCGAGTGTTACTACAGGAGGAAACCATGGTAAACTAAACTAACTTTATTTATACTGGATAACTCTATCAGTTATATCTAAACTGTTCTTCCTAGAGGTCCAGTAAGGACCATCCCTCATTGATCCAGTGTTACTACAGGAGGAAACCAGAGTAAACTAAACTAACTTTATTTATACTGGATAACTCTATCAGTTATATCTAAACTGTTCTTCCTAGAGGTCCAGTAAGGACCATCCCTCATTAGTCCAGTGTTACTACAGGAGGAAACCATGGTAAACTAAACTAACTTTATTTATACTGGATAACTCTATCAGTTATATCTAAACTGTTCTTCCTAGAGGTCCAGTAAGAACCATCCCTCATTGGTCGAGTGTTACTACAGAGTGAAATGTGAAAAAAGTGTGTTTGTCAAGTTTTGTGACTCGATTTTAGAACTCTGATATGAAATAACCAACCTGCCCACTTGAACTCCCAATTTCTGTTAAGATCTGTACCATTACACTTTGAATCCCCATTAGGTTGACGATTTTTTCTCCAAAGTCGCTCCCCACTCTTTAGAAAATAAAATAGCGTCAATAACAAGCACACGTTATAATTTGTATAATAATAAATATTAGTTGTTTGAAATATATTTACCTTCCAAGTGAACACATAACCATCTGGATTTACAGAAGGAAAAATTACCCAGCTATATCTGTCCACCATGGCCTTGGTCTTTGGGTCTTTTTTATAACTGTTTAACAACTAGTGAGCGAAACCACGATTAATTATTATTATTATATAAAATAGAGTGTTTTATTGATGTTTTCGCCACTAATAAAAACGATAATCTCACATGTGTCGGTTATGACGAGACACATTAAAGTTTGCTGCTCTATTTTTGTGGGAAATAGGACTACCTATTATTTTATATAATAAACAGAACAATACATGCATGAATGTTTAGAAATTTAAAATAAATGTCATATTTCCGCACATCCATGTATTATTCTCTCTCTCTCTCTCTCTCTCTCTCTCTCTCTCTCTCTCTCTCTCTCTCTCTCTCTCTCTCTCTCTCTCTCTCTCTCTCTCTCTCTCTCTCTCTCTCTCTCTCTCTCTCTCTCTCTCTCTCTCTCTCTCTCTCTCTCTCTCTCTCTCTCTCTCTTCTCTCTCTCTCTCTCTGTGTATATATATATATATATATATATATATATATATATATATATATATATATCATTAACATCATCACTCATTATCTTCATCATCATCATCATTATCTTCATCATCACCATCATTATTATCATTCAAAACCTACCTTCTCCATCATGTACAAACATGTAGCAGGTGCTATCCACTCTCTTGCATGTTGTCCACAAATGAGAACACCTTTCTGCTTACCTGGGTTTTTATCATCACCTGTTATCTGCAGAGGGTTAATTTTAAAACATGGTCAATAATGAACATGGAGGTGTTAACTTCTCACATTTTTCTTAAATATCTATGCCAAATATCCTAATAACATCATCTTACCTCAAGCCCCAGGATATCGCGTTGTTCGTAGGACTTCCCTATATTTATAAGACTTGCCCAATTTTTATACTGGTTAGCCAAATTCTGTATCTTTTGATGAATCTGAAAAATATTGTTTAAGTTGTTGTGGTTAACTCTTTCACCGCCAAAGTCGACTTTTATTATTTTACTCTGTCTAACGCCAGATTTCTTGTACCTTTATATTTTATGTACTGTTTAATAAACGAGCAGGAGTGTTTTATCAGATATAAAGACACGAGGCGAAGCCGAATGTTTTTATATCTGATAAAACACGAACTGCGAGTTTATTGAACGGCTTCAAAAACGAACCACTTGGTAAGTTCATTGGCGTAGTAAGTTTGAAAAATAACCTTGTCCAAGCCGAGAAAATCAAAGCTAAAGTTCATGTAAATCAGGAGGTATCTTTATCACATATAAAGACACTGATTAAACATTAATTTATTTTGAATTTTCCTCATGAATTATTAATGAGTTCTTGAATACTTATTTCTACATTCATTCATTCATCTTTTATTTATTTATTTGTTTGTTTGTTAACTCATTCATTTATTCATTCATACATATATTCATTCTCCCGTTCGTTCGTTTGCTCATTCGTTTATCCATCCGTTCCGTTTTATTTACCCATTCATTTATTTATTTATTTATTATTTTTTTCGTTTGTTTGTCTATTATTTCGTTCGTTCATTTGTTTATTTCATTCATTCTTTTCTTCGTTGTTTTATTTATCCATTCATTCATTTATCCATCCATTCATTCATTCATTCATTCATTCATCCATTCATTCATCCATTTATCCATCCATTCATTCATTCATTTATCCATTCATTCACTCATTTCTCCGTTCATTCATTCATTTATTCATTGATTTATTCATTCGTTTATCCATTCATTCATTCATTTATTTATTTATCAACTTAATGATCCGTCTATCCATCCATCCATCCATTCACTCACTCATTCATTGATTTATTCATAAATTTATTTATCTGACTTTATTCCTTTACTTATTCATCTGTCTATCTGTTCATTTATTCTTTTATTCATTCATCCATTATTTTTTTCATTATGATTATCGTTATGTAGAAATATGTACCTGTTCATAAGTGTGGTACTCTCCATGCCAGTCATGACTCGTGCGGTAATGAGCTTTCTCATCTTCATCTAGACTTCTTTGAAGATTATTGTTGAGAATACTGAAAGCTATATTATGTTGTTTTAGTAAAGCGTCTAACTTTACATAATCCTCAGGTCCAACATGAATATCAATGTTCCTGGTCCGTGACCAGAAATCGACCTATAAAAAACAATACAAAAAGTTGGGGAAAACGTAATGTGGTGTTGATATGTGGTCAGCCTGAATTAAAGTCTGACTGACTTCAGATCACTTTCTACGTAAACAACTTTAAGCTGAGCCTCCATATAGGATGCGTCCCGCTCGGTGTGGTTTTGTCCATTCTTAGTCTAGAACATGCAGGGTACTATATGGATTTAGCAAAGTGAAAATGTGATATGTTCTCAGGATTTTGGGGGAAGGAA
Source organism: Paragorgia papillata (assembly GCA_035771165.1). NCBI lineage: Eukaryota > Metazoa > Cnidaria > Anthozoa > Scleralcyonacea > Coralliidae > Paragorgia > Paragorgia papillata. Next base: position 116,907 of record JAWNZC010000388.1, on the reverse strand, counting down.
AATTCGAGTGTAGAATATATACATTTTAAGACCAGACTGGGACCAGTTGCGAAAGATGCATCTACACAGGCCTTCCGGCAGGAATTGAACCACGACCTTGCGATTCTAGTGCAATGCTCTGAGCCACGGAGGCCGTTGCCGAGAGCTTGATCGCGAGTTCTGTATATATATTATGGTAGTAATGCCAGGAGAGAATTGGGTATATAAGTAATATTGGGCATTTCACTCGATTACATAGCATGTTCTAGGGATTTTGGGTGAAGGAAAATTCGAGTGTAGAATATATACATTTTAAGACCAAACCGGGACCAGTTGTGAAAAATGCAACTACACATGCCTTCCGGCAGGAATTGAACCCACGACCTTGCGATTCTAGTGCAATGCTCTGACCACTGAGCCACGGAGGGCGTTGCCGAGAGCTTGATCGCGAGTTCTGAATATATATATATTAAGGTGGCAATGCCAGGAGAGAATTGGGTATATTATAAGTAATATTGGGCATTTCACTCGATTACATAGCATGTTCTCAGGATTTTGGGTGAAGGAAAATTCGAGTGTAGAATATATACATTTTAGGACCAGACCGGGACCAGTTGCGAAATGCCCAATATTACTGAAAATGTGGTAAGTTGCTGAGGTTTTTGGTATATGCGCGCGCACTTGTGAGAGATCACAAACACGCGCATATACAGACGTGTACACGTACGCATTCGCACACGCGCACATACACGGCCTTGCGTTTACCTCAATGTCTGGATTAAACTCTAGTGAACCGATTAAATCCGTATCGCTTTCTGTACTGGGGTACGCTCGAACAACTTTGTGCCTTTAAGAGAAAGTTTAAGATTTAGCGACAATTAACAGACTCGTTTAGATCAATCTCACACTCGTTTAGATCAATCTCACACTCGTTTAGATCAATCTCACACTCGTTTAGATCAATCTCACACTCGTTTAAATCAATCTCGCACTCGTTTAGATCAATCTCACACTCGTTTAAACCAATCTCACACTCGTTTAGATCAATCTCACACTCGTTTAGATCAATCTCACACTTGTTTAAACCAATCTCACACTTGTTTAAACCAATCTCACACTCGTTTAGATCAATCTCACACTCGTTTAGATCAATCTCACACTCGTTTAGATCAATCTCACACTCGTTTAGATCAATCTCACACTCGTTTAGATCAATCTCACACTTGTTTAGATCAATCTCACACTCGTTTAGATCAATCTCACACTCGTTTAGATCAATCTCACACTCGTTTAGATCAATCTCACACTCGTTTAAATCAATCTCACACTCGTTTAGATCAATCTCACACTCGTTTAGATCAATCTCACACTCGTTTAGATCAATCTCACACTCGTTTAGATCAATCTCACACTCGTTTAGATCAATCTCACACTCGTTTAGATCAATCTCACACTCGTTTAAATCAATCTCACACTCGTTTAGATCAATCTCACACTTGTTTAGATCAATCTCACACTCGTTTAGATCAATCTCACACTCGTTTAGATCAATCTCACATTCGTTTAGATCAATCTCACACTCGTTTAGATCAACCTCACATTCGTTTAGATCAATCTCACACTCGTTTAGATCAATCTCACACTCGTTTAAATCAATCTCACACTCGTTTAGATCAATCTCACACTCGTTTAGATCAACCTCACATTCGTGTGTTTGTATTCAGATCGCTTCGACTTAACTCACTAGTGTGTGCGACCTGTTTGGTTTGTATTTTTGCTCTCGTTTGGATCTGAATTGAATTGTCCTCTATAATTTATAGCAATAAAAACAAGTGGCCTAGCTTGTCTTCTATTCTATGCTTCACCATCACTAAGTAGTCACCCATGAATATCTCAGCTTTGGTCTTAATAATATTTAGACTACTTCTGAAAATACTATAGTGCAGTAAACAGCATTGCTTCACCACTATACTGTAGCTTTAGCTCAATGCTTTTTTTTTATTACCAGTAAACACCAGTTTAAGTATTTACATTAAAGATTTCATTATAATTCCCTATCATAATATACAGGCTATCTTCCTGCGCTAAATAACTTCTCTAGTCGTCAATGCTTTGGATTATGTATAAAGCAAACGGTAATTTTATTTTACAAGATTTGCCAGATAATACACATACAAACAATCAACAAATATAAAGGAAATAAATAGTGATATAAAGTAAATACAAAGCCAGAGACTGACCACAGAGATAAATCTCCAATAACGGGGTCCCAATAAATAAATGTTAAAGTCATCTTAAAGTCAATAGTAATATTGACTTTAAGATGACGCTCTTACCCTTCGAATGGCCTCCTTCCATCTACCGGCTTCTTTTTTTCCAGCAACTCAATATAGGAATTTCCATATATTTCTCTAACTGTGAAACAACATATTAAGAATGTTATGGTAATAGTAAGACGTACGAAAGCTTTATCCATTACTTCTATACTTATCCCTATACTTATATGTTTATAACAAATGGTAAACTAAATCTAGAGACGACTATTGGCAAAGTGTGGTTCTTTGGGGTTTATTAATAGCTCGGGTGACTCAGGTTGTTAACAGGTTCTGATCATTCAAGAATGCATGGGGTCCGTCTTGGATAATGCAAGGAACTAAGGGCCCGGCTAGCCCGGCTGACTCGTGTCACGAAATGTTTTCCTCGGCCACAAAAGGAGATTTTAATCAACGTTAGGATTCATTTACATCTAAACCAAACCAATTCTTCTTTGTACATTTAGTTTATGCGAGTTTGAAAACCACAGTGAGATCCTAATCAATCGCGTGAGCCTAGTTAACCGGGCTAGCCCGGCTCATGTAAACAGCCCCTAAATACTCCTTTTTCCTCAAAATCGTGAGTACTATAGAAAAAACGAGTAGTCTTTCATTTATGATCTCTGATAATATTATCCTTGTTTTTGTACTGAATACAGACACATACTCTATACTTTTCTTTCATGTTTTCGTTTGTCCTCTAGCCGGTGGCAAGACCGGTTCATTGACTGCTGAGATCGTGTACGATGAATTGAAACTGCACGAGTCCGTACGACCGTTCACGATCTTTGTTAAAATGATAAATAAATGACTGGTGGCTAATCATCCTTACTTGCAGCTAGCGACTGAATTGCGAAGGGGACGCAGATCAACGTGGCCGTGTCGAGGCATATCAAAGGCGCTCCAAGCAGCCGGGTTAGACGGGGTTAGTACTTGGATGGGTGACCGCTTGTCGGGCTTGGACTCATGTGAGTAGAGTTGTAGTTGATCTCTCCTGTGCTTCGAGGGTTTTTCGCCAGGTTCTCCGGTTTTCCTCCCTCCATAAAATCGACACCTAACATCTTAGCTGTGATCCGTGGTCTGAACTGTATCGTTGGGGGCTTAACCTTTTGGCGAGAGGCAGCGCGCTAACAGCACACGCCACCCGTGCTCCCCGTGCTTAGATCTGATTGTTGATAACTGGATACTTTGGAAGATAATGAAAAGCTCGTCATTAAAATCTCGGCAGTTTACCATCTTTTCACTTTGCTCTATCTAAAACACTCCCTACGCAGCACACTTGTTTTTTACTTTCTCTCATTCGTGCCCAGGACTTTCCCCAAAGTTTGAATCTCGGACATATTGACAAAGTTCAATTATCTTTAATTATAAAATTTCATATTCTAAGGTTTATACGACCCCTCGCAATGTTTATTTGTTTCTACAACCATTACCATATTTTTACATATATTTTACACCAGGTATTTATTAGTACGTGTTAGAAAACTCCATGTAAATATTGTTGTTCTGAAAACATGATGCGCGCGCATGCTTCGAATGTTTCGCCACTTTTCAATGATCGACAAAATTGTAACCATTTTCGCCGAAAGAGAAAGATTTCACTCTGTATTGCATTGTATTGCATTGCATTGCATTGCATTGCATTGCATTGCATTGTATTGTATTGTATTGTATTGTATTGTATTGTATTGTATTGTATTGTATTGTATTGTAAAGAAATACCAAATGGTTTTCCGTGTTTGGATACTCTGATCCAAACACGCGGGAAATTGCGAGACTGGAGAAAAGCGTTTTTAGCTTTTCGAAAGTCGAGCAATTTCCCAAGTGAATATGATATACTGTCCGACCTTTTCAAAAAATCGTTTTGGCGGGAATTTTCCGTGTTTGGATACTCTGGTCCAAACACGGCAATTGACCAATCAGGGCTCGCGTAGTATACATGTTATTTTATAATGTATTGTATTGTACCGCATTGTATTGTATTGTATTGCATTCTATTGTATGGTATGCTGTGCCACCAACTGTAAACAATGTTGTGCTGCCCACCATGAACATATATATTCATTCTTTTAATTTTCATTAACTTCTCTTCTCGAGGCCGCTTCTTAGATCCTAAGTTCAGCGACTCTAGTTATCTACACCTTTTATCCCGTACTAAACACGTGACTTGTCTATCCCATGATTCAACGCGATCTGCTTCGTGGGGTACTCGCGCGCGTGTATGCGCACGTGTTGATTGAGGGCAGCGCCATTATTGAAAGAGCATGAGCAGAAACCACATCGATAAGGCCGTTCGTTCACGTGATCTTCCATGTGTTTCCCCAGTTCAGTAAGAGTGCCACACGCGAGGTCACAGTAAGCACACGTATAACTACGACACGCTTCCTTAACACAACTATGTCCCAGGAAGCTTGCCCGAGTACCAAACGAATTCAAGCACTTATTACAATGTTCCTTTCTATCCATCATTGTCTCGCTTGATACTCGTTTCGTCTGCTCGTCGTTCGCAATGGTATACCACCGTCCCCTGTGGTACATGGAGTTCCTGTAGTTGAATGCTGTTTGAGATGTACTGATTGGTACGCTGTGTTGTACTGGGGTGTGTACTGGAGTGTCCTCACAATGTTCCTGTTTGACCACTGTAGGTCCCTCTCCTTCCATACTCATCCTCTTAGGTCTCTGAGGTTCTGCTTCAATGTTACGTCTCTTTCCGTAACTTCTCTCCTGAGTTACAATTCCTTTAGGTGGATTGACGCCTGCAATATCAGTTAGAAAACACAATCAATTAATGTTAGGCAAGATTAAGGCGCACGTGCCTTTCACCTCTGTGACCCAGGCTCGATTTTTGCTCAAACACCACAGATTTTTTCCGGGTACTCCGGTTTCCTCGTGTAGTAACACTGCATCAATGGGGGAGTTTAGTTTACTCTGGTTTCCTCCTGTAGTAACACTGGATCAATGAGGGATAGCCCTTACTAGACCCCTAGAGAGAACAGTTTAGATATGACTAATAGGGTTATCCAGTATAAATAAAGTTAGTTTAGTTCATCCAATTAGTGTCACCTGACAGTCGTTCTATCTATCTATCTATCTATCTATCTATCTATCTATCTATCTATCTATCTATCTATCTATCTATCTATCTATCTATCTATCTATCTATCTATCTATCTATCTATCTATCTATCTATCTATCTATCTATCTATCTATCTATCTATCTATCTATCTATCTATCTATCTATCTATCTATCTATCTATCTATCTATCTATCTATCTATCTTAGAAAATATATTAATTTTAATTGAAATCTAGCTGGCACAGATGCTGAATACAGCCATGTTGAATCCTCACAATCTTTTAAATCGTTTGACCAAATTATGGCTAATACTAGAGGTTTCAAAATGGCATTGTTGAATATCAATAGCCTTGGTAAACATATTGATGAGTTGAAGGCTCAAATGGTCCACAAACCTCTAGACGTGTTAGCTATCAATGAATCAAAACTTGATCAAAATGATAGCGACGAGTCTATAGCTTTGACGGGCTATATAGTAGAGCGTAGAGACCGAAATAAGCAAGGTGGAGGGGTTTGCGTTTATTTACGTAATGCTGTGAACTACAAGAGGCGCTTCGATTTGGAAGAGCAAGGTTTGGAAATAATAGTTCTCGAAATTATAAAACCGAATTCTCAACCCTTTCTTATTATTACATGGTATAGACCACCAAAAAGTTCTCTTGAATACTTTGATCAATTTGAACTTCTTTTGAAAAAAATCGATGGTAAATACAGAGAAATTTACATTTTAGGTGATCTGAATTGTAATTGCTTGGCAAATCCTCCTGAGTGCCATACACAACACCTTTTAGATTTATTAATCAATTATCAATTGACCCAAATCATTGTTCATCCAACAAGGGTTAACAACATTTCAAAAACGTTGATTGATTTATTTATTACAAATCAGTGTGAATCTATTATAAGTTCAGGGGTTTACCCTCTTTCAATAAGTGACCATGATTTAGTATACGCAGTGAGAAAAATCGGCGTACGAAAAGGTCAGCCACGTTATATTGAATGTCGGAATTTTAAAAACTTTAAGGAAACACAATTTAAAATAGACCTAAAATCTGCTCAGTGGCCCTTTATAAATGAGTACACTGATGTCAATAAAGCATGCGATGCATGGTCATCTGTTTTCCTCGAAGTGATTGATAAGCACGCACCTCGACGTAGTTTCAGAGTACGTAATAAACCTAGCCCTTGGCTTAACTCCGAAATTAAAATATTAATGTTAGATAGAGATAGGCTTAAGAAAAAAAGCCATCTCGTCCGATAATTCTGATTATTGGTCTGCTTATAAAAAGCAACGCAATTTTGTAAACAATAAGATTAAGGAGGTTAAAAAGTCATATTATCATAATGAGATTAATAAGAATAAAGAGAACGCTAAGGAAACGTGGAAAATTTTAAACAATGCTATGGGTAAGAAATTAGATAACACTGAAATAAATACGCTGTCATCTGACTCAGGAGAAATTTTAACAAAATCACATGACATAGCTAATTCTTTCAATAAATATTTTGTTGAAATTGGCCCAAATTTGGCATCTAAAGTCCCCGTTCTAAACAATGAGAAAACACCAAAAGATTATATGTCACAGGCTAATTCATCATTTGAATTTCAAAAGATAGATGCTAAGCAGGTTATAAAACTGATAGATAAATTGAATTTGCGTAAGGCTTCTGGCCACGACAAAATATCAAATAAATTGTTGAAAATATCTGGTCCGTACATTTATGAATCTTTAACAAATCTTTTCAATCTTTCAATTGAAACAAAGAATTTTCCAACCAACTGGAAAATCGCGCATGTGTTTCCATTGTATAAATCTGGGGAAAGAGATGATGCGAACAATTTTAGGCCAATCTCTGTGTTATCCACAATTGCGCGTTTATTTGAACGTTTAATGTACAATCAAATTTATGAATACTTACTCAAACACAGGCTAATTAATACTAGACAATCCGGATTCCGCTCGCTGCATTCAACTTTGACGGCATTACTTGATATGACTAATCAATGGTGTTTTAATATTGATAAAGGAATGGTGAACGGTGTAATATTCCTTGATTTAAAAAAAGCATTTGACACCATTGACCACAAAATATTGCTGATGAAATTAGCATGTTATGGCTTGAAAGAGTGCAGTCTTGAGTGGTTTAGATCCTACTTGTCTAATAGGACACAAATTTGCCATGTTAATGGGGTTTACTCCAATGAAGAATTAATTTCATGTGGAGTTCCCCAGGGTTCCATTCTGGGTCCGGTCTTATTTTTACTTTATATAAATGACCTACCCGAATGTTTGGAACGTAGTGTTGCAAGACTGTTTGCTGATGATACAAATATGACTTTCACAGGCTGCAATTTAGAATCAATTCAAGAAGAAATGAAGGTTGAGTTAGACAAAATTTTCAAGTGGCTTTGTGCTAATAAGCTAACATTAAATGTCTTAAAAACTGATTTTATGTTAATTGGTTCTCGACAAAAATTGGCGGCCCTCGGGGGTTCAGTTGCATTGTCAGCAAACGGTGTTTCATTAAGCCAAGTTCGCTCGGTGAAATGCTTGGGGATTGACGTTGATGAAAATATATCATGGAGAAACCATATTCATGGTATCCGTGGAAAAGTTTCCCGCAATATTGCTACTCTAAGACGTGTTAAACCCATTTTCAATAAAAAGAATCTGGTGTTACTTTATAGAGCTATTGTTGAACCATATTTCATTTACTGCTCTATAGTTTGGGATAGCATTGGAGAAACATTGGACAAAAGTTTACAAATTTTACAAAATAGAGCAGCTCGTGTTATTACAGGGGCACATTTCTTGAAATCATCCTCGCTAATTTTGGAGGAACTTGGCTGGATGAATATTAAAGAAATGAGATATAGGCAAAAGGCCATTATGATGTATAAAATAGTGAGTGGCATTGCACCACCATACCTATTGGATATATTTAAACATTGTGATGGCCTAAATGCTTATAATCTCAGAAGATCTAAAATAACTTTTGAGCTTCCTAATAATAGAACAGAGTATTATAACTCAAGTTTTGCCTTCACTGGTGCAAAACTTTGGAATTCTCTGCCGGACGAAATAAAAGAGGCATCGTCATTACAAATATTTATCAAAAAATTGGAGTCAACTATTATCTGTGCCAACTAGATAATTACCATTTTGTTTCAATTGATTGTAAATAATGTAAATATGTATTATAAACTATATCACGGCTTTTAGGAAGAACAAATGTATTTTTATATACAATTTGATAAAACTACCGTGTATAAATAAATATTTCAATCAATCAATCAATCTATCTATCTATCTATCTATCTATCTATCTATCTATCTATCTATCTATCTATCTATCTATCTATCTATCTATCTATCTATCTATCTATCTATCTATCTATCTATCTATCTATCTATCTATCTATCTATCTATCTATCTATCTATCTATCTATCTATCTATCTATCTATCTATCTATCTATCTATCTATCTATCTATCTATCTATCTATCTAATATGACTTTCACAGGCTGCAATTTAGAATCAATTCAAGAAGAAATGAAGGTTGAGTTAGACAAAATTTTCAAGTGGCTTTGTGCTAATAAGCTAACATTAAATGTCTTAAAAACTGATTTTATGTTAATTGGTTCTCGACAAAAATTGGCGGCCCTCGGGGGTTCAGTTGCATTGTCAGCAAACGGTGTTTCATTAAGCCAAGTTCGCTCGGTGAAATGCTTGGGGATTGACGTTGATGAAAATATATCATGGAGAAACCATATTCATGGTATCCGTGGAAAAGTTTCCCGCAATATTGCTACTCTAAGACGTGTTAAACCCATTTTCAATAAAAAGAATCTGGTGTTACTTTATAGAGCTATTGTTGAACCATATTTCATTTACTGCTCTATAGTTTGGGATAGCATTGGAGAAACATTGGACAAAAGTTTACAAATTTTACAAAATAGAGCAGCTCGTGTTATTACAGGAGCACATTTCTTGAAATCATCCTCGCTAATTTTGGAGGAACTTGGCTGGATGAATATTAAAGAAATGAGATATAGGCAAAAGGCCATTATGATGTATAAAATAGTGAGTGGCATTGCACCACCATACCTATTGGATATATTTAAACATTGTGATGGCCTAAATGCTTATAATCTCAGAAGATCTAAAATAACTTTTGAGCTTCCTAATAATAGAACAGAGTATTATAACTCAAGTTTTGCCTTCACTGGTGCAAAACTTTGGAATTCTCTGCCGGACGAAATAAAAGAGGCATCGTCATTACAAATATTTATCAAAAAATTGGAGTCAACTATTATCTGTGCCAACTAGATAATTACCATTTTGTTTCAATTGATTGTAAATAATGTAAATATGTATTATAAACTATATCACGGCTTTTAGGAAGAACAAATGTATTTTTATATACAATTTGATAAAACTACCGTGTATAAATAAATATTTCAATCAATCAATCTATCTATCTATTCATTCATCCATCCATTCACCCAGCCATCAATTCAGCCATTCATCTATCTATCCACCTATCCATCCATCCATCCATCCATCCATCCATCCTTTCATGACCGCAAAGATGATTCATAACCTCCTACCTCGGTTTCCGCTTTCATTCAGAGCCACAGGGATCCCAAAAATCTGCGAGTATCTACTATCGTACCAAACGAGTAGTTCTTCTCCCACTTTAACATCCTTGGTAGTTCTGTAGTAAATACAACCATGATACTGGAATATCACCATGTTTTGCTCAAACCTCTGACGAGCACAACGAATGAAACGCATCCAACTTGAGTTCGACTCGTCTCTCGCGTCCAAATAATGGCTCACTTGACCATCGTGAAAGATCTAAACACAGTTGATAGAGAAACATTATAATTAATATAAGGCTGCATAAATAATGGCTCACTTGGCCATCGTGAAAGATCTAAACACAGTTGATAGAGAAACATTATAATTAATATAAGGCTGCATAAATTGAAGCCAATTTAGCGGACCTTAATTGTACCTTAATTCTACCACGGCTCAAAATTATACACTAAGGAAAGAAAATCATTGCGCATGTACATATATATATATATATAATAGGTCTTAACCTGTTGAATAAGTAAATTGTCAGTCGACGGTCAAAATTGCCTAAAAATTCACGAAATCCAGATGTTTTTTAAATATCTTCCCTGGGAGAGCCTACACGAGGAAAAACAATGGAAAATCTTTCTTTCTCGCACTTTGAGAGGTTCACAAGTAGGGATAAATTCAAAATACGTTTCGAAGGGCCTTCGCTCGAAACGTTAGAAAATTACGTTCAAGTATTTCGGCAGTACTCAAACCTTACTATATTTCGATTGTAAATACAAAATAGTTTTTCAAACACACTTCTTTATAACTGGTGCATTTATTGTAATGCGTTTGACCTGCTGTGGTAGCGTGAGCTTAATTAATTATTAATCAAACGAGTGGACCTTAGTTAATTTATAAAAAAAATACTGTCGTCTTTAGCTAAAACTTAAGTTAATTATTTCCGGTCGTGGACTCTTTACTTGACGAGTAGCGTAAGCCAGAGTAAAATACATACAACTTGGAAGTAAAAACAGTTAAGTTTTTCTAGTTTTTTAATTAAATTTAAGATCTTTAAGGTGTTTTTTTTTAATTGAACGCAGAGCGCGATGTATGTGAACTACGTTGGTCATGAACGGGCATGCACCATTAGTTCGACTATGCTTCGCTTTTTTGACCATTTCGGTGTCTTGAATTAAAAAGCGTTATAATGCTACTTGATATCAAGTTAAATATTTTATTGTAATATGAGAGTACATTGAGTTCTTGTGGCTGCTAAATATTTAATTAGTTTGGCTTTATTTTATTTACATATACTAGCTGTTGTATAGAGTTTCTAGTATACTGTCTTTTAGATTTCTACTTTCACGTTTTATAAAATATTCAACCTCTGGTCGTCTACCAGTCAAACATTTTTTTAATGTTAAATGATTTTTAAAATATACATACACTGACACACTTACACTCGTGTACACTTGATACTGATACTCACACACACACACACTTAGTTACACCTACACACATTCATCCTCGCACTTGCATGCATGCACACGCACATACTCACTCGTTCTCACACTCACACTCACACTCACACGGACAGTCGCACCCACACTTACACGGACAGTCACATCCACTTGCACAATCACAGCAGCACATGCACAGTCACACCCACATGCACTGTCACACCCACATGCACAGTCACACCCACATGCACAGTCACATGCACTGTCACATGCACATGCACTGTCACATGCACTGTCACACCCACATGCACAGTCACACCCACATGCACAGTCACATGCACTGTCACACCCACATGCACATGCACTGTCACATGCACAGTCACATGCACTGTCACACCCACATGCACATGCACTGTCACATGCACAGTCACATGCACTGTCACACCCACATGCACAGTCACACTCACATGCACAGTTACATGCACTGTCACACCCACATGCAGTCACACCGACATGCACAGTCACACCCACATGCACAGTCACACCCACATGAACAGTCACATGCGCATGCAGTCACACCCACATGCACATGCAGTCACACCCACATGCACTGTCACACCCACATGCACAGTCACACCCACATGCACAGTCACACCCACATGCGCATGCAGTCACATGCACATGCAGTCACACCCACATGCACAGTCACATGAACTGTCACATGCACAGTTACACCTCACTCCCTCACTCACCTACACCATCACTGACATCCTCACGTCCACACTCACACAACAGTCACATGCACAGTCGCATTCCCATGCAGTCACACTGACACCCTCACTCACATACACACGCACAGTCACACTCACACATCTACATATACTATATTGATATACATTTCGATATTAAAAAAAACAGTTTAATTAATTACCTCCCACATGAACTCCGTCTCAGTACTACTTTTGATTTGCTCGGGTCGCACCAGTCTTCCCTCATACGGACCAATCCACGTCCCAGAAGGGATAGCGGCCTTAGCACAGACGCCATACTCAATCCCAGGTAAACTGGAAGTACACAAGCCGACCTCGTCAGGAAATTTTAAAATTTGACTGTAATCAACAGGTGAATCCATGTGGCTCTGATTGACAAGCTTTCTTAAAGAATGTAATGGACCATGCATAGGACACTCTTCTGGACTTTCATTACAAATATCGCACCCTAAATAATGAAATAAGTTATTTACAGTTTAATATTGCTTAAAGAAGACTAACTTATATCACTTTTGATATAACCATTGCGTAAGTCTCAGCAACGAAGTGATATATAAATCATACACATGACAGCTATTCCTATATTTATAACATAGATGTAATACAACGGCGTTTCTGATTGGCTACAGTGCGTGCTCCATAACTGTGGATTGATGGAGCCAATCTCGTTCCCAGAGCCCACGTTCCCCACCCAGGAAACGAGAGACTCTGGGATAATCCGTTTCACATCGATATTTCATTGGCTGATGAACGTGATTACTCTTCTTCCGGATCACAAGAATCCTGTGATGGCGTGAACGGATTATCCTAGAGTCTCTCGTTTCCCGGGTGGGGAACGTGGGCTCTGGGAACGAGATTGCGATGGAGCACGGTAATTTCAAACGTAATGAGAAACTCATTTATAAACTCAGCGAAATAAATATTGTTTTCCGTTGTTTTGTCTCTGTTATAAAATAAATGGTTCATGGTTTGGCGTGCTCCATTGAGTTATGGATGCACTTGGGAAGTTGGAGAGCACTCAAAATTCTAGAGCTACGCCTCGACCAACTCTTACGCTTTTTTCGTGCTCTCCGAACTTCCCGCGTGCATCCATAACTCGATGGAGCACGCCAAATCATGAACCATGTCTTAATTGGGTTTTTTTTAAGTGGTACATACACGAATTTCCTTTTGGCTCCTTGTTGATATGGAGATGTTTAATTCGCTCTTTTTGCAGTTTAGTTGTATCGATTAGCTGTACTTTCTTGTGACCGTACAAATAAGCTCGCAAGTGTTCCATTGTAAAGCTTCCAGCAAACGCTGCTATTGAAGTTGAACTTTCCTTCATCGCTTTTCCTCCGTGCTCTGTCATTGTAGTAACTTCTGGTTTCCCTCTCGGAATCTAGGTGTGAAATAACTTATATTATTTAATAGTTGAGTCGGTTTTCTTTGTTCTTTCCAGAACTGATCTATGATATATCCCAAGAGAACCGATAATTAAAAATTCAAGGCGCTGTATATAGTAATTATGTTTTTTCGAAAACCTCCTCAACTATTAAATAAGTCAGTTAATTACCTTGAACCTCGCTTTTATCCAAAGAAACCCCTTGGGCTTAATTCTCGAAGGTTATGTGACACACAAGGCAACTTTTCTTGCCATTTCTAGTGCAATCTTAATTCTCTGAGACACGTTTGCTAGACGTTCGTCAAGCTCAATACCCTGCGAGCAGAGCCTTCTTTTCCTTTTCTTCCTCTCTCTCAGCGAAGAAATAAGGAAAAGAAGGCTCTGCTCGCAGGGTGGCGGGTTGTAATATTTGAGATGATTCTCATCAACGAAAGTGACATGAAGTAACGAATATAGAAAATTCATCCCGCTATGCCGAGTTACCCGGGGAAAAGTGTTTATATGGGGAAATGTTTATCCCGCTTTGCCGAGATCCCGGCTGCCAGTGCCGAGTTCTCGCCAAGGCGAGTTACTCGTCTGTCTCATATAAACACTGCAGTGGGAAAAACAGTGTTTGGTCTACCGACCGGGAACTCGCCATGTGCCGAGGAACTCGCCTCCATATAAACAGGCCCTTATAAAGGACGTCGTTGTTGAGGTTGACGTCGTACTATGTCGCTGGTGGTACAGCTCGCCCACACTGTTATGCACTGTGTTGTGAGTAGTACAGTTTACTACTCTATCACGGTGTCTTAATGAACAGCGTGTGCACACATGGCTTTCTGAGACGTCTCTCCTTGACGAATAAAATCGTCAGGTGTCAGACAGAGTAAAAATATAAAGTTTATTATATGGCACGGATTACTTCCGGTAAAATCACGCGCTGTGATTGGTTGCTGACGGGGCGAGAATTCTCCGCAATGCCGATTGGAAACAAACAAAAAATCCTAATAAGAAACTTTTATTGCCGAAAAACGGCGAAAATAGATGAAATAGATGACGATGAACATTATAAAAGTAAATTCTAGTATCCAGACGAGAAAGAAACAGAAGAAAATAACGCTAGTTCGGTGTTTTGACGAAGTTAAAGGAAGCGAAGACCAAGAAATACAAGATTGATTTTGAAATAAAAAGTGCCATATAATAAACTGCTTAATAACCTCGACCGTTCGGTCTTTACGGTAAAATATTAAACCTCGGTCTTGAACGTATTAACCTCGCTATCGCTCGGTCAATACAGCAAGACCTCGGTTTAATATTTTACCGTAAAGACCTCACTCTCAGAACAACACAGCGAGAAGTTTTGCTAATCGTACAATCGTGATACATGTGCCTCCGGCCATACTCAGTACACTGAATAAACGAAGTCGATTCTTCAGTTTTTCCGAACTGAATAAAATCCCTTCTGTAATATAAACATTTTAAGTTAAACTTTTTGTTGCGTCTGGCCTGAATGGTGTTTGTTTATTTTTTCTGAGAAAGGAAATTGTATTCGCTTTCTAAAACTGAAAATCCTATCGCCGATTAGCGTTCGTCGGATCCGGACATAAGAATCGCGCGAGTTCCCTTAGAATTTAAAATGAGCTCAGTGCTAGAGAAAACACTGTCAGTAGTCTACACGACAAGCTATCACCGTTTTACTCTACACTAAACACTTTTAAGTTATCGATTTTGTATCCTAACTGTGACATATAAGTTCCATTCTGCGAACAGTAACAATTACAGTTGCAAAAAGCAACTGCGTGTGTCTACACTGTCTCAAAACTATATTTGTCGTGACAAAAGAGGAAATCGTCGGTTTTTAATAATAACTTGTGACCTATTCTTTATACAGTTTGTAATAAAGCATATATATACCAATTAATAAAACATTGTCAGGTTGTAACATTACAATTACGAATAACTCGTTTTATATTCTTCAACTATTTATGAACTCGTATCGACAACGGAATAAATATTAACAGAATTATATATATTTTTATTTATGTATGGAGATATCGTGCTACAATATCGTGTAAGCAACCGAGCAAATCGAAATTTCCAACCCTCGCCACTAACTGATACACTTGCTAGAATGTTTATTTCATTGCATAATTCAACTGGGCTCAGCGAGATGCAATAACAATTTGTTACAGAACGAGTTTCTCGACTTTAAATATAATACACTGATTAACAAGCGATCGACTTCGACCAAAAGGAACGTTTGTCCTTGAATTAAAATATATTCAACTTCTAGTCAGTCAGCTATGGTGTAAAAGTAGCTCATATAAATTAAAAGCCAACCTGCACATCTTTTGTTATTCTACTTTCCCGCGCGGTCAATAGATTTACGTATATCTACAAATACTTATTAACTTCATTCCGTTTGCCTACCTTCCCACTCAAATGACTCTCCATTTCCGACACGACACTGCCTCTTCGGTTGGAACGCCGAGTACTTTTGACAAAAGAACCGTGAATTTTTGTTAAGCTTCAATTATTCAACGGTTCATTAATAAATAAAAAATTCAAGTTACTGTCGCCAAGTGCCGCATTACAGCTCACCTCGCAACATGGTTGGATAAGAATTTGAGGCGGAGACACAGAGAGTGCATGCATCAATGAATTACCAAACAACAACCTGCAGACAAAATTAATTATTGATTCAAAACGATATAATCATCAGTAGCGAGCGCAAATAAAATAGACAATGGCGTGCCATCTTATACCAAACCCTCAATCAGAAAGTATAGCAAAACTGTTTTCTCAGGCAACACGTACATACCTTACCCCCTAGCATTGTCGTTATATAATCAATTTTATTACTGTATAACTCGAGTCTTGATAAACAACGTGTTTATTAAATTCCTAGTTCGTTCTAAAAAAACAATCGCTGTTACCCCCCGACTAGTAAAACTGGTAAAACTAAGTATTTTTAAATCTAGCTACGGTTACGAAAAAAGAAACGGTTGACAAACTATAGCATTTTCTATAGCCGACTATATCCCTTTATAATGATATTTTGTATACTACTTGCGATATGTATTTGGTGTTACTATTTTGTAGCAGGCACCGCATCTCTAAGTACCTGAGCTCATCAATTATTAAGCAACCCTCCCTTAAAATATGAGCAAATAATTTGTCCTAATTATCAAAGTTTATTTATGGTTTTTTTTCAATAACCAAACCGTTTTTGCCTCTAAGAAACTTTCTGGATTAGTCACACGATTTACAACAAACATATACTGGTGCATTTTCTACGAGAAAAACTTTGTATTTCTCAGCAAGAAAAGGTCATGAATCTATTTGAAAACAAAGTGAAAACCTAGATTGGCTAAAATGCTTGGAAAGAATGTATCTATGAATTGGTTATTCCGTGCGACAAACATCTGGACGTTATCATAAAAAGCTTCCAGTCTACTTAGTTCAACTTTCTTAATTTTGTGACAGCTGACATTTTTATTCCATCTGTCAACAACATACAGTGTATTAAATATTAAAGAGAATTCGATATGCGCATACAAAGAAAGGCAACAATATTTCTATATCTAAATATGTTATATATATATATATATATAAACGTGGGGAGTGTCAGATTGGAACTTCGACTCCGCTGCTGTAATTATTTTTTTAAATTGAATGACAGTTCGATTTTGAAGTACTTGACTATATAAATTACTGTGCAATACTCTATACATATTCTTTAACCTTATCGTGGCGGCCAGTGTCACTCATTTATATTCACGATTTTTATTATTCCGTCATTTGCTTATTTTTAAGTTCATGTTTTCTAAACTCGGTCAGCTTACTAATATTGAAGTACTCGCTCTACTGATTCTGTAGTTTTTCTAAACCTTTACCCAATCCGTTATTTCCCAACTGTTAATACATATATACAGCATAACCGGCATCTAAAAGACATCTCGTTATAAGATTAATGCTAAGATAACGAATAAACTCAAGGCTAAAATTAATGTTGAGATTAGGTTTAGGATTAATGTTTCGTTTAGATGAGTGCTAGAGGGAGTTACCCTATCAGCTTGCTAGGGTAACCCTGTCGGCAGGGCTATCTTTTTGTTTACGTAAGCCATGTAAACGCGTTTGCTAGCGTGACCCTGGACACCCGGGTTATGTTTCAATGAGGAGAAAAACGCATACCAGAGAAAATGTCTTAATGATTTTGTGGCTGCCCTTCCTGTTCTTATGCACCTTGTGAAGTCTTTTGAAGATATCGAGCAAATGACGCCAACAATAACATGTAAACCGACAATATAGTAAAATGGTCACGCAGGAAGGTGACCCTACTAGAAGAGTTAACCCTGCTACAAGGGTCACCCTACTCCATGTAAACAAGGGCTATCTTTTGACTCGTTTCAAAGCTCCATGTAAACTAAACTAACCTTATTTATACTGGATAACTCTATCAGTTTTATCTAAACTGTTATCCTCAGATGTCCAGTAAGGGCCCACCCTCATTGGTCCAGTGTTTCTACAGGAGGAAACCGGAGTACCCGGAGGAAACCTGTGGTGTTTGGTAGAGTCAAACTGGAAGCACTCTTCTCACATGCGGCCAAAGTGAAGTTTTTTTAATCAGATAACTGCACTGTGCAGGAATCGAACCCGGCTCGCAGAGGTGAAGGCACGTGCACTAACCACTGTGCCACCAACAGCCCTAATGGGCTCATAGCATTAGGCCCAGGGCCTAATGCTACTAAGACCTAACTTACTTGAGACTTCTTTCAAGCAAGTAGAAATACTGATAACCTCTTTGCTTGTCTTTGAGTTTGACAAAAAAAAATCATGAAAATGGTTGTCAAAGGCTCCAAAAAAAGTGCACATTGTTTCATTAAAATATTTAATTTTACAAAAATAATGTACATTTATTTGACATCAGGGCATTGCATTATTTTCTCCAGTCTTACTTTACATGTTGTGTATGTACACTGAGGTGCAATAATGTACATTGGTGTACAGTAATGAACAATGATGTACAAATTATGCCATATTTATTAATCTCGTGCCCCAACCAATGTTTCCACTTGCTGTAAATAACGTAATTCCAGAGGTAACGGATATTTACGACGGTCTGGCACTACCTCACACTATAGAAATCAAAGTGATAAGCAATATTATAGTTTTGGATGCCCTTGGTTTCATTATTACACACTCTATACTCTGAGCTTACTAGGGCTCTCGCTTGTGGTTTGGTTATAAGCAATATAATATTATTGCTTTATAATATTGACAGGTGGGTCAGGTTAGCGTATAAACTAGCTATAGGGTGTAGACTCACTTGTGGGTTTGGGTTAGCATATAAGCTAGGCAGTAAACACGCTATTACGTCAGGACATAGGTTAGTGTATAAGCCAGGCAGTAAACACACTAGTTGGTCAGGTTAGTGTGTGAGCTAGGCAGTAAACACGCTAGTGGGTCAGGTTAGTGTATAAGCTAGGCAGTAAACACGCTAGTGGGTCAGGTTAGTGTATAAGCTAGGCAGTAAACACGCTGGTGGGTCAGGTTAGTGTATATATAAGCTAGGCAGTAAACACACTAGTTGGTCAGGTTAGTGTGTGAGCTAGGCAGTAAACACACTAGTTGGTCAGGTTAGTGTATAAGCTAGGCTGTAAGGTCGCTAATGAGTTGGGTCAATACATGGGTCAACGTAGACTGTAAATTGACTAGTGGGTCGGGTTAGCTTATACGCTAGCCTAACCTATTAGTGAGTTTACAGCCTGGATCCAACCTATTAGCCGGTTTACAGCCTGGCTTGTACGCTTGGCTGCAAACTCAGTGGGTTGAGTCAATCTACAAGCCAGACTGTAAACCCGCTAATCGGTTGGATTAGCGGCAAAGCCAGGCTGTAAAGCCGCTACTAGGCTGTCCAACTGGACTCGTATAGACTCTCAGGGGCGGATCTAGGATTGTTGAAAGGGGGGTGTCCTAGGACGAAGCCGACCCTTCTAGGGGGTTCTGGGAGCATGCCCCCCGGAAATTTTTAAGTTCTTGGGTCTCTGAAATGGCATTTCCAGGAATTTGAGAGCCATTTGAGGGCACGTTTGAGCACTCCGCAGTATAGAAAAAAGGTTGTATTTTTGTGTTACATGTACTTACAGTATAAAATATTTATGTAAACACTTAAAAAACAACAAATGAAAACTGCAACTTCACGGTCAACTAGAGCTGTTAGACCTGCAATAATTATATTTAGCGTCTTTTAATAATTTTTTCTAGACCAAGGGGGGTGGCTAGCCACCCAATCCACCACCCCTAAATCCGCCCCTGACTCTACTTACTCCACAACCGCTGATGTTAGCACTTGGTATACCAGTGACACGGTCTTTGTAACCGTCAGTTAGATAATAAAACTCCGAGTCCACATTCCACAAGGATTTGTCGAGTTTCAAGAAATGACCTTCAGTTGTAAAAATATACTTCGAGGCTTCTTTGTTGATTGGATTATCGCGATCAAAAAGCTGATAAGAGAAAGAAAGAGAACATTGAAGTAAAATCTATACCATTAACCATATGGTGATGATGGTAGTGGTGACGGTGATGATGGTAGTAGTGGTGATGGTGATGATGGTAGTAGTGGTGATGGTGATGGTGGTGATCTTGTTGGTGATGATGATGCATGATGGTGACGGTGAGGTGATGATGATGGTGGTGGTGGTGACGGTGGTGATGATGGTGAGGTGATGGTGTTGAATGATGATGGTGGTGGTGGTGACAGTGATCGTGATGGTGGTGGTGACGGTGATCGCGATGATGATGGTGATGAACAGTAGATGCATGACAATTCCTGTTTTCCTGGACCTCTCATGAAAATAAATCGCTTACTGAATTTTCTATCTTAATTTTTAATGTTTCAATATGGCGGACTCCGAATAATATACTCGCCCATTGTAAAACGCATACTTACTAAATATAAATATTTCGATGTTTCTGATAGAAAAAAACTCTCCATTCTGTCCTCCTGGGATTTATCCATCACATTATGCAAAGTGGCATAACCACACCTGAACAGCCAATAGAGAGGATATTATTTAAATATGGTCAGTTGGTTTACAGTAATTCTCGAGTTTCGGTATTTTGACTGCGCGCGTAAATGACACGTTCTGAGTTGGGATAAATTTTAACTTATTTCATAGTCTATCAATAGTTAATTTTACATAATTTATACAATTCAGTTGCGTCAGACTTATGCTATAAATGAAATACGTTTTGTCTAGTCTATTGCTGCTCAATTTTCACGCAAAATGACGCGCGTTTATTGCCTGTGCGTGCGTGCGCCTTTGTGCGTGCGTGTGTGTGTGCGTGCGTTTATTGCCTGTGCGTGCGTGCGCCTTTGTGCGTGTGTGCCTTTGTGCGCGCGTGCCTGTGCTGAGTGGGTGAGTGAGTGAGTGAGGCGAATGGCATCGCATAGCCCATTTCCCGTTCGGCACCTCCCGGGTTAAGTATTTGACTTGACTTCGCTTCAAATACCTTGCTTTAGCATGCGTGTGCAAACCATCCATGATGTCTTTACCAACGTGAAGGTAAAACGGATGTTTGGTCGCCTGGTAGAGCAAGTAAGTTGACTCGATCAGCTCCGGACGCAGGGGATAGAAGTGAACATGCGAGACACTGGAACGCCAATCAAATCTCTCCGGTAAGGCATCGTAGCGTTTCCAGATGGCGTAGTACAACGCATGCGTACAAATAGCGTCATCGATATCACCGTTGAGAACCTAGGAAATGCGAGGGAGAGAAAAATATATGAACAACATTGCGCTAAGACTGGCCATATAATTTTTGTAGATAAGACAAAAATTAATTTGCCTAAACGCCCTGTTACACGTGACTGTTGACGTTGCGTGAGACAAGTTGTACGAACCATTGCAACGTTCAACATGCTGCGCAAATCATTGCAGAGTGTAATATGCTGCGCAATGGGCAAGATCATTGCGAAACCACGTTAACCACCGCAACGTGTGACATGTTGCGCAATGGTTAAAATCGTTGCGAAACACGATGCGCAAACCACTGCAACGTTCAACATGCTGCGCAAATCATTGCAGAGTGTAACATGCTGCGCAATGGTCAAGATCATTGTGAGACAAGTTGCACGAACCATTGCAGCGTGTAACATGCTGTGTAATGGCCAAGATCATTGCGAGACAAGTTGCACGAACCATTGCAGTGTGTAACATGCTGCGCAATGGTCAAAATCATTGCGAGACAAGTTGCGCGAACCATTACAGCGTGTAACATGCTGTGTTGTCATTACGTGGTGCTTCCTTAAGGTTCCTCGATAAATGAACACCCAATGTCAAAGAATAGTCCAGAACTTTGGAGTTGCACATACCTGAACTGCAGCAAAAGAAGCTGACAGCGAGTCAACCCAGGTATTCAACATTTTTCCATCCTCCATATTGACATTTACATACATAGGAACATCTCCGTTTCCTGAATTACACAGCTGTCGTCTAAGAAATGAAGACCAGCGCAAATCATTGGTTTGTTGGATGAATGGATTTAATATTTGTCCTTGCGTTATATGTACATATAAAAAAGTTGGTGTTTAGTTTAAAGTCAAAAGCTACTAGCCATTACTACTCTTAAAAATTAAAAATAATGCATCTTACCCTTTTCGCATGTATGTTTTGACACTTTTGTAAAGATCGTTAAATTTTTTTAAATCATTTGGATCGCCAAACAGGATATAACCCTAGACAATGTAGACCAGATGATGATTTTTAAAAATGAAAAGCATGCACATACAGTGGTGTCACGGGTTAATGATTATAGGGGAGTTTTTAACACATGCCAAAATTATTGACTGGGTGAAAACTTTCAGTCCAAGTAAGCCTGATTGAAATTTCAGTCCAGGTTGTAATTCAGGCCTGCAATGCTATTAACTTAATAAATTATCGATGGATTTATCTATCTATCTATCTATCTGTCTATCTATCTATCTATCTATCTATCTATCTATCTGTCTATCTGTCTGTCTGTCTGTCTGTCTGTCTGTCTGTCTGTCTGTCTGTCCGTCCGTCCGTCCGTCCGTCCGTCCGTCCGTCCGTCCGTCCGTCCGTCCGTCCGTCCGTCCGTCCGTCCGTCCGTCCGTCCGTCCGTCCGTCCGTCCGTCCGTCCGTCTATCTGACACAAATTTACCTTCAACAAATATTCGTATAGTGAATCCATTCCAGCGCCTATACCACTCATTCCCTCTACCCACTCACCAGAAACAATGTTGATGACATTTCCTAAATTGGACATAATCACGAAAAGTTTTCAAAACATATTGATAAAAAATACAAAAATGTATCAAAAACATAGGCAACTAATTTATTCCTTTATGTGCATTTAAATTAGTTTTTCATGCTTAATTCTTGTGTTTGTAATTCAAAGGAGTTTTTCCACAACAACCAAGCTCGAAAAGGTTTATTTAAAAGCACATAAACGAATATAAAATTGGTGGCCATATATGGATATGTAACGTCCATGCACTTGCCTAATAATCCAGTATTTTTTGACCTATATTTCCAAATAGCTTCCAAAGCATTTTTAGCAGTAATTTCATAAGTTGGGTCACCCAAAAGGCGACTTAATGTACCAAATTCTAAAAGAAGTGTTCCAACTCCTGCACTGCAAGTAGTATGGGAGAAACCCAATGGAACACCATATTTCAAGTTAACCTTCATTAAGAAGAAAAAGTTACTTTTAGGTTAACTCAGTCCTGCAGCTTATCCTCAGCTTGACAGCAGCCTGACTGCAGATTGACTGCATCTTGACTGCAGCTTGATTGCAGCTTATCTGCAGCTTGACTGCAGCTTATCTGCAGCTTGACAGCAGCCTGACTGCAGCTTGACTGCAGCTTATCTTCAGCTTGACTGCAGCTTAACTGCAGATCGTCTGCAGCTTGACTGCAGCTTGACTGCTGGTTGACTGCATCTTTACTACAGCTTATCTTCAGCTTGACTGCAGATCGTCTGCAGCTTGACTGCAGCTTGACTGCAGCTTGACTGCATCTTTACTACAGCTTATCTTCAGCTTGACTGCAGATCATCTGCAGCTTATCTGCAGCTTGACAGCAGCCTGACTGCAGCTTGACTGCAGCTTAACTGCAGATCGTCTGCAGCTTGACTGCAGCTTGACTGCTGGTTGACTGCATCTTTACTACAGCTTATCTTCAGCTTGACTGCAGATCGTCTGCAGCTTGACTGCAGCTTGACTGCATCTTTACTACAGCTTATCTTCAGCTTGACTGCAGATCATCTGCAGCTTAACTGCAGATCGTCTGCAGCTTGACTGGTGGTTGACTGCATCTTTACTACAGCTTATCTTCAGCTTGACTGCAGATCGTCTGCAGCTTGACTGCTGGTTGACTGCATCTTTACTACAGCTTATCTTCAGCTTGACTGCAGATCATCTGCAGCTTGACAGCAGTTTGACTGCAGATCATCTGCAGCTTATCTGCAGCTTGACAGCAGATCGTCTGTAGCTTGACAGCAGATCGTCTGTAGCTTGACAGCAGCTTGACTGCAGATGATCTGCAGCTTGACTGCAGCTTGTCTTATACTGTAAATATATTACTACAGTATATATGGTGGTAGTACTTAAGACTAATGAGAGCTTACCCTAGGATAAGGTATCCCTAATGCTGTATTTTCAAAAGCACTTAGCAAACGATTGGCAAGATCATGTGCCATAAGCAGAAGTTCATCATCGTAATCAACTGGTATCATGTCACCAAAAGGTTGCATGGAATCTCGAATAATTAAATGAGCACCCAAGAGACCACCTAAGACTCTGAAATTTATGAAAAAAACATGCCATTGGATTATTTACCCATTCCTGCCTGAGCTGGCCCCTTTAATTTTTTACTCTGTCTAACACCAGACGATTTTACTTGTCAAGGAGAAACCCTCAGACAGACATCCTAGGCAGCGATGGGTTAAGTAAAAATCTCTTTGGGATGAACACGTGAATATTCCATTCATTATATATATGATATATAATTTAATATGGTACCACCAGTACTGTATATATATTGTACTTAAATTCATTAAAATTTTAAGTCTCACCTTATTGTTACTTCAAAAACTTGAACTGTATTATTTTTATCAAATGAAACATTATCTATAACTAATTTAACAGCTCTTTTAAATTCACTGCCATTCCCCATAACCTGGATTGAAAAATAATTAAATAGATATAAATATTTGAAAACAATAATTAGTACAAAACTAATTACAAATATAATCATAAAGTATCACTTACTGCTAAGGTTCCCAATGACTCTATCAATGATAATGAATAATCACCAAGGACATCATTTATATTAATATTTGACCTACAAGTATAGGTTTTGCACAGTAAGTGGATATGTTTATAAGTATGTGAGGTACAGTACACACATGAAAAACATATAAAGGCCTTTTAAATGGGACAAAATAAGCCACAGATTAAATAGGCTGTGGCTTAAATACAGTCGTTGGCACCTAAGCGTGTACATCACCCGTCAAAACATGTTTTATGTCAATGTCAAAGTTAAATGTTTACCTTATTGCAAACGTATTAGGTTTTCATTCGATACATTCAAACCAATGCATTATTGTCACATGAATGTGCCCTTAGTCAATCACGTCTCGCCAATCCCACGGTGTTGATTTCAAAACGGTTAACTTTGGCTTAAATTTAGAACATGTTTTGACGGGCGGTGTACACGCTTAGGTGCCAACGACTGTAAGTTGTGAACAGCTTGTATAAACATGAGTCATTTAATTAAAAATGTAATGACCCTTAACCTGACTGCCTTAGGCTGTAACAGTGTATGTCATATATACCAGTCAGCTGGTACATTGTGATAAACCAACAGCCTGATGCTGTCAGTTCAGAACAGTCTGTTATGGTGCTAGTGTTGAAATCTTCAGAGGACCCCTATCCAACCACCCTTATTTTGTCACAAAACTATAATGTATTGTTGGGATATACTATTGCATGAGTAGTGATGTATCTTTGGCTCATTAACTGAAGCCAAACATGACAGATGTACATCTACACATGGCTGTTCTGATGGCCTGTCACCATCATGTGTTTGCATTGGCTGTCCCAGATATAGTTAACATGTCTGTAACAGGTTGTTGACAACTTGTAACAAGGCTGATGACTCCAACAAACTGATGACAAGTTGTTCCAACAACCTGTTACCGCTCTGCACTTAACAAGTTGTTAACAGGCTGATGCTAACAAGGTTGTAGCAGCTTCTAGCCTTGCTACAAGCCTGTTGTGAACACATCCTGTTGACAAGCTGTGAGATTTTTACGTGTCTATACCTACCTCCACATACAACTGGCTCTCAAAGCATGTAAATAAACTGGCTAAATACTTAACTGCTTACCCCTGATGAATATTGAACTACAGTACACCACACCACCCAACACTACAAAATAAAAGTATATTTTATACTCACGGATTTTGATAATCGGGCCCTCTGCCCGTACAATGAATCGGATCTAATTCATCCATAGGAAAAGCATATTTAATATAATTATCATAACCAAAATAAAACATTTCTTTTGCTTGATTCCGTAATCTCATTCTTTCAGATTCCAGAAAGTAGTTGTATGTTGTCGTCGTTTCATTCTGCCATTCATGGCCATGGGAAGCAACATTCCGCTGCGAAAATAGCTTAAAAATATCAAAGTTCTCCACAAATTTTGCTAGAAATAAAACAATAAAGTATCTTCTATATAATATCATCATTGTCCTATAAAATTAAAAACCTCTTAAAGCTAAATTTAAGGTACATTTTAAAAATAATAATACGTTCACTGTGATTTGTGAATTGTGAACGCAAAATTAATTAATTTGTTTACGCGCAAACCAACTTTATGGGACCTGGGGAGTAATTTAATAAACTAATGACGTAAGGCCACGTATTGTTACGTCATTACTATTTTTATTAGGATGGGGGTATCGGTAGAATAGAATAGAATAGAATAGAATAGAATAGAATAGAATAGAATAAAACTTTATTTCACGAGGGAAAAGACGTATTAACCCTAAAGGTTATCTAACATACGGCCCTCACAATATTACAATATTTACAAATACAACAGACCAAGTGATAAACTAGTCAAGTAGAAACACATTTACAATTCAATAAAAAATTACAATTGACGCAAAAAAGGTCTTCCAGATGGTTATTAATACAGGTAAGTTTATGAAGAAAGTAATTACGGAGTTTGCGTAAGTAGGTTTAGGATATTACTAAAAGTAGTATAATAATTTTAGCTAAAGTGATAGCTAAATACAGTAATATATTATGCGAAAACAACATTTTTAGACAAACATTGTTTATTTATTTTTTGCTTGCTCTAAAGAAAAGTTTTTGTTCGCGTAAAAAATATAAACTAAAGTATGTATAAATCTTGGGCGAGCTGTGTTTAATCCATTCTCGTTCCCAGGCCATTTAATTCATTCTGCGTCTTTTTTTCGGGGAAAGACTGGGTTCTAGTTGTACGCCATTTTCGAATTCTAGCACGTTTCAAGTTTTTCTTTTGCTAGTCCTCTACAATGCCGGTGGAAAACTTAGAAGAAGAAGGCCTTCCGAAGAATCCTAACTTAGATTTAGCACAATGGCGTTATACTCTGACCGCTCCACATGGAATGGAGAAAGAAGAAATAGCCGCAAAACTTTTGAAGGCCGTCAAAGAAAACGGTACGTTTTGAGCTTTGTCCTTTGAATCATTCACATTGTACAAAACTCATGATAGTCTTGTTAAAAAGATAATTAGCTTTAACTCAGGATAGATTTATGTTAGACACTATGGTTATTATAGTTAAAAAAATAGAAATTAAATCATAAACGTTGGGTTTCTCCAGATCTATCTCGAGTTTTAGAATTAGTTTGTATTTATGTCAACTTCAGACAACTTGGACTATCCTTCCTGGCAACATTGGTTTGTAGAATTGCCTGGTTCTTTAGAAAAGCACAACTTAGTATTAAAAAGGAACTGTTGAGCAATATGAACTCAACTATTTCTTGATAAATTTAGCGTATTCTTGTAATGAATATAAGACCCCAGCATATTAAAACATGAAGGTGAGGCATTTAAAAAAAAAAATATTTATTAAGATCTAATGTTTCAACGTTTTTTTTTTGTTTGAGATGTTAGATCTTACAGTCATTTGCAACTCACTTTTCACCCAAATCTTTGGAAGTTTGTTCCAAAGTTTGTTGGCAAGTTCAAAGTTTGTTACGTATTCAATTGGCTGCTAGGAACCAAGCAACCAATCAAATGCGTAGTTCAAAATGAACTTCTGCATGAACTTCCGAACAAACTTCTGAAGATTTGGGTGAAAAGTGAGCTGCAAATGACTGTAATAAATAATTTTTTTAAGAAATACCTCTCCTTCAAGTTTTGTGCTGGGCTCTTATATTCATTACAAGAAATGACAAAGTCTTCATCTTTGTTGATATTAGATATGGCTAATTTTTATGAAGAACTATGTCCTGATGTTGGTTGGACAATAGACCAATCTTTACTGGAGAAAATGAAAGCTGTAAATAAAACTGAATTGGAAAAACTTGACAAGAGTATTGAAGATGCTGAAACTAATCTTGGTGAAACTGAAGTCCGAGATGCTTTGCTGGCTAAAGCTGAATATTTTTGTAAAATTGGTGACAAAGTAAGTTTTCTTTTGGCAACAACATAAAATATTTACTGGTTTTAAGGTCTCACAACGTAATGGAAGGTGTCACAATGTAACGCAAGGTCTCACAGCGTAACGCAAGATCTCACAGTGTAATGTAAGATCTCACAACAAAGGTCTTTGCAATGTAATGTATATCGTCTTTAAGCGTAGGTGACTGTAACAGTTTTCACAGCAAAGTATGTTTTACATTTTACAACTTAACTAATGCGTTAAAGCGAAAGATAACGTCTTACAATGAATATCAAGCAACGCAACTTTCTTTTTCAGATATGTAGGAAATATAAAAGTTAGGTTCATATATATTTCTGTGCCATAATTGATAATTTTAAATGCACATGCGATTTGCACGCACAAAATTATTTACGCGTGTGAATTATCGCACACGTGTAATTTTGCTCCCGAAAAGGACTGCTTTTACAATTTTTCCGTATCTGTTTTGGTTTTGGAAATATTTTGACCAAACTCGGCGTGCTGGCTGCCATCTTGGAATTATTTTCGATATGCAACATTATGTAAAATAACTACCTGTAATACAGGACTTTCTAGTTTGTAGCATAGCTCTAGTGGTGATGAATATTATTGAAATATTCTGTAGTATTAATATCTTTTTTATAAAATGTACTATGCATGCATGTATGTATGCCACCCCTCTTAAAATTCTGTGAAAAATCTTGCCGACAGTATGGACAAAAAACTTGTCACACTTTGCCAAATGATCAGAATGTGTCATTTTTCCAGCTGTAACATACATATTCAATTACTTCTTCCCACAAGGGCCTTTTCAAGAGCAAATTTACATATTAAATTTCAACAAGGCTGAGTCAAAGGTGCTCCATGCATCTGCCATACGACACAGTTCAGACCACGGATCACAGCTAAGAGCTAGGTGTTGATTTTGGGGAGGGAGGAAAACTGGAGAACCTGGTGAAAAACCCTCAAAGCACAGGAGAGATCAACTACAATTCTACTCAAGTCCCAAGCTCAAGAACAGGGTTATTTCCAGA
The DNA here is from genome assembly GCA_035771165.1 of Paragorgia papillata. Lineage (NCBI taxonomy): Eukaryota > Metazoa > Cnidaria > Anthozoa > Scleralcyonacea > Coralliidae > Paragorgia > Paragorgia papillata. The sequence goes on along the minus strand of JAWNZC010000388.1, from coordinate 87,625 downwards.
TGGTCACCCATCCTAGGACTACAGTAGTGAAAGGCAGTGCCCTAACAGCACAGCTAAGCAATATACAGTACTGTAATATCTTATTTTATTCTTAGGAAGGAGCTTTAACAGCTTTGAGAAAGACTTATGAGAAGACTGTTACAACTGGTTTTAAACTGGATATCATCTTTTATTATTTACGTCTTGGATTATTTTACATGGATAATGATTTAATTACAAGAAATATCGAGGAAGCAAAAATGTAAGGCTAATACTGTAGAGCAGATTGTTGATGTTGATATTTTAATTTGCCAATATTCACAGTTTTTTATATTTGTGATAAAAAAGAAAATGATTACTTAATGGCGAGGAAGTCTAAAATTGAAACTACGAATTTACTTGACATGAACAAGCCTTGAATTTCATCGAGGACATGTCCTCCGATAATCGCCATTTGGCCGCCGATAGGGATTTTTCCCCATAATATGTAGGACACTTTTGTCCGCCGATGGAGTTTTGAGTTTTTAAATTTTCCCGATCGATCGAACGTATGATCGTAAGAAAATGTTCGGCAATAGAATATCCCAGCCAATGATTGCATTATCAGCGTGTAAATGTTTTGGTGGCCATTGCAGGATCAGCCCGGAAATGCAGGCACAACTGTGCTAACCACGTGTTCAAACACTGGTGGCCATGATTGTGCATTGACATTAAAATATACAGAGGACATTGTTCAGTGTCGGAGTGAAGCGATCTGCATGTCCAAGTGAGGAAGACCGTCCTATATCTATATACCAGTCACTACTAACTAATACTATAGCACATAAATGATATAATATCATGTGAATGTTAGTCACTCTTTATCATGGATTTAGTCATTTCCTGACTGTATAGGATAACAATTTTGTCCTAGCCGAGAGAAAAATGTCCTTGGATAGCCTCATGGAAACTCATTATCGGAGGACATTTTTGTCTTTGGATGCAAAAAGTATAATTTAAAAAAAATATAAAAGCAGAATATGTTTGGGCCCCCCCACTTTTTAACAAGGCCAGTAATAAACAAGGCCAGTAATAAAGTTATGATTAAAAAAATCACTAACCCTAGCTAACCCACGACTTTGAATAAAGATATAATAAAGAAATTTGAATGCAGATATTCAATATCCGGAAAAGTGTTGTCTTTTGAGTATTTTATGACGTTTTTGGACCTTTAGAATTCTGTAAATCCTTGTCCTAAAATGCAGGAAATGGCATTTCAGAGACTCTAGATTTCAAAATTTCCTGTGGGAGCATACCCCCAGACCCCCCTAAAAATTTTGGTCCCCCCCACTTTTAGTGTCGCTCTGATGCCTCAGGCTGTCTAACACCAGATGATTTTACTCTTCAAAGGGAGAACCTTCAGACATCCTAGGCAGCAATGGGCTAAACTAAAATATTATGTTTTTTTCTTTTTTAGCCTAATTGATAAAGGTGGTGATTGGGATCGCAGAAATCGACTGAAGGTCTATCATGGTTTGTACTACCTGTCAATCAGAGACTTCAAAAATGCTGCTGAGAACTTCCTCGAGTCCATATCAACATTCACATCGTATGAGTTAATGGATTATAAGAATTTTGTCACATACACAGTTTTAACAAGCATGATTGCATTGCCAAGAACAGAACTGCGTGAAAAGGTTAGTGATGTTGACAAAATCAGGCCAAAAAAAACAAACAAACCTGGGTAAAATGCAAATCATGCTGCAACTTGGGCCCATGCTCCTTTAAAATTCAATAAAAAGATTATGGTCAGCATTTTGCTGGCCAAAAACTAAGTACTGTAGGGTTGGGAAATCAGAAACCATATATATATATATATATATATATATATATCTGTCCTTAGTAACGGCCAGCATTGGGTTAAGCTTACTGTAAATTCAAACTTCCTTATTTTTAAGATTTTCTTGGAAATCATTTAATGACAAGATATTTATTTAACTGTTGTTGCTTTTCTGGTATCCAGGTTGTAAATGGTTCAGAAATTCTTGAGATGTTGCATCAGTTGCCAGATATTCAGCAGTTCCTAACTTCATTTTATGATTGTCAGTATGACAAGTTCTTTATCTACCTTGGTAAGTATTTTTATTAAATACTTTTTATATGTTTTAATATAGAAATAATCAAATCTGTTTATGAAAGAGTGAAACTTTTTCACTTTTTTCTCTTTTTCACTTTTTTCTCTCCTACTTTATTCTCTTTTTCACTTTTTTCTCTTTTTTTACTTTTTTCACTTTTCACTTTTTTCTCTTTTCACTTTTTTCTCTTTTACTTTATTCTCTCTTTTACTTTTTTCTCTCTTTTACTTTATTCTCTCTTTTACTTTTTTCTCTTTTACTTTATCCTCTCTTTTACTTTATCCTCTCTTTTACTTTTTTCTCTTTTACTTTATCCTCTCTTTTACTTTTTTCTCTCTTTTACTTTTTTCTCTCTTTTACTTTTTTCTCTCTTTTACTTTTTTCTCTTTTACTTTATCCTCTCTTTTACTTTATCCTCTCTTTCACTTTTTTCTCTTTTTCACTTTTTTCTCTTTTTCCACTTTTTTCTCTTCAGCCAAAGTGGAGCAGCAAATGAAACAGGATCGATATTTCCATTCCCATTACCGTTATTATGTCCGTGAAATGAGAATCCTTGGATATAGTCAGCTGCTTGAGTCTTATCGAAGTCTGACATTACAATATATGGCAAATGCTTTTGGAGTCAGCGAGGCCTTCATTGATAGGTATGTAAGGCAGGATTCAAAATAGCTACGGACTATAGCCGGCATTTTCACGCTGCTAGCCAGATAGCGCAACATCTTACAATGTGACGTATTAATGTCGTAGAACGTAGCAAAACGTCTCGCAACAAAGTGTGACATCTTAAGCCCTAATCAAACGAGGGCGCAAGTCATCGCAAGTTGGCAGTCACAAATTTCTGTGGCGGTCGTTCAAACACCCAAATTAACAAAATAAAGGTTTCATGAGTGTTTTAAACAAGTTTTAACTTTGTCACGGTACATAACATTTTCGGGAAATTATTCAGAGCAGCTGGCTGAGACAGCGTGACTGCCAACTTGCGTTCTCGTTTGATTCGGGCTTTATACAAATTAAGATAACTTGAAGTGTATGCATGGTGAAAGTATTTAAAAGTTTTTTCTCTTCCTGTTTAACTTACAGTATGTGCTGATTAATTTATAACGCAGCACTTTTAGGGCTTTCAAACTACTACAATAGGTTGTTTCAAAAGAACACTAATTCATTTTCTAAGGGTTCCGTTTTTTGTGGAGAACACTGATTATAGTAGGATACCTGTAGTGTACATTCAGGTTGTCATGTAGTTTATCCTTACCTTTCAGAGAATTGTCACGTTTTATTGCTGCGGGGAGACTAAACTGCAAAATAGATAAAGTTGGTGGAATTGTGGAAACAAATAGGTATGTACAGTAATTCGAGGCTTGGAAAGTTATTTTCTCACTGACCTAAAGATGGCCTTTTTTTTTACCTTGTGCCTATGAAGTGTAAAACTTATTGACATTTATTATTTTAATAAACAAAAGAGCATGATAGGAGCATTCCAGGGGTGGAAAAAGTATCGGATCACAGGACCATTGGTCCTAGAAAATTTTTGGGGTTCCCAGAAAATATTTTAAGTCAAAAGAAAGAAAAAAGTTAAGCAAGTGTTGATAAAAGAAAAAAAGAGAACTATACAAAAATGATTTAAAAAATAGAAAAAAGAAAGATAAGATTATCAATTATGGTAGTAGAATTATACTATAATAGTATGAAGGTCTGCATGGTACAGTTGGAAATGAATACAACATGTACAGTTTTACTTCTCACTTTTTTGTCTTTTTACTCTTTCTCACTTTTTACTCTTTTTCACTTTTTTCTCTTTCTCTCACTTTTTACTCTTTTTCACTTTTTTCTCTTTTTCACTTTTTTATCTTTTTCACATTTTTTCTCTTTTTCACTTTTTTCTCTTTTTCACTTTTTTTCTTTCTCACTTTTTTCTCTTAATTGCATAAGGTATTCTTACCAGGAGCCTAAATTTCTCCCAAACAGAGTTAATAGCTCAAAGAGTGTACATCGGATTCTCTTGAAATTTTCTGTGAGTGCTCCTGCCATGTTCCTCTGACCATCGAAACGATAAAAATGTCAACCTTTCACTTCATATGTAGATACTTTAAGACTGACTTACCTTCTTGAAAATAATCTTCTTTTCTCTTTCTTCTTCTAGGCCAGACCATAAAAACTGGCAGTACCAGGTAGGTGGAATTACAGAAACAAAATTCTTCAAGGTGGTTCGACAGTCTAAATCACACGAAATTATCGTTTCCCCCTATAAAACGTTTGGCACAGGTCTCATGAGCTTAATTTTAGTAGTTCTAGTGGTGGTCTTGATTATTGAAAAGATTTATACCCTCCTAGTTTATCTAAATGAAGAAATCGTGTTTCCAGTAAATGCAGAAAACCTAATTTGCATAAAATCTGTCGCTAAAGCCTGGTTTCTGTATAGTCGCTACGATCGCTCAAATTAGTTCGGCGATCGCAATGATCAACAATCATGTCGCTGTTTCCATATGATCGGTAAGGCGGCCATTGTTTTAATTGTCCGCTGGGATGCATACTGATCGCCAGAGTCGGACTGGCTTCGTATTAGGGGCGGTGCCATTAGGGAGAGGGGCGCCGTCCGGGTTTGTTTCAGAATAGGGACCTTAAGATGCTAGGACGACGACGGCGGTTAAAAAGCAATTCAAATTTTAGCATTAAAAATAAGTCACGGTTGACTGACTACTGTATTCAATACTTGAAGCTTGTTTTATAATTTTCAAAGTTTTAAAACGGTTGCAGTGTCTGTGTTAAGGCAATCTCAGCCAACAGTTCTCATCACCCCACGAGTCAACGTCGTCCTGAAGACGTGAAAATGCTCTGAGTGGCGTTGTATACAGAGCGAGGACGGTGTTCAGATTACTCTTGGGACTAGAAATTATTCATTATCTTTGTTTTGCAAGAAGAATGCTTTTGTTTGAAGGACGTTGTCCTCGAAGTTCCCGTCGTAGATCTTAAGGTCCCTAATATTTAACAAGGGGGCAAAACAGACAATACTTACTACGTGTGGGTGAACTGGATGTGAGTTAAAATCTGATACCTGCAAGGAGTGCCGAAGGGACGAGCAACTTCTAGGGGGGTCCGGGGGTATGCTCCCCCTGAAAATTTTGAATTTTGGAGTCTCTGAAATAGCGTTTCCTGCATTTTGAGAGGGGGGGGGGGGGGTTGAAAGAGTTTTGAAGGATATAAAATACCAACCAAAATATTCAAATATACTCATTTTATATAGGAATACACGATAGCATGCAAGGCATACATCATGAGGATATGTCGTCATACATAGACAAATCAACTCGCATTGTGTGTACCATTAATTAGGTGACTACTTCATGTCAGGCTGTCAGCTGCGTGAAGCGTACTAAAATATTATTTAATCGTAATATACTATTAGCTGTACCATATTGGTTAAAACGAAAAACGACTATAAATCCAAAATCGGGTTTTTAAATAGGAATTGCACTACATATCAAATATAATATTATACAACGGGAAAGGGGCGCAGTAACGGCATCCTAAAGCCCTAATCAAACGAGAACGCAAGTTGGCAGTCAGAATTTCTGTGGCGGTCGTTTGAACACCCAAATTAACAAAATAAAGGTTTCATGAGTGTTTTAACTTTGTCATGGTACATGATATTTTTGGGAAACTATTCAGAGCGGCTGGCTGAGATAGCGTGACTGCCAACTTGCGATGACTTGCGTTCTCGTTTGATTAGGGCTTAACTCATTCCTGTCCGAGGGCTTCCCCAGAGGTGAATAAAATCGTCTGGCGTTAGCCAGAATAAAATACTAAAGACCAATTCGGGCAGGAAGAGTTAAGGGGGTGCAGGCATGGCCAGTCCGACTCTGCTGATCGCCAAGATCGCTGACATTGCAAAATCACCGTTTCCATATAAAACGCAACGATCGCTGAGATAGAACATTCGTTGCGTCAGTGGTTTCCATATGATCGCTGCGATCGCCAAGTTCATTTTTGAGCGATCGTAGCGATTATATGGAAACCAGGCTTTACCACAAACGCAATTTCTCTAGATACGCGAGCGCTACAAGTATAAATCTTTTCAATAATCAAGACCACCACTAGAGCTATGCAATGAACCAAATGAAGCTCATGAGACCTGTGCTAAATTTTTCATGAAAAAAAATACGTAATTTCTCATGATTTAAACTGTCGAGCACCTTAACAGAATTTTTACAGAAGTAGAAAAATGTCACAACGGTTTAATTATAAGTAATAACATGACTTTTTTTGAAATTAGCGATTAAATTTCCCCGCCGCCGAGGGAAGATTTGTGAAAGCCGAGGCAAAGGGGAAATTTAATCGCTAATTTCCCGAAAAGTCATGTTATTAGTTTGTAATATTATGATCGCCGAGGAAAACTTTGAGAATCTTACCGACAGGAAATTTACACAGTTGATCAGAGAAGTTGCATCTAATTTTCCCGTGCATGTTGATGAGGGAAAATATATGCAAGCGGGAAATTTAGAGAAGACAAAATATTTCTTTGTCTTCTAATTTTCCCTCATCAACATGCACGGGAAAATTAGAAGACGAAGGATAAATTTCCCTCTTGCATGAGCGATGAGGGAAATACGAGGTTTACGTTCCCTCGGAGAACAAAATAATCCGAGGCGATCATGGTATTATATTATATAAAAACATACAAGATACTGTACTAGACACCTGCACCGAAGTACGAGTGGTCAAACTTAAAATGCCCATGAAACGAAAATTAAGTTTGTCTTATTTGAAAGAACACTTAAAATGATAGAGTAACATCTTTTGCAGTTTTTCGTTTCCTTGCTTCGTTGTTGAGATATTTTAGTTTGTTTGATATGCAAATTAAACATTTTGATGTCACACGTGCATAATGAGTTATCGAAAAAGTTATATATTTTTCCTACTACCAAATATAATAATCACTTGAAGTTTAGTGTTGTGGGCAAAACACATCCACATGCTTCATTCAAATGAATTGGTTTGATAATAGAAAAGATATCTAACCTTCTCCGATAGCTTATTTTGCAGCTACGACGTCAAAATGTTTAATTTGCATATCAAACAAACTAAAATATCTCAACAACGAAGCAAGCAAACGAAAAACTACAAAAGATGCTACTCAAGCTGTCATTTTAAGTATTGGCAATAAAAATCAAGTTTGTCTCATTTGAAATAACTCGTCAAATGGTATAAGAAGACCTTTTACAATTTTTCCGTATCTGTTTTGGTTTTGGAAATATTTCGACCAAAGACAGCGTGCTGTCCGCCATCTTGTTGTGATATTGGGTCTAATTAACTAGGAAATTGGTGACGTCACAACCAGGTATAAATATCGAAAAACAACCTCTGTCTACCATCTGAGTTCCAGTGGCTCAATGGTGAAAGCATCCGGCTGGCATTCGGAAGGTTGTGGGTTCGAGTCCCGTCTGGAGCTCAGAGTTTTTCTCTGAGTTTAACTTACGACAGCTTGTACAGCAAAAACAAACGAAAAAACTTTTTTTGGCAATAAAAATTAAGATTGTTTGATTTAAAACAACTCGTGAAATTGTAATAGAAGATCTTTGACAACTTTTTCGTGTTTTTCTTCGTGAAATTGTAATAGAAGATCTTTGACAACTTTTTCGTGTTTTTCTTCGTTTGCAAGATATTTCAATTTGTTTAATATGTAAATGAGGTGGGCTCTGACGTCAGGAGCAGGGTACAGTATTTTTAAAATCACTTATGAAGTGTGCAGTGTTACAAGGCGGTTTTATGTGCACAGTTTCAAGTGATTTCGGTGAACAAATTTAGAGATATAACTGATTTTGCTACGTGTGAAAATAATGTACCCTGCTCCTGACGTCAGAGACCATCTCGTTTACATAATTAATATTATTACATAATTTATTATACATAATTAATATTATTGCATTATTTATTATAATTATATTAAACAAATTGAAATATCTTGAAAACAAAGAAAGATACAAAAGATTGTGAAAGATCTTCTGTTACAATTTTATGAGTTCTTTCAAATTAGGCAAACTTAATTTTTGTAAAGCTTGTCTAAATTGGTTATTATAACAATAGAGTTGATGTTTGCGCGCTGAATTCTCCATTTTAGCCCGCCAAAATACACCACAATACCGATAAAATTATTATAAAGGCCTGGCCAAACGCTCTCAACATTTCATGCAACATCGTTCAACATTGTTGAACGCATGTTGAACGAAAATTTGAACATGTTCAAATTTCGTTCAACACCATTCAACAACGTTCAACATCATTCAACAGGGTGGCCAAACGCTTTCAACATGTTGAATCATGGTTGAATTCAACAATGTTGAACGATGTTGAATGAAATGTTGAAAGCGTTTGGCCAGGCCTTAATACTTTTTATTCTGTCTATCGTGTGTGATCTCTTCATTTAGTGCAACTTACTAAACGTCTGTTTTTATGATTTCTTTTTAGTCGGTGATCAAGCAAGGTGATCTTCTGCTAAACCGCATTCAGAAACTGAGTCGTATCATTAATATTTAGTTGTTAGTTGAAAAAACAACTGGAAATTTCCAGAAACCAGTAAGTTCATTTCTACATTACTCAACTTCATTGAATTGACTAACAAAATATTACGCCTGTGGTGCAGATTAACAAGAAATAAATGCATTTACGATAGGAACTTTCAAAAAAATTCAGTAAAATATGTTAACGTTACCTTTTGACCGAACTTTTGAAATACGGTCAAAAAATCTCAAATATAGCCTTTTTATTAGACCTTCTGTGGGAAGGAGAAGGCTGTATTTGGGCTAAATATTCATATTTGAATTTTTTTTAAAAGTCGCAAAAAAATGTGAAGGGGTTAGTTAGCCTTTACTTTTTGACCGATTTTAGCCATTTTTTCGAACTTTTGAAATAGGTTTAAAAAGACTTTATTTAACCGGGTTTTTTCAAAAAATCAGAAAAAATATTTTTAGCCCAAATACAGCCTTCTCCTTTTCACACAAGGTTTAAAAAGACTTTATTTAATCGTTTTTGACCCTAACTCAAAAGTTTCAAAAATGACCAAAATCGGTCAAAAAGTAAAGACAACCCCTTTACTTTTTTTTCCCCCGATTTTTTTCAAAAAATCAGAAAAAATATTTTTAGCCCAAATACAGCCTTCTCCTTTTGACAGAACGTTTAAAAAGACTTTATTTAACCGTTTTTGACCCTAACTCAAAAGTTTCAAAAATGACCAAAATCGGTCAAAAACGATAAAATAAAGTCTTTTTAAACCTTGTCTGAAAAGGAGAAGGCTGTATTTGGGCTAATAATATTTTTTCTGATTTTTTTAAAAAAAATCCGGAAAAAAAGTAAAGGGGTTTTAGCCTTTACTTTTTGACCGATTTTGGTCATTATTGAAACTTTTGAGTTAGGGTCAAAAACGGTTAAATAAAGTCTTTTAAAACCTTCTGTCAAAAGGAGAAGGCTGTATTTGGGCTAAAAATATTTTTTCTGATTTTTTTAAAAAAATCCGGAAAAAAAGTAAAGGGGTTTTAGCCTTTACTTTTTGACCGATTTTGGTCATTTTTGAAACTTTTGAGTTAGGGTGAAAAACGATAAAATAAAGTCTTTTTAAACCTTGTGTGAAAAGGAGAAGGCTGTATTTGGGCTAAAAAGATTTTTTCTGATTTTTTTAAAAAATCCAGAAAAAAAAAGTAAAGGGGTTAGCCTTTACTTTTTGACCGATTTTGGTCATTTTTGAAACTTTTGAGTTAGGGTCAAAAACGGTTAAATAAAGTCTTTTAAAACCTTCTGTCAAAAGGAGAAGGCTGTATTTGGGCTAAAAATATTTTTTCTGATTTTTAAAAAAAATACGGAAAAAAAAAAAGTAAAGGGGTTAGCCTTTACTTTTTGACCGATTTTGGTCATTTTTGAAACTTTTGAGTTAGGGTCAAAAACGATAAAATAAAGTCTTTTTAAACCTTGTGTGAAAAGGAGAAGGCTGTATTTGGGCTAAAAATATTTTTTCTGATTTTTTTTAAAAATCCAGAAAAAAAAAGTAAAGGGGTTAGCCTTTACTTTTTGACCGATTTTTGGTCATTTTTGAAACTTTTGAGTTAGGGTCAAAAACGGTTAAATAAAGTCTTTTAAAACCTTCTGTCAAAAGGAGAAGGCTGTATTTGGGCTAAAAATATTTTTTCTGATTTTTTTTAAAAAATCCGGAAAAAAAGTAAAGGGGTTTAGCCTTTACTTTTTGACCGATTTTGGTCATTTTTGAAACTTTTGAGTTAGGGTCAAAAACGATAAAATAAAGTCTTTTTAAACCTTGTGTGAAAAGGAGAAGGCTGTATTTGGGCTAAAAATATTTTTTCTGATTTTTTTAAAAAATCCAGAAAAAAAAAGTAAAGGGGTTAGCCTTTACTTTTTGACCGATTTTGGTCATTTTTGAGTTAGGGTCAAAAACGGTTAAATAAAGTCTTTTAAAACCTTCTGTCAAAAGGAGAAGGCTGTATTTGGGCTAAAAATATTTTTTCTGATTTTTTTTAAAAAATCCGGAAAAAAAAGTAAAGGGGTTTTAGCCTTTACTTTTTGACCGATTTTGGTCATTTTTGAAACTTTTGAGTTAGGGTCAAAAACGGTTAAATAAAGTCTTTTAAAACCTTCTGTCAAAAGGAGAAGGCTGTATTTGGGCTAAAAATATTTTTTCTGATTTTTTTAAAAAAATCCGGAAAAAAAGTAAAGGGGTTAGCCTTTACTTTTTGACCGATTTTGGTCATTTTTGAAACTTTTGAGTTAGGGTCAAAAACGATAAAATAAAGTCTTTTTAAACCTTGTGTGAAAAGGAGAAGGCTGTATTTGGGCTAAAAATATTTTTTCTGATTTTTTTAAAAAATCCAGAAAAATAAAGTAAAGGGGTTAGCCTTTACTTTTTGACCGATTTTGGTCATTTTTGAAACTTTTGAGTTAGGGTCAAAAACGGTTAAATAAAGTCTTTTAAAACCTTCTGTCAAAAGGAGAAGGCTGTATTTGGGCTAAAAATATTTTTTCTGATTTTTTTAAAAAAATCCGGAAAAAAAAAGTAAAGGGGTTAGCCTTTACTTTTTGACCGATTTTGGTCATTTTTGAAACTTTTGAGTTAGGGTCAAAAACGATTAAATAAAGTCTTTTTAAACCTTGTGTCAAAAGGAGAAGGCTGTATTTGGGCTAAAAATATTTTTTCTGATTTTTAAAAAAAAATACGGAAAAAAAATAGTAAAGGGGTTAGCCTTTACTTTTTGACCGATTTTGGTCATTTTTGAAACTTTTGAGTTAGGGTCAAAAACGATTAAATAAAGTCTTTTTAAACCTTGTGTCAAATGGAGAAGGCTGTATTTGGGCTAAAAATATTTTTTCTGATTTTTAAAAAAAAATCCTTTTTGACCGATTTTGGTCATTTTTGAAACTTTTGAGTTAGGGTCAAAAACGATAAAATAAAGTCTTTTTAAACCTTGTGTGAAAAGGAGAAGGCTGTATTTGGGCTAAAAATATTTTTTCTGATTTTTTTAAAAAATCCAGAAAAATAAAGTAAAGGGGTTAGCCTTTACTTTTTGACCGATTTTGGTCATTTTTGAAACTTTTGAGTTAGGGTCAAAAACGGTTAAATAAAGTCTTTTAAAACCTTCTGTCAAAAGGAGAAGGCTGTATTTGGGCTAAAAATATTTTTTCTGATTTTTTTAAAAAAATCCGGAAAAAAAGTAAAGGGGTTTAGCCTTTACTTTTTGACCGATTTTGGTCATTTTTGAAACTTTTGAGTTAGGGTCAAAAACGATAAAATAAAGTCTTTTTAAACCTTGTGTGAAAAGGAGAAGGCTGTATTTGGGCTAAAAATATTTTTTCTGATTTTTTTAAAAAATCCAGAAAAAAAAAGTAAAGGGGTTAGCCTTTACTTTTTGACCGATTTTGGTCATTTTTGAGTTGGGGTCAAAAACGGTTAAATAAAGTCTTTTAAAACCTTCTGTCAAAAGGAGAAGGCTGTATTTGGGCTAAAAATATTTTTTCTGATTTTTTTTAAAAAATCCGGAAAAAAAGTAAAGGGGTTTTAGCCTTTACTTTTTGACCGATTTTGGTCATTTTTGAAACGTTTGAGTTAGGGTCAAAAACGGTTAAATAAAGTCTTTTAAAACCTTCTGTCAAAAGGAGAAGGCTGTATTTGGGCTAAAAATATTTTTTCTGATTTTTTTTAAAAAAATCCGGAAAAAAAAAGTAAAGGGGTTTTAGCCTTTACTTTTTGACCGATTTTGGTCATTTTTGAAACTTTTGAGTTAGGGTCAAAAACGGTTAAATAAAGTCTTTTAAAACCTTCTGTCAAAAGGAGAAGGCTGTATTTGGGCTAAAAATATTTTTTCTGATTTTTTTAAAAAAATCCGGAAAAAAAGTAAAGGGGTTTTAGCCTTTACTTTTTGACCGATTTTGGTCATTTTTGAAACTTTTGAGTTAGGGTCAAAAACGGTTAAATAAAGTCTTTTTAAACCTTCTGTCAAAAGGAGAAGGCTGTATTTGGGCTAAAAATATTTTTTCTGATTTTTTTTAAAAATCCAGAAAAAAAAAGTAAAGGGGTTAGCCTTTACTTTTTGACCGATTTTGGTCATTTTTGAGTTGGGGTCAAAAACGGTTAAATAAAGTCTTTTAAAACCTTCTGTCAAAAGGAGAAGGCTGTATTTGGGCTAAAAATATTTTTTCTGATTTTTAAAAAAAAACACGGAAAAAAAAAAGTAAAGGGGTTAGCCTTTACTTTTTGACCGATTTTGGTCATTTTTGAAACGTTTGAGTTAGGGTCAAAAACGGTTAAATAAAGTCTTTTAAAACCTTCTGTCAAAAGGAGAAGGCTGTATTTGGGCTAAAAATATTTTTTCTGATTTTTTTAAAAAATCCGGAAGAAAAAAAGTAAAGGGGTTAGCCTTTACTTTTTGACCGATTTTGGTCATTTTTGAAACTTTTGAGTTAGGGTCAAAAACGGTTAAATAAAGTCTTTTAAAACCTTCTGTTAAAAGGAGAAGGCTGTATTTGGGCTAAAAATATTTTTTCTGATTTTTTTAAAAAATCCAGAAAAAAAAAGTAAAGGGGTTACCTTTACTTTTTGACCGATTTTGGTCATTTTTGAAACTTTTGAGTTAGGGTCAAAAACGATTAAATAAAGTCTTTTTAAACCTTGTGTCAAAAGGAGAAGGCTGTATTTGGGCTAAAAATATTTTTTCTGATTTTTAAAAAAAAACACGGAAAAAAAAAAGTAAAGGGGTTAGCCTTTACTTTTTGACCGATTTTGGTCATTTTTGAAACTTTTGAGTTAGGGTCAAAAACGGTTAAATAAAGTCTTTTAAAACCTTCTGTCAAAAGGAGAAGGCTGTATTTGGGCTAAAAATATTTTTTCTGATTTTTTTAAAAAAAATCCGGAAAAAAAAAGTAAAGGGGTTTTAGCCTTTACTTTTTGACCGATTTTGGTCATTTTTGAAACTTTTGAGTTAGGGTCAAAAACGGTTAAATAAAGTCTTTTAAAACCTTCTGTTAAAAGGAGAAGGCTGTATTTGGGCTAAAAATATTTTTTCTGATTTTTTAAAAAAAATCCGGAAAAAAAAAAGTAAAGGGGTTAGCCTTTACTTTTTGACCGATTTTGGTCATTTTTGAAACTTTTGAGTTAGGGTCAAAAACGATTAAATAAAGTCTTTTTAAACCTTGTGTCAAAAGGAGAAGGCTGTATTTGGGCTAAAAATATTTTTTCTGATTTTTTAAAAAAAAATCCGGAAAAAAAAATAGTAAAGGGGTTAGCCTTTACTTTTTGACCGATTTTGGTCATTTTTGAAACTTTTGAGTTAGGGTCAAAAACGATTAAATAAAGTCTTTTTAAACCTTGTGTCAAAAGGAGAAGGCTGTATTTTGGGCTAAAAATATTTTTTCTGATTTTTAAAAAAAAACACGGAAAAAAAATAGTAAAGGGGTTAGCCTTTACTTTTTGACCGATTTTGGTCATTTTTGAAACTTTTGAGTTAGGGTCAAAAACGGTTAAATAAAGTCTTTTAAAACCTTCTGTCAAAAGGAGAAGGCTGTATTTGGGCTAAAAATATTTTTTCTGATTTTTTTAAAAAAATCCGGAAAAAAAGTAAAGGGGTTAGCCTTTACTTTTTGACCGATTTTGGTCATTTTTGAAACTTTTGAGTTAGGGTCAAAAACGGTTAAATAAAGTCTTTTTAAACCTTGTGTCAAAAGGAGAAGGCTGTATTTGGGCTAAAAATATTTTTTCTGATTTTTTTAAAAAAAATCTGGAAAAAAAGTAAAGGGGTTAGCCTTTACTTTTTGACCGATTTTGGTCATTTTTGAAACTTTTGAGTTAGGGTCAAAAACGGTTAAATAAAGTCTTTTTAAACCTTCTGTCAAAAGGAGAAGGCTGTATTTGGGCTAAAAATATTTTTTCTGATTTTTTTTAAAAATCCAGAAAAAAAAAGTAAAGGGGTTAGCCTTTACTTTTTGACCGATTTTGGTCATTTTTGAAACTTTTGAGTTAGGGTCAAAAACGGTTAAATAAAGTCTTTTAAAACCTTCTGTTAAAAGGAGAAGGCTGTATTTGGGCTAAAAATATTTTTTCTGATTTTTTAAAAAAAATCCGGAAAAAAAGTAAAGGGGTTAGCCTTTACTTTTTGACCGATTTTGGTCATTTTTGAAACTTTTGAGTTAGGGTCAAAAACGGTTAAATAAAGTCTTTTAAAACCTTCTGTCAAAAGGAGAAGGCTGTATTTGGGCTAAAAATATTTTTTCTGATTTTTTTAAAAAATCCGGAAAAAAAAAAGTAAAGGGGTTAGCCTTTACTTTTTGACCGATTTTGGTCATTTTTGAAACTTTTGAGTTAGGGTCAAAAACGGTTAAATAAAGTCTTTTAAAACCTTCTGTCAAAAGGAGAAGGCTGTATTTGGGCTAAAAATATTTTTTCTGATTTTTTAAAAAAAATCCGGAAAAAAAATAGTAAAGGGGTTAGCCTTTACTTTTTGACCGATTTTGGTCATTTTTGAAACTTTTGAGTTAGGGTCAAAAACGGTTAAATAAAGTCTTTTAAAACCTTCTGTCAAAAGGAGAAGACTGTATTTGGGCTAAAAATATTTTTTCTGATTTTTTTAAAAAAATCCGGAAAAAAAGTAAATGTAAATGACCGATTTTGGTCATTTTTGAAACTTTTGAGTTAGGGTCAAAAACGATAAAATAAAGTCTTTTTAAACCTTGTGTGAAAAGGAGAAGGCTGTATTTGGGCTAAAAATATTTTTTCTGATTTTTTTTAAAAAAAATCCAGAAAAAAAAGTAAAGGGGTTAGCCTTTACTTTTTGACCGATTTTGGTCATTTTTGAAACTTTTGAGTTAGGGTCAAAAACGGTTAAATAAAGTCTTTTAAAACCTTCTGTCAAAAGGAGAAGGCTGTATTTGGCCTAAAAATATTTTTTCTGATTTTTTTAAAAAAATCCGGAAAAAAAAAGTAAAGGGGTTTTAGCCTTTACTTTTTGACCGATTTTGGTCATTTTTGAAACTTTTGAGTTAGGGTCAAAAACGATTAAATAAAGTCTTTTTAAACCTTGTGTGAAAAGGAGAAGGCTGTATTTGGGCTAAAAATATTTTTTCTGATTTTTTTAAAAAATCCAGAAAAAAAAAGTAAAGGGGTTAGCCTTTACTTTTTGACCGATTTTGGTCATTTTTGAAACTTTTGAGTTAGGGTCAAAAACGGTTAAATAAAGTCTTTTTAAACCTTGTGTGAAAAGGAGAAGGCTGTATTTGGGCTAAAAATATTTTTTCTGATTTTTTTAAAAAATCCAGAAAAAAAAGTAAAGGGGTTTAGCCTTTACTTTTTGACCGATTTTGGTCATTTTTGAAACTTTTGAGTTAGGGTCAAAAACGGTTAAATAAAGTCTTTTAAAACCTTCTGTTAAAAGGAGAAGGCTGTATTTGGGCTAAAAATATTTTTTCTGATTTTTTTTAAAAAATCCGGAAAAAAAAAGTAAAGGGGTTCAGCCTTTACTTTTTGACCGATTTTGGTCATTTTTGAAACGTTTGAGTTAGGGTCAAAAACGGTTAAATAAAGTCTTTTAAAACCTTCTGTCAAAAGGAGAAGGCTGTATTTGGGCTAAAAATATTTTTTTCTGATTTTTTTAAAAAATCCGGAAAAAAAAAGTAAAGGGGTTAGCCTTTACTTTTTGACCGATTTTGGTCATTTTTGAAACTTTTGAGTTAGGGTCAAAAACGGTTAAATAAAGTCTTTTTAAAACCTTCTGTCAAAAGGAGAAGGCTGTATTTGGGCTAAAAATATTTTTTTCTGATTTTTATAAAAAAATCCGGAAAAAAAGTAAAGGGGTTAGCCTTTACTTTTTGACCGATTTTGGTCATTTTTGAAACGTTTGAGTTAGGGTCAAAAACGGTTAAATAAAGTCTTTTAAAACCTTCTGTCAAAAGGAGAAGGCTGTATTTGGGCTAAAAATATTTTTTCTGATTTTTTTAAAAAATCCGGAAAAATGATTTTGGTCATTTTTGAAACTTTTGAGTTAGGGTCAAAAACGGTTAAATAAAGTCTTTTTAAACCTTCTGTTAAAAGGAGAAGGCTGTATTTGGGCTAAAAATATTTTTTCTGATTTTTAAAAAAAAATCCGGAAAAAAAAAGTAAAGGGGTTAGCCTTTACTTTTTGACCGATTTTGGTCATTTTTGAAACTTTTGAGTTAGGGTCAAAAACGGTTAAATAAAGTCTTTTAAAACCTTCTGTTAAAAGGAGAAGGCTGTATTTGGGCTAAAAATATTTTTTCTGATTTTTAAAAAAAAATCCGGAAGAAAAAAAAGTAAAGGGGTTAGCCTTTACTTTTTGACCGATTTTGGTCATTTTTGAAACTTTTGAGTTAGGGTCAAAAACGATAAAATAAAGTCTTTTTAAACCTTGTGTGAAAAGGAGAAGGCTGTATTTGGGCTAAAAATATTTTTTCTGATTTTTTTAAAAAATCCAGAAAAAAAAAGTAAAGGGGTTACCCTTTACTTTTTGACCGATTTTGGTCATTTTTGAAACTTTTGAGTTAGGGTCAAAAACGGTTAAATAAAGTCTTTTAAAACCTTCTGTCAAAAGGAGAAGGCTGTATTTGGGCTAAAAATATTTTTTCTGATTTTTTTAAAAAAATCCGGAAAAAAAAAAGTAAAGGGGTTAGCCTTTACTTTTTGACCGATTTTGGTCATTTTTGAAACTTTTGAGTTAGGGTCAAAAACGGTTAAATAAAGTCTTTTAAAACCTTCTGTCAAAAGGAGAAGGCTGTATTTGGGCTAAAAATATTTTTTCTGATTTTTTTAAAAAAAATCTGGAAAAAAAGTAAAGGGGTTAGCCTTTACTTTTTGACCGATTTTGGTCATTTTTGAAACTTTTGAGTTAGGGTCAAAAACGGTTAAATAAAGTCTTTTAAAACCTTCTGTCAAAAGGAGAAGGCTGTATTTGGGCTAAAAATATTTTTTCTGATTTTTAAAAAAAAATCCGGAAAAAAAAGTAAAGGGGTTTTAGCCTTTACTTTTTGACCGATTTTGGTCATTTTTGAAACTTTTGAGTTAGGGTCAAAAACGATAAAATAAAGTCTTTTAAAACCTTCTGTTAAAAGGAGAAGGCTGTATTTGGGCTAAAAATATTTTTTCTGATTTTTAAAAAAAAATCCGGAGAAAAAAAAAGTAAAGGGGTTAGCCTTTACTTTTTGACCGATTTTGGTCATTTTTGAAACTTTTGAGTTAGGGTCAAAAACGGTTAAATAAAATCTTTTAAAACCTTCTGTCAAAAGGAGAAGGCTGTATTTGGGCTAAAAATATTTTTTCTGATTTTTTTAAAAAATCCGGAAAAAAAAAAGTAAAGGGGTTAGCCTTTACTTTTTGACCGATTTTGGTCATTTTTGAAACTTTTGAGTTAGGGTCAAAAACGATTAAATAAAGTCTTTTTAAACCTTGTGTCAAAAGCAGAAGGCTGTATTTGGGCTAAAAATATTTTTTCTGATTTTTAAAAAAAAATACGGAAAAAAAATAGTAAAGGGGTTAGCCTTTACTTTTTGACCGATTTTGGTCATTTTTGAAACTTTTGAGTTAGGGTCAAAAACGGTTAAATAAAGTCTTTTAAAACCTTCTGTCAAAAGGAGAAGGCTGTATTTGGGCTAAAAATATTTTTTCTGATTTTTTAAAAAAAATCCGGAAAAAAAGTAAAGGGGTTAGCCTTTACTTTTTGACCGATTTTGGTCATTTTTGAAACTTTTGAGTTAGGGTCAAAAACGGTTAAATAAAGTCTTTTAAAACCTTCTGTCAAAAGGAGAAGGCTGTATTTGGGCTAAAAATATTTTTTCTGATTTTTTTAAAAAAAATCCGGAAAAAAAGTAAAGGGGTTTTAGCCTTTACTTTTTGACCGATTTTGGTCATTTTTGAAACTTTTGAGTTAGGGTCAAAAACGATAAAATAAAGTCTTTTAAAACCTTCTGTTAAAAGGAGAAGGCTGTATTTGGGCTAAAAATATTTTTTCTGATTTTTAAAAAAAAATCCGGAAAAAAAAAAGTAAAGGGGTTAGCCTTTACTTTTTGACCGATTTTGGTCATTTTTGAAACTTTTGAGTTAGGGTCAAAAACGGTTAAATAAAGTCTTTTAAAACCTTCTGTCAAAAGGAGAAGGCTGTATTTGGGCTAAAAATATTTTTTCTGATTTTTTAAAAAAAATCCGGAAAAAAAGTAAAGGGGTTAGCCTTTACTTTTTGACCGATTTTGGTCATTTTTGAAACTTTTGAGTTAGGGTCAAAAACGATAAAATAAAGTCTTTTAAAACCTTGTGTGAAAAGGAGAAGGCTGTATTTGGGCTAAAAATATTTTTTCTGATTTTTTAAAAAAATCCAGAAAAAAAAAGTAAAGGGGTTAGCCTTTACTTTTTGACCGATTTTGGTCATTTTTGAAACTTTTGAGTTAGGGTCAAAAACGGTTAAATAAAGTCTTTTAAAACCTTCTGTCAAAAGGAGAAGGCTGTATTTGGGCTAAAAATATTTTTTCTGATTTTTAAAAAAAAATACGGAAAAAAAATAGTGAAGGGGTTAGCCTTTACTTTTTGACCGATTTTGGTCATTTTTGAAACTTTTGAGTTAGGGTCAAAAACGGTTAAATAAAGTCTTTTAAAACCTTCTGTCAAAAGGAGAAGGCTGTATTTGGGCTAAAAATATTTTTTCTGATTTTTTTAAAAAAATCCGGAAAAAAAGTAAAGGGGTTTTAGCCTTTACTTTTTGACCGATTTTGGTCATTTTTGAAACTTTTGAGTTAGGGTCAAAAACGATAAAATAAAGTCTTTTTAAACCTTGTGTGAAAAGGAGAAGGCTGTATTTGGGCTAAAAATATTTTTTCTGATTTTTTTAAAAAATCCAGAAAAATAAAGTAAAGGGGTTAGCCTTTACTTTTTGACCGATTTTGGTCATTTTTGAAACTTTCGAGTTAGAGTCAAAAACGGTTAAATAAAGTCTTTTAAAACCTTCTGTCAAAAGGAGAAGGCTGTATTTGGGCTAAAAATATTTTTTCTGATTTTTTTAAAAAAATCCGGAAAAAAAGTAAAGGGGTTTTAGCCTTTACTTTTTGACCGATTTTGGTCATTTTTGAAACTTTTGAGTTAGGGTCAAAAACGATAAAATAAAGTCTTTTTAAACCTTGTGTGAAAAGGAGAAGGCTGTATTTGGGCTAAAAATATTTTTTCTGATTTTTTTAAAAAATCCAGAAAAAAAAAGTAAAGGGGTTAGCCTTTACTTTTTGACCGATTTTGGTCATTTTTGAAACTTTTGAGTTAGGGTCAAAAACGGTTAAATAAAGTCTTTTAAAACCTTCTGTCAAAAGGAGAAGGCTGTATTTGGGCTAAAAATATTTTTTCTGATTTTTTTAAAAAAAATCTGGAAAAAAAGTAAAGGGGTTAGCCTTTACTTTTTGACCGATTTTGGTCATTTTTGAAACTTTTGAGTTAGGGTAAAAAACGGTTAAATAAAGTCTTTTAAAACCTTCTGTCAAAAGGAGAAGGCTGTATTTGGGCTAAAAATATTTTTTCTGATTTTTAAAAAAAAATCCGGAAAAAAAGTAAAGGGGTTTTAGCCTTTACTTTTTGACCGATTTTGGTCATTTTTGAAACTTTTGAGTTAGGGTCAAAAACGGTTAAATAAAGTCTTTGAAAACCTTCTGTTAAAAGGAGAAGGCTGTATTTGGGCTAAAAATATTTTTTCTGATTTTTTAAAAAAAATCCGGAAAAAAAGTAAAGGGGTTAGCCTTTACTTTTTGACCGATTTTGGTCATTTTTGAAACTTTTGAGTTAGGGTCAAAAACGGTTAAATAAAGTCTTTTTAAACCTTCTGTCAAAAGGAGAAGGCTGTATTTGGGCTAAAAATATTTTTTCTAATTTTTTTAAAAATCCAGAAAAAAAAAGTAAAGGGGTTAGCCTTTACTTTTTGACCGATTTTGGTCATTTTTGAAACTTTTGAGTTAGGGTCAAAAACGGTTAAATAAAGTCTTTTAAAACCTTCTGTTAAAAGGAGAAGGCTGTATTTGGGCTAAAAATATTTTTTCTGATTTTTTTAAAAAATCCAGAAAAATAAAGTAAAGGGGTTAGCCTTTACTTTTTGACCGATTTTGGTCATTTTTGAAACTTTTGAGTTAGGGTCAAAAACGATA
The DNA here is from genome assembly GCA_035771165.1 of Paragorgia papillata. NCBI lineage: Eukaryota > Metazoa > Cnidaria > Anthozoa > Scleralcyonacea > Coralliidae > Paragorgia > Paragorgia papillata. The sequence continues at coordinate 66,869 of JAWNZC010000388.1, read as the reverse complement.
AAATAAAGTCTTTTTAAACCTTGTGTGAAAAGGAGAAGGCTGTATTTGGGCTAAAAATATTTTTTCTGATTTTTTAAAAAAATCCAGAAAAAAAAGTAAAGGGGTTAGCCTTTACTTTTTGACCGATTTTGGTCATTTTTGAAACTTTCGAGTTAGAGTAAAAAACGGTTAAATAAAGTCTTTTAAAACCTTCTGTCAAAAGGAGAAGGCTGTATTTGGGCTAAAAATATTTTTTCTGATTTTTTTAAAAAAATCCGGAAAAAAAGTAAAGGGGTTTTAGCCTTTACTTTTTGACCGATTTTGGTCATTTTTGAAACTTTTGAGTTAGGGTCAAAAACGATAAAATAAAGTCTTTTTAAACCTTGTGTCAAAAGGAGAAGGCTGTATTTGGGCTAAAAATATTTTTTCTGATTTTTTTAAAAAAAATCTGGAAAAAAAGTAAAGGGGTTAGCCTTTACTTTTTGACCGATTTTGGTCATTTTTGAAACTTTCGAGTTAGGGTCAAAAACGGTTAAATAAAGTCTTTTAAAACCTTCTGTCAAAAGGAGAAGGCTGTATTTGGGCTAAAAATATTTTTTCTGATTTTTTTAAAAAAATCCGGAAAAAAAGTAAAGGGGTTAGCCTTTACTTTTTGACCGATTTTGGTCATTTTTGAAACTTTTGAGTTAGGGTCAAAAACGGTTAAATAAAGTCTTTTAAAACCTTCTGTCAAAAGGAGAAGGCTGTATTTGGGCTAAAAATATTTTTTCTGATTTTTTTAAAAAAATCCGGAAAAAAAAAGTAAAGGGGTTAGCCTTTACTTTTTGACCGATTTTGGTCATTTTTGAAACTTTTGAGTTAGGGTCAAAAACGGTTAAATAAAGTCTTTGAAAACCTTCTGTTAAAAGGAGAAGGCTGTATTTGGGCTAAAAATATTTTTTCTGATTTTTAAAAAAAAATCCGGAAAAAAAGTAAAGGGGTTAGCCTTTACTTTTTGACCGATTTTGGTCATTTTTGAAACTTTTGAGTTAGGGTCAAAAACGGTTAAATAAAGTCTTTTTAAAACCTTCTGTCAAAAGGAGAAGGCTGTATTTGGGCTAAAAATATTTTTTCTAATTTTTTTAAAAAATCCAGAAAAAAAAAGTAAAGGGGTTAGCCTTTACTTTTTGACCGATTTTGGTCATTTTTGAAACTTTTGAGTTAGGGTCAAAAACGGTTAAATAAAGTCTTTTAAAACCTTCTGTTAAAAGGAGAAGGCTGTATTTGGGCTAAAAATATTTTTTCTGATTTTTTTAAAAAATCCAGAAAAAAAAAGTAAAGGGGTTAGCCTTTACTTTTTGACCGATTTTGGTCATTTTTGAAACTTTTGAGTTAGGGTCAAAAACGGTTAAATAAAGTCTTTTAAAACCTTCTGTCAAAAGGAGAAGGCTGTATTTGGGCTAAAAATATTTTTTCTGATTTTTTTAAAAAATCCAGAAAAAAAAAAGTAAAGGGGTTAGCCTTTACTTTTTGACCGATTTTGGTCATTTTTGAGTTAGGGTCAAAAACGGTTAAATAAAGTCTTTTAAAACCTTCTGTCAAAAGGAGAAGGCTGTATTTGGGCTAAAAATATTTTTTCTGATTTTTTTTAAAAAATCCGGAAAAAAAGTAAAGGGGTTTTAGCCTTTACTTTTTGACCGATTTTGGTCATTTTTGAAACTTTTGAGTTAGGGTCAAAAACGGTTAAATAAAGTCTTTTAAAACCTTCTGTCAAAAGGAGAAGGCTGTATTTGGGCTAAAAATATTTTTTCTGATTTTTTAAAAAAAATCCGGAAAAAAAGTAAAGGGGTTAGCCTTTACTTTTTGACCGATTTTGGTCATTTTTGAAACTTTTGAGTTAGGGTCAAAAACGGTTTAAATAAAGTCTTTTTAAAACCTTCTGTCAAAAGGAGAAGGCTGTATTTGGGCTAAAAATATTTTTTCTGATTTTTTTAAAAAAAATACGGAAAAAAAATAGTAAAGGGGTTAGCCTTTACTTTTTGACCGATTTTGGTCATTTTTGAAACTTTCGAGTTAGGGTCAAAAACGGTTAAATAAAGTCTTTTAAAACCTTCTGTCAAAAGGAGAAGGCTGTATTTGGGCTAAAAATATTTTTTCTGATTTTTTTAAAAAAATCCGGAAAAAAAGTAAAGGGGTTTTAGCCTTTACTTTTTGACCGATTTTGGTCATTTTTGAAACTTTTGAGTTAGGGTCAAAAACGATAAAATAAAGTCTTTTTAAACCTTGTGTGAAAAGGAGAAGGCTGTATTTGGGCTAAAAATATTTTTTCTGATTTTTTTAAAAAATCCAGAAAAATAAAGTAAAGGGGTTAGCCTTTACTTTTTGACCGATTTTGGTCATTTTTGAAACTTTCGAGTTAGGGTCAAAAACGGTTAAATAAAGTCTTTTAAAACCTTCTGTCAAAAGGAGAAGGCTGTATTTGGGCTAAAAATATTTTTTCTGATTTTTTTAAAAAAATCCGGAAAAAAAGTAAAGGGGTTAGCCTTTACTTTTTGACCGATTTTGGTCATTTTTGAAACTTTTGAGTTAGGGTCAAAAACGGTTAAATAAAGTATTTTAAAACCTTCTGTCAAAAGGAGAAGGCTGTATTTGGGCTAAAAATATTTTTTCTGATTTTTTTAAAAAATCCGGAAAAAAAAAAGTAAAGGGGTTAGCCTTTACTTTTTGACCGATTTTGGTCATTTTTGAAACTTTTGAGTTAGGGTCAAAAACGGTTAAATAAAGTCTTTGAAAACCTTCTGTTAAAAGGAGAAGGCTGTATTTGGGCTAAAAATATTTTTTCTGATTTTTAAAAAAAAATCCGGAAAAAAAGTAAAGGGGTTAGCCTTTACTTTTTGACCGATTTTGGTCATTTTTGAAACTTTTGAGTTAGGGTCAAAAACGGTTAAATAAAGTCTTTTTAAACCTTCTGTCAAAAGGAGAAGGCTGTATTTGGGCTAAAAATATTTTTTCTAATTTTTTTAAAAATCCAGAAAAAAAAAGTAAAGGGGTTAGCCTTTACTTTTTGACCGATTTTGGTCATTTTTGAAACTTTTGAGTTAGGGTCAAAAACGGTTAAATAAAGTCTTTTAAAACCTTCTGTCAAAAGGAGAAGGCTGTATTTGGGCTAAAAAAAATTTTTCTGATTTTTTTAAAAAAATCCGGAAAAAAAGTAAAGGGGTTAGCCTTTACTTTTTGACCGATTTTGGTCATTTTTGAAACTTTTGAGTTAGGGTCAAAAACGATAAAATAAAGTCTTTTTAAACCTTGTGTGAAAAGGAGAAGGCTGTATTTGGGCTAAAAATATTTTTTCTGATTTTTTTAAAAAATCCAGAAAAATAAAGTAAAGGGGTTAGCCTTTACTTTTTGACCGATTTTGGTCATTTTTGAAACTTTCGAGTTAGGGTCAAAAACGGTTAAATAAAGTCTTTTAAAACCTTCTGTCAAAAGGAGAAGGCTGTATTTGGGCTAAAAATATTTTTTCTGATTTTTAAAAAAAAATACGGAAAAAAAGTAAAGGGGTTAGCCTTTACTTTTTGACCGATTTTGGTCATTTTTGAAACTTTTGAGTTAGGGTCAAAAACGGTTAAATAAAGTCTTTTAAAACCTTCTGTCAAAAGGAGAAGGCTGTATTTGGGCTAAAAATATTTTTTCTGATTTTTTTAAAAAATTCGGAAAAAAAAAAAAAGTAAAGGGGTTAGCCTTTACTTTTTGACCGATTTTGGTCATTTTTGAAACTTTTGAGTTAGGGTCAAAAACGGTTAAATAAAGTCTTTTTAAAACCTTCTGTTAAAAGGAGAAGGCTGTATTTGGGCTAAAAATATTTTTTCTGATTTTTAAAAAAAAATCCGGAAAAAAAAAAAAGGTAAAGGGGTTAGCCTTACTTTTTGACCGATTTTGGTCATTTTTGAAACTTTTGAGTTAGGGTCAAAAACGATAAAATAAAGTCTTTTTAAACCTTGTGTGAAAAGGAGAAGGCTGTATTTGGGCTAAAAATATTTTTTCTGATTTTTTTAAAAAAAATCCAGAAAAAAAAGTAAAGGGGTTAGCCTTTACTTTTTGACCGATTTTGGTCATTTTTGAAACTTTTGAATTAGGGTCAAAAACGGTTAAATAAAGTCTTTTAAAACCTTCTGTCAAAAGGAGAAGGCTGTATTTGGGCTAAAAATATTTTTTCTGATTTTTTAAAAAAAATACGGAAAAAAAATAGTAAAGGGGTTAGCCTTTACTTTTTGACCGATTTTGGTCATTTTTGAAACTTTTGAGTTAGGGTCAAAAACGGTTAAATAAAGTCTTTTAAAACCTTCTGTCAAAAGGAGAAGGCTGTATTTGGGCTAAAAATATTTTTTCTGATTTTTTTAAAAAAATCCGGAAAAAAAGTAAAGGGGTTAGCCTTTACTTTTTGACCGATTTTGGTCATTTTTGAAACTTTTGAGTTAGGGTCAAAAACGGTTAAATAAAGTCTTTTAAAACCTTCTGTCAAAAGGAGAAGGCTGTATTTGGGCTAAAAATATTTTTTTCTGATTTTTTTAAAAAAATCCGGAAAAAAAAGTAAAGGGGTTTTAGCCTTTACTTTTTGACCGATTTTGGTCATTTTTGAAACTTTTGAGTTAGGGTCAAAAACGATAAAATAAAGTCTTTTTAAACCTTGTGTGAAAAGGAGAAGGCTGTATTTGGGCTAAAAATATTTTTTCTGATTTTTTTAAAAAATCCAGAAAAAAAAAGTAAAGGGGTTTTAGCCTTTACTTTTTGACCGATTTTGGTCATTTTTGAAACTTTTGAGTTAGGGTCAAAAACGATAAAATAAAGTCTTTTTAAACCTTGTGTGAAAAGGAGAAGGCTGTATTTGGGCTAAAAATATTTTTTCTGATTTTTAAAAAAAAATCCGGAAAAAAAAAGGTAAAGGGGTTAGCCTTACTTTTTGACCGATTTTGGTCATTTTTGAAACTTTTGAGTTAGGGTCAAAAACGATAAAATAAAGTCTTTTTAAACCTTGTGTGAAAAGGAGAAGGCTGTATTTGGGCTAAAAATATTTTTTCTGATTTTTTTAAAAAATCCAGAAAAAAAAGTAAAGGGGTTAGCCTTTACTTTTTGACCGATTTTGGTCATTTTTGAAACTTTTGAATTAGGGTCAAAAACGGTTAAATAAAGTCTTTTAAAACCTTCTGTCAAAAGGAGAAGGCTGTATTTGGGCTAAAAATATTTTTTCTGATTTTTTAAAAAAAATACGGAAAAAAAATAGTAAAGGGGTTAGCCTTTACTTTTTGACCGATTTTGGTCATTTTTGAAACTTTCGAGTTAGGGTCAAAAACGGTTAAATAAAGTCTTTTAAAACCTTCTGTCAAAAGGAGAAGGCTGTATTTGGGCTAAAAATATTTTTTCTGATTTTTTTAAAAAAATCCGGAAAAAAAGTAAAGGGGTTTTAGCCTTTACTTTTTGACCGATTTTGGTCATTTTTGAAACTTTTGAGTTAGGGTCAAAAACGATAAAATAAAGTCTTTTTAAACCTTGTGTGAAAAGGAGAAGGCTGTATTTGGGCTAAAAATATTTTTTCTGATTTTTTTAAAAAATCCAGAAAAATAAAGTAAAGGGGTTAGCCTTTACTTTTTGACCGATTTTGGTCATTTTTGAAACTTTCGAGTTAGGGTCAAAAACGGTTAAATAAAGTCTTTTAAAACCTTCTGTCAAAAGGAGAAGGCTGTATTTGGGCTAAAAATATTTTTTCTGATTTTTTTAAAAAAATCCGGAAAAAAAGTAAAGGCGTTAGCCTTTACTTTTTGACCGATTTTGGTCATTTTTGAAACTTTTGAGTTAGGGTCAAAAACGGTTAAATAAAGTATTTTAAAACCTTCTGTCAAAAGGAGAAGGCTGTATTTGGGCTAAAAATATTTTTTCTGATTTTTTTAAAAAATCCGGAAAAAAAAAAGTAAAGGGGTTAGCCTTTACTTTTTGACCGATTTTGGTCATTTTTGAAACTTTTGAGTTAGGGTCAAAAACGGTTAAATAAAGTCTTTTTAAACCTTCTGTCAAAAGGAGAAGGCTGTATTTGGGCTAAAAATATTTTTTCTAATTTTTTTAAAAATCCAGAAAAAAAAAGTAAAGGGGTTAGCCTTTACTTTTTGACCGATTTTGGTCATTTTTGAAACTTTTGAGTTAGGGTCAAAAACGGTTAAATAAAGTCTTTTAAAACCTTCTGTCAAAAGGAGAAGGCTGTATTTGGGCTAAAAAAAAATTTTCTGATTTTTTTAAAAAAATCCGGAAAAAAAAAGTAAAGGGGTTAGCCTTTACTTTTTGACCGATTTTGGTCATTTTTGAAACTTTTGAGTTAGGGTCAAAAACGATAAAATAAAGTCTTTTTAAACCTTGTGTGAAAAGGAGAAGGCTGTATTTGGGCTAAAAATATTTTTTCTGATTTTTTTAAAAAATCCAGAAAAAAAAAGTAAAGGGGTTAGCCTTTACTTTTTGACCGATTTTGGTCATTTTTGAAACTTTTGAGTTAGGGTCAAAAACGGTTAAATAAAGTCTTTTAAAACCTTCTGTCAAAAGGAGAAGGCTGTATTTGGGCTAAAAATATTTTTTCTAATTTTTTTAAAAATCCAGAAAAAAAAAGTAAAGGGGTTAGCCTTTACTTTTTGACCGATTTTGGTCATTTTTGAAACTTTTGAGTTAGGGTCAAAAACGGTTAAATAAAGTCTTTTTAAACCTTCTGTTAAAAGGAGAAGGCTGTATTTGGGCTAAAAATATTTTTTCTGATTTTTAAAAAAAAATCCGGAAAAAAAAAAGTAAAGGGGTTAGCCTTTACTTTTTGACCGATTTTGGTCATTTTTGAAACTTTTGAGTTAGGGTCAAAAACGATAAAATAAAGTCTTTTTAAACCTTGTGTGAAAAGGAGAAGGCTGTATTTGGGCTAAAAATATTTTTTCTGATTTTTTTAAAAAATCCAGAAAAAAAAAGTAAAGGGGTTAGCCTTTACTTTTTGACCGATTTTGGTCATTTTTGAAACTTTTGAGTTAGGGTCAAAAACGGTTAAATAAAGTCTTTTAAAACCTTCTGTTAAAAGGAGAAGGCTGTATTTGGGCTAAAAATATTTTTTCTGATTTTTTTTAAAAAATCCGGAAAAAAGTAAAGGGGTTTTAGCCTTTACTTTTTGACCGATTTTGGTCATTTTTGAAACTTTTGAGTTAGGGTCAAAAACGGTTAAATAAAGTCTTTTCAAACCTTGTGTCAAAAGGAGAAGGCTGTATTTGGGCTAAAAATATTTTTTCTGATTTTTTTAAAAAATTCGGAAAAAAAAAAGTAAAGGGGTTAGCCTTTACTTTTTGACCGATTTTGGTCATTTTTGAAACTTTTGAGTTAGGGTCAAAAACGGTTAAATAAAGTCTTTTAAAACCTTCTGTTAAAAGGAGAAGGCTGTATTTGGGCTAAAAATATTTTTTCTGATTTTTAAAAAAAAATCCGGAAAAAAAAAAAGGTAAAGGGGTTAGCCTTACTTTTTGACCGATTTTGGTCATTTTTGAAACTTTTGAGTTAGGGTCAAAAACGATAAAATAAAGTCTTTTTAAACCTTGTGTGAAAAGGAGAAGGCTGTATTTGGGCTAAAAATATTTTTTCTGATTTTTTTAAAAAATCCAGAAAAAAAAAGTAAAGGGGTTAGCCTTTACTTTTTGACCGATTTTGGTCATTTTTGAAACTTTTGAATTAGGGTCAAAAACGGTTAAATAAAGTCTTTTAAAACCTTCTGTCAAAAGGAGAAGGCTGTATTTGGGCTAAAAATATTTTTTCTGATTTTTTTAAAAAAAATCCGGAAAAAAAGTAAAGGGGTTAGCCTTTACTTTTTGACCGATTTTGGTCATTTTTGAAACTTTTGAGTTAGGGTCAAAAACGGTTAAATAAAGTCTTTTAAAACCTTCTGTCAAAAGGAGAAGGCTGTATTTGGGCTAAAAATATTTTTTCTGATTTTTAAAAAAAAATCCGGAAAAAAAGTAAAGGGGTTTTAGCCTTTTCTTTTTGACCGATTTTGGTCATTTTTGAAACTTTTGAGTTAGGGTCAAAAACGATAAAATAAAGTCTTTTTAAACCTTGTGTGAAAAGGAGAAGGCTGTATTTGGGCTAAAAATATTTTTTCTGATTTTTTTAAAAAATCCAGAAAAAAAAAGTAAAGGGGTTAGCCTTTACTTTTTGACCGATTTTGGTCATTTTTGAAACTTTTGAGTTAGGGTCAAAAACGGTTAAATAAAGTCTTTTAAAACCTTCTGTCAAAAGGAGAAGGCTGTATTTGGGCTAAAAATATTTTTTCTGATTTTTTTAAAAAATCCGGAAAAAAAGTAAAGGGGTTTTAGCCTTTACTTTTTGACCGATTTTGGTCATTTTTGAAACTTTTGAGTTAGGGTCAAAAACGGTTAAATAAAGTCTTTTAAAACCTTCTGTCAAAAGGAGAAGGCTGTATTTGGGCTAAAAATATTTTTTCTGATTTTTTTAAAAAATTCGGAAAAAAAAAAGTAAAGGGGTTAGCCTTTACTTTTTGACCGATTTTGGTCATTTTTGAAACTTTTGAGTTAGGGTCAAAAACGGTTAAATAAAGTCTTTTAAAACCTTCTGTTAAAAGGAGAAGGCTGTATTTGGGCTAAAAATATTTTTTCTGATTTTTAAAAAAAAATCCGGAAAAAAAAAAGGTAAAGGGGTTAGCCTTACTTTTTGACCGATTTTGGTCATTTTTGAAACTTTTGAGTTAGGGTCAAAAACGATAAAATAAAGTCTTTTTAAACCTTGTGTGAAAAGGAGAAGGCTGTATTTGGGCTAAAAATATTTTTTCTGATTTTTTTAAAAAATCCAGAAAAAAAAAGTAAAGGGGTTAGCCTTTACTTTTTGACCGATTTTGGTCATTTTTGAAACTTTTGAATTAGGGTCAAAAACGGTTAAATAAAGTCTTTTAAAACCTTCTGTCAAAAGGAGAAGGCTGTATTTGGGCTAAAAATATTTTTTCTGATTTTTTTAAAAAAAATCCGGAAAAAAAAGTAAAGGGGTTTTAGCCTTTACTTTTTGACCGATTTTGGTCATTTTTGAAACTTTTGAGTTAGGGTCAAAAACGGTTAAATAAAGTCTTTTAAAACCTTCTGTCAAAAGGAGAAAGCTGTATTTGGGCTAAAAATATTTTTTTCTGATTTTTTTAAAAAAATCCGGAAAAAAAGTAAAGGGGTTTTAGCCTTTACTTTTTGACCGATTTTGGTCATTTTTGAAACTTTTGAGTTAGGGTCAAAAACGATTAAATAAAGTCTTTTTAAACCTTGTGTGAAAAAGGAGAAGGCTGTATTTGGGCTAAAAATATTTTTTCTGATTTTTTTAAAAAATCCAGAAAAAAAAGTAAAGGGGTTTTAGCCTTTACTTTTTGACCGATTTTGGTCATTTTTGAAACTTTTGAGTTAGGGTCAAAAACGATAAAATAAAGTCTTTTTAAACCTTGTGTGAAAAGGAGAAGGCTGTATTTGGGCTAAAAATGTTTTTTCTGATTTTTTTAAAAAATCCAGAAAAAAAAAGTAAAGGGGTTTTAGCCTTTACTTTTTGACCGATTTTGGTCATTTTTGAAACTTTTGAGTTAGGGTCAAAAACGATTAAATAAAGTCTTTTTAAACCTTGTGTCAAAAGGAGAAGGCTGTATTTGGGCTAAAAATATTTTTTCTGATTTTTCAAAAAAAATCCGGAAAAAAAAAAGTAAAGGGGTTTACTTTTTGACCGATTTTGGTCATTTTTGAAACTTTTGAGTTAGGGTCAAAAACGGTTAAATAAAGTCTTTTAAAACCTTCTGTCAAAAGGAGAAGGCTGTATTTGGGCTAAAAATATTTTTTCTGATTTTTTAAAAAAAATACGGAAAAAAAAAAGTAAAGGGGTTAGCCTTTACTTTTTGACCGATTTTGGTCATTTTTGAAACTTTTGAGTTAGGGTCAAAAACGGTTAAATAAAGTCTTTTAAAACCTTCTGTCAAAAGGAGAAGGCTGTATTTGGGCTAAAAATATTTTTTCTGATTTTTTTAAAAAATCCGGGGAAAAAAAAGTAAAGGGGTTAGCCTTTACTTTTTGACCGATTTTGGTCATTTTTGAAACTTTTGAGTTAGGGTCAAAAACGATTAAATAAAGTCTTTTTAAACCTTGTGTCAAAAGGAGAAGGCTGTATTTGGGCTAAAAATATTTTTTCTGATTTTTAAAAAAAAATCCGGAAAAAAAAAAGTAAAGGGGTTTACTTTTTGACCGATTTTGGTCATTTTTGAAACTTTTGAGTTAGGGTCAAAAACGGTTAAATAAAGTCTTTTAAAACCTTCTGTCAAAAGGAGAAGGCTGTATTTGGGCTAAAAATATTTTTTCTGATTTTTTAAAAAAAATACGGGAAAAAAAAAGTAAAGGGGTTAGCCTTTACTTTTTGACCGATTTTGGTCATTTTTTAAACTTTTGACTTAGGGTCAAAAACGATTAAATAAAGTCTTTTTAAACCTTGTGTGAAAAGGAGAAGGCTGTATTTGGGCTAAAAATATTTTTTCTGATTTTTTAAAAAAAATCCGGAAAAAACAAAGTAAAGGTTTTTTAAGCCTTTACTTTTTGACCGATTTTGGAGAATTTGATTTGCTTTAAAATTTAAAAAAAATATTAATTCCCTCCTTAGTAATTCCAATAGTATTGAATGGATTCTTCTATTTTTTTCAGTGGTTATTCCATAGTTGGTGTGCTATACAATGAACTAAAATATTTAGCCTTACTTCCAAAGTTGAAAAATGGCCAAAATCGGTCAAAAAGTAAAGGCTAACCCCTTTACTTTTTGACCGATTTTGACCATAAAAAGTAAACTGGTTTATCTCATTAAAAATTGAATGGATTGTTCTACTTTTTTCAGTGGTTATTCCATAGTTGGTGTGCTATACAATGAACTAAAATATTTAGCCTTACTTCCAAAGTTGAAAAATGGCCAAAATCGGTCAAAAAGTAAAGGCTAACCCCTTTACTTTTTGACCGATTTTGACCATAAAAAGTAAACTGGTTTATCTCATTAAAAATTGAATGGATTGTTCTACTTTTTTCAGTGGTTATTCCATAGTTGGTGTGCTATACAATGAACTAAAATATTTAGCCTTACTTCCAAAGTTGAAAAATGGCCAAAATCGGTCAAAAAGTAAAGGCTAACCCCTTTACTTTTTGACCGATTTTGACCATAAAAAGTAAACTGGTTTATCTCATTAAAAATTGAATGGATTGTTCTACTTTTTTCAGTGGTTATTCCATAGTTGGTGTGCTATACAATGAACTAAAATATTTAGCCTTACTTCCAAAGTTGAAAAATGGCCAAAATCGGTCAAAAAGTAAAGGCTAACCCCTTTACTTTTTCACCGATTTTGACCATAAAAAGTAAACTGGTTTATCTCATTAAAAATTGAATGGATTGTTCTACTTTTTTCAGTGGTTATTCCATAGTTGGTGTGCTATACAATGAACTAAAATATTTAGCCTTACTTCCAAAGTTGAAAAATGGCCAAAATCGGTCAAAAAGTAAAGGCTAACCCCTTTACTTTTTGACCGATTTTGACCATAAAAAGTAAACTGGTTTATCTCATTAAAAATTGAATGGATTGTTCTACTTTTTTTCAGTGGTTAATTCCATAGTTGGTGTGCTATACAATGAACTAAAATATTTAGCCTTACTTCCAAAGTTGAAAAATGGCCAAAATCGGTCAAAAAGTAAAGGCTAACCCCTTTACTTTTTGAGCGATTTTGACCATAAAAAGTAAACTGGTTTATCTCATTAAAAAATTGAAATGGATTGTTCTACTTTTTTCAGTGGTTATTCCATAGTTGGTGTGCTATACAATGAACTAAAATATTTAGCCTTACTTCCAAAGTTGAAAAATGGCAAAATCGGTCGAAAAGTAAAGACCGTCTTTTTGACCGATTTTGACCATAAAAAAGTAAATTGGTTTATCTCATTAAAAATTGAATGGATTGTTCTACTTTTTTCAGTGGTTATTCCATAGTTGGTGTGCTATACAATGAACTAAAAATATTTAGCCTTACTTCCAAAGTTGAAAAATGGCCAAAATCGGTCAAAAAGTAAAGGCTAACCCCTTTACTTTTTGACCGATTTTGACCATAAAAAGTAAACTGGTTTATCTCATTAAAAATTGAATGGATTGTTCTACTTTTTTCAGTGGTTATTCCATAGTTGGGTGTGCTATACAATGAACTAAAATATTTAGCCTTACTTCCAAAGTTGAAAAATGGCCAAAATCGGTCAAAAAGTAAAGGCTAACCCCTTTACTTTTTGACCGATTTTGACCATAAAAAGTAAACTGGTTTATCTCATTAAAAATTGAATGGATTGTTCTACTTTTTTCAGTGGTTATTCCATAGTTGGTGTGCTATACAATGAACTAAAATATTTAGCCTTACTTCCAAAGTTGAAAAATGGCCAAAATCGGTCAAAAAGTAAAGGCTAACCCCTTTACTTTTTGACCGATTTTGACCATAAAAAGTAAACTGGTTTATCTCATTAAAAATTGAATGGATTGTTCTACTTTTTTCAGTGGTTATTCCATAGTTGGTGTGCTATACAATGAACTAAAATATTTAGCCTTACTTCCAAAGTTGAAAAATGGCCAAAATCGGTCAAAAAGTAAAGGCTAACCCCTTTACTTTTTGACCGATTTTGACCATAAAAAGTAAACTGGTTTATCTCATTAAAAATTGAATGGATTGTTCTACTTTTTTCAGTGGTTATTCCATAGTTGGTGTGCTATACAAGGAACTAAAATATTTAGCCTTACTTCCAAAGTTGAAAAATGGCCCAAATCGGTCAAAAAGTAAAGGCTAACCCCTTTACTTTTTGACCGATTTTGACCATAAAAAGTAAACTGGTTTATCTCATTAAAAATTGAATGGATTGTTCTACTTTTTTCAGTGGTTATTCCATAGTTGGTGTTCTATACAATGAACTAAAATATTTAGCCTTACTTCCAAAGTTGAAAAATGGCCAAAATCGGTCAAAAAGTAAAGGCTAACCCCTTTACTTTTTGACCGATTTTGACCATAAAAAGTAAACTGGTTTATCTCATTAAAAATTGAATGGATTGTTCTTCTTTTTTCAGTGGTTATTCCATAGTTGGTGTGCTATACAATGAACTAAAATATTTAGCCTTACTTCCAAAGTTGAAAAATGGCCAAAATCGGTCAAAAAGAAAAGGCTAACCCCTTTACTTTTTGACCGATTTTGACCATAAAAAGTAAACTGGTTTATCTCATTAAAAATTGAATGGATTGTTCTACTTTTTTCAGTGGTTATTCCATAGTTGGTGTGCTATACAATGAACTAAAATATTTAGCCTTACTTCCAAAGTTGAAAAATGGCCAAAATCGGTCAAAAAGTAAAGGCTAACCCCTTTACTTTTTGACCGATTTTGACCATAAAAAGTAAACTGGTTTATCTCATTAAAAATTGAATGGATTGTTCTACTTTTTTCAGTGGTTATTCCATAGTTGGTGTGCTATACAATGAACTAAAATATTTAGCCTTACTTCCAAAGTTGAAAAAATGGCCAAAATCGGTCAAAAAGTAAAGGCTAACCCCTTTACTTTTTGACCGATTTTGACCATAAAAAGTAAACTGGTTTATCTCATTAAAAATTGAATGGATTGTTCTACTTTTTTCAGTGGTTATTCCATAGTTGGTGTGCTATACAATGAACTAAAATATTTAGCCTTACTTCCAAAGTTGAAAAATGGCCAAAATCGGTCAAAAAGTAAAGGCTAACCCCTTTACTTTTTGACCGATTTTGACCATAAAAAGTAAACTGGTTTATCTCATTAAGAATTGAATGGATTGTTCTACTTTTTTCAGTGGTTATTCCATAGTTGGTGTGCTATACAATGAACTAAAATATTTAGCCTTACTTCCAAAGTTGAAAAAATGGCCAAAATCGGTCAAAAAGTAAAGGCTAACCCCTTTACTTTTTGACCGATTTTGACCATAAAAAGTAAACTGGTTTATCTCATTAAAAATTGAATGGATTGTTCTACTTTTTTCAGTGGTTATTCCATAGTTGGTGTGCTATACAATGAACTAAAATATTTAGCCTTACTTCCAAAGTTGAAAAATGGCCAAAATCGGTCGAAAAGTAAAGACCGATTTGACCGATTTTGACCATAAAAAGTAAATTGGTTTATCTCATTAAAAATTGAATGGATTGTTCTACTTTTTTCAGTGGTTATTCCATAGTTGGTGTGCTATACAATGAACTAAAATATTTAGCCTTACTTCCAAAGTTGAAAAATGGCCAAAATCGGTCAAAAAGTAAAGGCTAACCCCTTTACTTTTTGACCGATTTTGTCCATAAAAAGTAAACTGGTTTATCTCATTAAAAATTGAATGGATTGTTCTACTTTTTTCAGTGGTTATTCCATAGTTGGTGTGCTATACAATGAACTAAAATATTTAGCCTTACTTCCAAAGTTGAAAAATGGCCAAAATCGGTCAAAAAGTAAAGGCTAACCCCTTTACTTTTTGACCGATTTTGACCATAAATAGTAAACTGGTTTATCTCATTAAAAATTGAATGGATTGTTCTACTTTTTTCAGTGGTTATTCCATAGTTGGTGTGCTATACAATGAACTAAAATATTTAGCCTTACTTCCAAAGTTGAAAAATGGCCAAAATCGGTCAAAAAGTAAAGGCTAACCCCTTTACTTTTTGACCGATTTTGACCATAAATAGTAAACTGGTTTATCTCATTAAAAAATTGAATGGATTGTTCTACTTTTTTCAGTGGTTATTCCATAGTTGGTGTGCTATACAATGAACTAAAATATTTAGCCTTACTTCCAAAGTTGAAAAATGTCCAAAATTCGGTCAAAAAGTAAAGGCTAACCCCTTTACTTTTTGACCGATTTTGACCATAAATAGTAAACTGGTTTTATCTCATTAAAAATTGAATGGATTGTTCTACTTTTTTCAGTGGTTATTCCATAGTTGGTGTGCTATACAATGAACTAAAATATTTAGCCTTACTTCCAAAGTTGAAAAATGGCCAAAATCGGTCAAAAAGTAAAGGCTAACCCCTTTACTTTTTGACCGATTTTTGACCATAAAAAGTAAACTGGTTTATCTCATTAAAAATTGAATGGATTGTTTCTACTTTTTTCAGTGGTTATTCCATAGTTGGTGTGCTATACAATGAACTAAAATATTTAGCCTTACTTCCAAAGTTGAAAAAATGGCCAAAATTGGTCAAAAAGTAAAGGCTAACCCCTTTACTTTTTGACCGATTTTGACCATAAAAAGTAAACTGGTTTATCTCATTAAAAATTGAATGGATTGTTCTACTTTTTTCAGTGGTTATTCCATAGTTGGTGTGCTATACAATAAACTAAAATATTTAGCCTTACTTCCAAAGTTGAAAAATGGCCAAAATCGGTCAAAAAGTAAAGGCTAACCCCTTTACTTTTTGACCGATTTTGACCATAAAAAGTAAACTGGTTTATCTCATTAAAAATTGAATGGATTGTTCTACTTTTTTCAGTGGTTATTCCATAGTTGGTGTGCTATACAATGAACTAAAATATTTAGCCTTACTTCCAAAGTTGAAAAATGGCCAAAATCGGTCAAAAAGTAAAGGCTAACCCCTTTACTTTTTGACCGATTTTGACCATAAAAAGTAAACTGGTTTATCTCATTAAAAATTGAATGGATTGTTCTACTTTTTTCAGTGGTTATTCCATAGTTGGTGTGCTATACAATGAAACTTAAAATATTTAGCCTTACTTCCAAAGTTGAAAAATGGCCAAAATCGGTCAAAAAGTAAAGGCTAACCCCTTTACTTTTTGACCGATTTTGACCATAAAAAGTAAACTGGTTTATCTCATTAAAAATTGAATGGATTGTTCTACTTTTTTCAGTGGTTATTCCATAGTTGGTGTGCTATACAATGAACTAAAATATTTAGCCTTACTTCCAAAGTTGAAAAAATGGCCAAAATCGGTCAAAAAGTAAAGGCTAACCCCTTTACTTTTTGATCCGATTTTGACCATAAAAAGTAAACTGGTTTATCTCATTAAAAATTGAATGGATTGTTCTACTTTTTTCAGTGGTTATTCCATAGTTGGTGTGCTATACAATGAACTAAAATATTTAGCCTTACTTCCAACGTTGAAAAATGGCCAAAATCGGTCGAAAAGTAAAGACCGATTTGACCGATTTTGACCATAAAAAGTAAATTGGTTTATCTCATTAAAAATTGAATGGATTGTTCTACTTTTTTCAGTGGTTATTCCATAGTTGGTGTGCTATACAAATGAACTAAAATATTTAGCCTTACTTCCAAAGTTGAAAAATGGCCAAAAATCGGTCAAAAAGTAAAGGCTAACCCCTTTACTTTTTGACCGATTTTGACCATAAAAAGTAAACTGGTTTATCTCATTAAAAATTGAATGGATTGTTCTACTTTTTTCAGTGGTTATTCCATAGTTGGTGTGCTATACAATGAACTAAAATATTTAGCCTTACTTCCAAAGTTGAAAAATGGCCAAAATCGGTCAAAAAGTAAAGGCTAACCCCTTTACTTTTTGACCGATTTTGACCATAAAAAGTAAACTGGTTTATCTCATTAAAATTGAATGGATTGTTCTACTTTTTTCAGTGGTTATTCCATAGTTGGTGTGCTATACAATGAACTAAAATATTTAGCCTTACTTCCAAAGTTGAAAAATGGCCAAAATCGGTCAAAAAGTAAAGGCTAACCCCTTTACTTTTTGACCGATTTTGACCATAAAAAGTAAACTGGTTTATCTCATTAAAAATTGAATGGATTGTTCTACTTTTTTCAGTGGGTTATTCCATAGTTGGTGTGCTATACAATGAACTAAATATTTAGCCTTACTTCCAAAGTTGAAAAATGGCCAAAATCGGTCAAAAAGTAAAGGCTAACCCCTTTACTTTTTGACCGATTTTGACCATAAAAAGTAAACTGGTTTATCTCATTAAAAATTGAATGGATTGTTCTACTTTTTTCAGTGGTTATTCCATAGTTGGTGTGCTATACAATGAACTAAAATATTTAGCCTTACTTCCAAAGTTGAAAAATGGCCAAAATCGGTCAAAAAGTAAAGGCTAACCCCTTTACTTTTTGACCGATTTTGACCATAAAAAGTAAACTGGTTTATCTCATTAAAATTGAATGGATTGTTCTACTTTTTTCAGTGGTTATTCCATAGTTGGTGTGCTATACAATGAACTAAAATATTTAGCCTTACTTCCAAAGTTGAAAAATGGCCAAAATCGGTCAAAAAGTAAAGGCTAACCCCTTTACTTTTTGACCGATTTTGACCATAAAAAGTAAACTGGTTTATCTCATTAAAAATTGAATGGATTGTTCTACTTTTTTCAGTGGTTATTCCATAGTTGGTGTGCTATACAAGGAACTAAAATATTTAGCCTTACTTCCAAAGTTGAAAAATGGCCCAAAATCGGTCAAAAAGTAAAGGCTAACCCCTTTACTTTTTGACCGATTTTGACCATAAAAAGTAAACTGGTTTATCTCATTAAAAATTGAATGGATTGTTCTACTTTTTTCAGTGGTTATTTCCATAGTTGGTGTGCTATACAATGAACTAAAATATTTAGCCTTACTTCCAAAGTTGAAAAATGGCCAAAATCGGTCAAAAAGTAAAGGCTAACCCCTTTACTTTTTGACCGATTTTGACCATAAAAAGTAAACTGGTTTATCTCATTAAAAATTGAATGGATTGTTCTTCTTTTTTCAGTGGTTATTCCATAGTTGGTGTGCTATACAATGAACTAAAATATTTAGCCTTACTTCCAAAGTTGAAAAATGGCCAAAATCGGTCAAAAAGTAAAGGCTAACCCGTTTACTTTTTGACCGATTTTGACCATAAATAGTAAACTGGTTTATCTCATTAAAAATTGAATGGATTGTTCTACTTTTTTCAGTGGTTATTCCATAGTTGGTGTGCTATACAATGAACTAAAATATTTAGCCTTACTTCCAAAGTTGAAAAATGGCCAAAATCGGTCAAAAAGTAAAGGCTAACCCCTTTACTTTTTGACCGATTTTGACCATAAAAAGTAAACTGGTTTTATCTCATTAAAAATTGAATGGATTGTTCTACTTTTTTCAGTGGTTATTCCATAGTTGGTGTGCTATACAATGAACTAAAATATTTAGCCTTACTTCCAAAGTTGAAAAATGGCCAAAATCGGTCAAAAAGTAAAGGCTAACCCCTTTACTTTTTGACCGATTTTGACCATAAAAAGTAAACTGGTTTATCTCATTAAAAATTGAATGGATTGTTCTACTTTTTTCAGTGGTTATTCCATAGTTGGTGTGCTATACAATGAACTAAAATATTTAGCCTTACTTCCAAAGTTGAAAAATGGCCAAAATCGGTCAAAAAGTAAAGGCTAACCCCTTTACTTTTTGACCGATTTTGACCATAAAAAGTAAACTGGTTTATCTCATTAAAAATTGAATGGATTGTTCTACTTTTTTCAGTGGTTATTCCATAGTTGGTGTGCTATACAATGAACTAAAATATTTAGCCTTACTTCCAAAGTTGAAAAATGGCCAAAATCGGTCAAAAAGTAAAGGCTAACCCCTTTACTTTTTGACCGATTTTGACCATAAAAAGTAAACTGGTTTATCTCATTAAAAATTGAATGGATTGTTCTACTTTTTTCAGTGGTTATTCCATAGTTGGTGTGCTATACAATGAACTAAAATATTTAGCCTTACTTCCAAAGTTGAAAAATGGCCAAAATCGGTCAAAAAGTAAAGGCTAACCCCTTTACTTTTTGACCGATTTTGACCATAAAAAGTAAACTGGTTTATCTCATTAAAAATTGAATGGATTGTTCTACTTTTTTCAGTGGTTATTCCATAGTTGGTGTGCTATACAATGAACTAAAATATTTAGCCTTACTTCCAAAGTTGAAAAATTGGCCAAAATCGGTCAAAAAGTAAAGGCTAAACCCCTTTACTTTTTGACCGATTTTGACCATAAAAAGTAAACTGGTTTATCTCATTAAAAATTGAATGGATTGTTCTACTTTTTTCAGTGGTTATTCCATAGTTGGTGTGCTATACAATGAACTAAAATATTTAGCCTTACTTCCAAAGTTGAAAAAATGGCCAAAATCGGTCCAAAAGTAAAGGCTAACCCCTTTACTTTTTGACCGATTTTGACCATAAAAAGTAAACTGGTTTATCTCATTAAAAATTGAATGGATTGTTCTACTTTTTTCAGTGGTTATTCCATAGTTGGTGTGCTATACAATGAACTAAAATATTTAGCCTTACTTCCAAAGTTGAAAAATGGCCAAAATCGGTCAAAAAGTAAAGGCTAACCCCTTTACTTTTTGACCGATTTTGGCCATAAAAAGTAAACTGGTTTATCTCATTAAAAATTGAATGGATTGTTCTACTTTTTTCAGTGGTTATTCCATAGTTGGTGTGCTATACAATGAACTAAAATATTTAGCCTTACTTCCAAAGTTGAAAAATGGCCAAAATCGGTCAAAAAGTAAAGGCTAACCCCTTTACTTTTTGACCGATTTTGGCCATAAAAAGTAAACTGGTTTATCTCATTAAAAATTGAATGGATTGTTCTACTCTTTTCAGTGGTTATTCCATAGTTGGTGTGCTATACAATGAACTAAAATATTTAGCCTTACTTCCAAAGTTGAAAAATGGCCAAAATCGGTCAAAAAGTAAAGGCTTACCCCTTTACTTTTTGACCGATTTTGACCATAAAAAGTAAACTGGTTTATCTCATTAAAAATTGAATGGATTGTTCTACTTTTTTCAGTGGTTATTCCATAGTTGGTGTGCTATAAAATGAACTAAAATATTTAGTTTAAAAAATATATTAATTCCCTTGGGAATTAAAAAAATATGAAAATTTAATTCCCTTGGGAATTACTAATGAGAATTTGATTTGCTCTTAAAATTTAAAAAAAAAATTAATTCCCTTGGGAATTAAAAAAATATGAAAATTTAATTCCCTTGGGAATTACTAATGAGAATTTGATTTGCTCTTAAAATTTAAAAAAATATTAATTCCCTTGGGAATTAAAAAAATATGAAAATTTAATTCCCTTGGGAATTACTAATGAGAATTTGATTTGCTCTTAAAATTTAAAAAAAATATTAATTCCCTTGGGAATTAAAAAAATATGAAAATTTAATTCCCTTGGGAATTACTAATGAGAATTTGATTTGCTCTTAAAATTTAAAAAAAATATTAATTCCCTTGGGAATTAAAAAAATATGAAAATTTAATTCCCTTGGGAATTACTAATGAGAATTTGATTTGCTCTTAAAATTTAAAAAAAATATTAATTCCCTTGGGAATTAAAAAAATATGAAAATTTAATTCCCTTCGGAATTACTAATGAGAATTTGATTTGCTCTTAAAATTAAAAAAAATATTAATTCCCTTGGGAATTAAAAAAATATGAAAATTTAATTCCCTTGGGAATTACTAATGAGAATTTGATTTGCTCTTAAAATTTAAAAAAATATTAATTCCCTTGGGAATTAAAAAAATATGAAAATTTAATTCCCTTGGGAATTACTAATGAGAATTTGATTTGCTCTTAAAATTTAAAAAAAATATTAATTCCCTTGGGAATTAAAAAAATATGAAAATTTAATTCCCTTGGGAATTACTAATGAGAATTTGATTTGCTCTTAAAATTTAAAAAAAATATTAATTCCCTTGGGAATTAAAAAAATATGAAAATTTAATTCCCTTGGGAATTACTAATGAGAATTTGATTTGCTCTTAAAATTAAAAAAAAATATTAATTCCCTTGGGAATTAAAAAAATATGAAAATTTAATTCCCTTGGGAATTACTAATGAGAATTTGATTTGCTCTTAAAATTAAAAAAAATATTAATTCCCTTGGGAATTAAAAAATATGAAAATTTAATTCCCTTGGGAATTACTAATGAGAATTTGATTTGCTCTTAAAATTTAAAAAAATATTAATTCCCTTGGGAATTAAAAAAATATGAAAATTTAATTCCCTTGGGAATTACTAATGAGAATTTGATTTGCTCTTAAAATTTAAAAAAAATATTAATTCCCTTGGGAATTAAAAAAATATGAAAATTTAATTCCCTTGGGAATTACTAATGAGAATTTGGTTTGCTCTTAAAATTTAAAAAAATATTAATTCCCTTCGGAATTAAAAAAATATGAAAATTTAATTCCCTTGGGAATTACTAATGAGAATTTGATTTGCTCTTAAAATTTAAAAAAAATATTAATTCCCTTGGGAATTAAAAAAATATGAAAATTTAATTCCCTTGGGAATTACTAATGAGAATTTGATTTGCTCTTAAAATTTAAAAAAATATTAATTCCCTTGGGAATTAAAAAAATATGAAAATTTAATTCCCTTGGGAATTACTAATGAGAATTTGATTTGCTCTTAAAATTAAAAAAAAATATTAATTCCCTTGGGAATTAAAAAAATATGAAAATTTAATTCCCTTGGGAATTACTAATGAGAATTTGATTTGCTCTTAAAATTTAAAAAAATATTAATTCCCTTGGGAATTAAAAAAATATGAAAATTTAATTCCCTTGGGAATTACTAATGAGAATTTGATTTGCTCTTAAAATTAAAAAAAATATTAATTCCCTTGGGAATTAAAAAAATATGAAAATTTAATTCCCTTGGGAATTACTAATGAGAATTTGATTTGCTCTTAAAATTTAAAAAAATATTAATTCCCTTGGGAATTAAAAAAATATGAAAATTTAATTCCCTTGGGAATTACTAATGAGAATTTGATTTGCTCTTAAAATTTAAAAAAAATATTAATTCCCTTGGGAATTAAAAAAATATGAAAATTTAATTCCCTTGGGAATTACTAATGAGAATTTGATTTGCTCTTAAAATTTAAAAAAATATTAATTCCCTTGGGAATTAAAAAAATATGAAAATTTAATTCCCTTGGGAATTACTAATGAGAATTTGATTTGCTCTTAAAATTAAAAAAAATATTAATTCCCTTGGGAATTAAAAAAATATGAAAATTTAATTCCCTTGGGAATTACTAATGAGAATTTGATTTGCTCTTAAAATTAAAAAAAATATTAATTCCCTTGGGAATTAAAAAAATATGAAAATTTAATTCCCTTGGGAATTACTAATGAGAATTTGATTTGCTCTTAAAATTTAAAAAAATATTAATTCCCTTGGGAATTAAAAAATATGAAAATTTAATTCCCTTGGGAATTACTAATGAGAATTTGATTTGCTCTTAAAATTAAAAAAAAATATTAATTCCCTTGGGAATTAAAAAAATATGAAAATTTAATTCCCTTGGGAATTACTAATGAGAATTTGATTTGCTCTTAAAATTTAAAAAAAATATTAATTCCCTTGGGAATTAAAAAAATATGAAAATTTAATTCCCTTGGGAATTACTAATGAGAATTTGGTTTGCTCTTAAAATTTAAAAAAATATTAATTCCTTCGGAATTAAAAAAATATGAAAATTTAATTCCCTTGGGAATTACTAATGAGAATTTGATTTGCTCTTAAAATTTAAAAAAAATATTAATTCCCTTGGGAATTAAAAAAATATGAAAATTTAATTCCTTGGGAATTACTAATGAGAATTTGATTTGCTCTTAAAATTTAAAAAAATATTAATTCCCTTGGGAATTAAAAAAATATGAAAATTTAATTCCCTTGGGAATTACTAATGAGAATTTGATTTGCTCTTAAAATTAAAAAAAATATTAATTCCTTGGGAATTAAAAAAATATGAAAATTTAATTCCCTTGGGAATTACTAATGAGAATTTGATTTGCTCTTAAAATTTAAAAAAAATATTAATTCCCTTGCGAATTAAAAAAATATGAAAATTTAATTCCCTTGGGAATTACTAATGAGAATTTGGTTTGCTCTTAAAATTTAAAAAATATTAATTCCCTTGGGAATTAAAAAAATATGAAAATTTAATTCCCTTGGGAATTACTAATGAGAATTTGATTTGCTCTTAAAAATTTAAAAAAAATATTAATTCCCTTGGGAATTAAAAAAATATGAAAATTTAATTCCCTTGGGAATTACTAATGAGAATTTGATTTGCTCTTAAAATTTAAAAAAAATATTAATTCCCTTGGGAATTAAAAAAATATGAAAATTTAATTCCCTTGGGAATTACTAATGAGAATTTGGTTTGCTCTTAAAATTTAAAAAAATATTAATTCCCTTGGGAATTAAAAAAATATGAAAATTTAATTCCCTTGGGAATTACTAATGAGAATTTGATTTGCTCTTAAAATTTAAAAAAAATATTAATTCCCTTGGGAATTAAAAAAATATGAAAATTTAATTCCCTTGGGAATTACTAATGAGAATTTGATTTGCTCTTAAAATTTAAAAAAAATATTAATTCCCTTGGGAATTAAAAAAATATGAAAATTTAATTCCCTTGGGAATTACTAATGAGAATTTGATTTGCTCTTAAAATTTAAAAAAAATATTAATTCCCTTGGGAATTAAAAAAATATGAAAATTTAATTCCCTTGGGAATTACTAATGAGAATTTGATTTGCTCTTAAAATTTAAAAAAAATATTAATTCCCTTGGGAATTAAAAAAATATGAAAATTTAATTCCCTTGGGAATTACTAATGAGAATTTGATTTGCTCTTAAAATTTAAAAAAAATATTAATTCCCTTGGGAATTAAAAAAATATGAAAATTTAATTCCCTTGGGAATTACTAATGAGAATTTGATTTGCTCTTAAAATTTAAAAAAATATTAATTCCCTTGGGAATTAAAAAAATATGAAAATTTAATTCCCTTGGGAATTACTAATGAGAATTTGATTTGCTCTTAAAATTTAAGAAAAATATTAATTCCCTTGGGAATTAAAAAAATATGAAAATTTAATTCCCTTGGGAATTACTAATGAGAATTTGATTTGCTCTTAAAATTTAAAAAAATATTAATTCCCTTGGGAATTAAAAAATATGAAAATTTAATTCCCTTGGGAATTACTAATGAGAATTTGATTTGCTCTTAAAATTTAAAAAAAATATTAATTCCTTGGGAATTAAAAAAATATGAAAATTTAATTCCCTTGGGAATTACTAATGAGAATTTGATTTGCTCTTAAAATTTAAAAAAAATATTAATTCCCTTGGGAATTAAAAAAATATGAAAATTTAATTCCCTTGGGAATTACTAATGAGAATTTGATTTGCTCTTAAAATTTAAAAAAAATATTAATTCCCTTGGGAATTAAAAAATATGAAAATTTAATTCCCTTGGGAATTACTAATGAGAATTTGATTTGCTCTTAAAATTTAAAAAAAATATTAATTCCCTTGGGAATTAAAAAAATATGAAAATTTAATTCCCTTGGGAATTACTAATGAGAATTTGATTTGCTCTTAAAATTAAAAAAAAATATTAATTCCCTTGGGAATTAAAAAAATATGAAAATTTAATTCCCTTGGGAATTACTAATGAGAATTTGGTTTGCTCTTAAAATTTAAAAAAAATATTAATTCCCTTGGGAATTAAAAAATATGAAAATTTAATTCCCTTGGGAATTACTAATGAGAATTTGATTTGGTCTTAAAATTTAAAAAAAATATTAACTCCCTTGGGAATTAAAAAAATATGAAAATTTAATTCCCTTGGGAATTACTAATGAGAATTTGATTTGCTCTTAAAATTTAAAAAAATATTAATTCCCTTGGGAATTAAAAAATATGAAAATTTAATTCCCTTGGGAATTACTAATGAGAATTTGATTTGCTCTTAAAATTAAAAAAAAATATTAATTCCCTTGGGAATTAAAAAAATATGAAAATTTAATTCCCTTGGGAATTACTAATGAGAATTTGATTTGCTCTTAAAATTAAAAAAAATATTAATTCCCTTGGGAATTAAAAAAATATGAAAATTTAATTCCCTTGGGAATTACTAATGAGAATTTGATTTGCTCTTAAAATTTAAAAAAATATTAATTCCCTTGGGAATTAAAAAATATGAAAATTTAATTCCCTTGGGAATTACTAATGAGAATTTGATTTGCTCTTAAAATTAAAAAAAAATATTAATTCCCTTGGGAATTAAAAAAATATGAAAATTTAATTCCCTTGGGAATTACTAATGAGAATTTGATTTGCTCTTAAAATTTAAAAAAAATATTAATTCCCTTGGGAATTAAAAAAATATGAAAATTTAATTCCCTTGGGAATTACTAATGAGAATTTGGTTTGCTCTTAAAATTTAAAAAAATATTAATTCCCTTCGGAATTAAAAAAATATGAAAATTTAATTCCCTTGGGAATTACTAATGAGAATTTGATTTGCTCTTAAAATTTAAAAAAAATATTAATTCCCTTGGAATTAAAAAAATATGAAAATTTAATTCCCTTGGGAATTACTAATGAGAATTTGATTTGCTCTTAAAATTTAAAAAAAATATTAATTCCTTGGGAATTAAAAAAATATGAAAATTTAATTCCCTTGGGAATTTACTAATGAGAATTTGATTTGCTCTTAAAATTAAAAAAAATATTAATTCCCTTGGGAATTAAAAAAATATGAAAATTTAATTCCCTTGGGAATTACTAATGAGGAATTTGATTTGCTCTTAAAATTTAAAAAAAAATATTAATTCCCTTGCGAATTAAAAAAATATGAAAATTTAATTCCCTTGGGAATTACTAATGAGAATTTGGTTTGCTCTTAAAATTTAAAAAAATATTAATTCCCTTGGGAATTAAAAAAATATGAAAATTTAATTCCCTTGGGAATTACTAATGAGAATTTGATTTGCTCTTAAAATTTAAAAAAAATATTAATTCCCTTGGGAATTAAAAAAATATGAAAATTTAATTCCCTTGGGAATTACTAATGAGAATTTGATTTGCTCTTAAAATTTAAAAAAAATATTAATTCCCTTGGGAATTAAAAAAATATGAAAATTTAATTCCCTTGGGAATTACTAATGAGAATTTGGTTTGCTCTTAAAATTTAAAAAAAATATTAATTCCCTTGGGAATTAAAAAAATATGAAAATTTAATTCCCTTGGGAATTACTAATGAGAATTTGATTTGCTCTTAAAATTTAAAAAAAATATTAATTCCCTTGGGAATTAAAAAAATATGAAAATTTAATTCCCTTGGGAATTACTAATGAGAATTTGATTTGCTCTTAAAATTTAAAAAAAATATTAATTCCCTTGGGAATTAAAAAAATATGAAAATTTAATTCCCTTGGGAATTACTAATGAGAATTTGATTTGCTCTTAAAATTTAAAAAAAATATTAATTCCCTTGGGAATTAAAAAAATATGAAAATTTAATTCCCTTGGGAATTACTAATGAGAATTTGATTTGCTCTTAAAATTTAAAAAAATATTAATTCCCTTGGGAATTAAAAAAATATGAAAATTTAATTCCCTTGGGAATTACTAATGAGAATTTGATTTGCTCTTAAAATTTAAAAAAAATATTAATTCCCTTGGGAATTAAAAAAATATGAAAATTTAATTCCCTTGGGAATTACTAATGAGAATTTGATTTGCTCTTAAAATTTAAAAAAATATTAATTCCCTTGGGAATTAAAAAAATATGAAAATTTAATTCCCTTGGGAATTACTAATGAGAATTTGATTTGCTCTTAAAATTTAAGAAAAATATTAATTCCCTTGGGAATTAAAAAAATATGAAAATTTAATTCCCTTGGGAATTACTAATGAGAATTTGATTTGCTCTTAAAATTTAAAAAAATATTAATTCCCTTGGGAATTAAAAAAATATGAAAATTTAATTCCCTTGGGAATTACTAATGAGAATTTGATTTGCTCTTAAAATTTAAAAAAAATATTAATTCCCTTGGGAATTAAAAAAATATGAAAATTTAATTCCCTTGGGAATTACTAATGAGAATTTGATTTGCTCTTAAAATTTAAAAAAAATATTAATTCCCTTGGGAATTAAAAAATATGAAAATTTAATTCCCTTGGGAATTACTAATGAGAATTTGATTTGCTCTTAAAATTTAAAAAAAAATATTAATTCCCTTGGGAATTAAAAAAATATGAAAATTTAATTCCCTTGGGAATTACTAATGAGAATTTGATTTGCTCTGAAAATTTAAAAAAAATATTAATTCCCTTGGGAATTAAAAAAATATGAAAATTTAATTCCCTTGGGAATTACTAATGAGAATTTGATTTGCTCTTAAAAATTAAAAAAAAATATTAATTCCCTTGGGAATTAAAAAAATATGAAAATTTAATTCCCTTGGGAATTACTAATGAGAATTTGGTTTGCTCTTAAAATTTAAAAAAAATATTAATTCCCTTGGGAATTAAAAAATATGAAAATTTAATTCCCTTGGGAATTACTAATGAGAATTTGATTTGGTCTTAAAATTTAAAAAAAATATTAACTCCCTTGGGAATTAAAAAAATATGAAAATTTAATTCCCTTGGGAATTACTAATGAGAATTTGATTTGCTCTTAAAATTTAAAAAAAATATTAATTCCCTTGGGAATTAAAAAAATATGAAAATTTAATTCCCTTGGGAATTACTAATGAGAATTTGATTTGCTCTTAAAATTTAAAAAAAATATTAATTCCCTTGGGAATTAAAAAAATATGAAAATTTAATTCCCTTGGGAATTACTAATGAGAATTTGGTTTGCTCTTAAAATTTAAAAAAAATATTAATTCCCTTGGGAATTAAAAAATATGAAAATTTAATTCCCTTGGGAATTACTAATGAGAATTTGATTTGCTCTTAAAATTTAAAAAAAATATTAATTCCCTTGGGAATTAAAAAAATATGAAAATTTAATTCTCTTGGGAATTACTAATGAGAATTTGATTTGCTCTTAAAATTTAAAAGTAATTCCCAAGGGAATTAAATTTTCATATTTTTTTAATTCCCAAGGGAATTAATATTTTTTTTAAATTTTAAGAGCAAATCAAATTCTCATTAGTAATTCCCAAGGGAATTAAATTTTCATATTTTTTTAATTCCCAAGGGAATTAATATTTTTTTTTAATTTTAAGAGCAAATCAAATTCTCATTAGTAATTCCCAAGGGAATTAAATTTTCATATTTTTTTAATTCCCAAGGGAATTAATATTTTTTTTAAATTTTAAGAGCAAATCAAATTCTCATTAGTAATTCCCAAGGGAATTAAATTTTCATGTTTTTTAATTCCAAGGGAATTAATATTTTTTTTAAATTTTAAGAGCAAATCAAATTCTCATTAGTAATTCCCAAGGGAATTAAATTTTCATATTTTTTTAATTCCCAAGGGAATTAATATTTTTTTTAAATTTTAAGAGCAAATCAAATTCTCATTAGTAATTCCCAAGGGAATTAAATTTTCATGTTTTTTTAATTCCCAAGGGAATTAATATTTTTTTTAAATTTTAAGAGCAAATCAAATTCTCATTAGTAATTCCCAAGGGAATTAAATTTTCATATTTTTTTAATTCCCAAGGGAATTATTATTTTTTTTAAATTTTAAGAGCAAATCAAATTCTCATTAGTAATTCCCAAGGGAATTAAATTTTCATGTTTTTTTAATTCCCAAGGGAATTAATATTTTTTTTAAATTTTAAGAGCAAATCAAATTCTCATTAGTAATTCCCAAGGGAATTAAATTTTCATGTTTTTTAATTCCCAAGGGAATTAAATTTTCATATTTTTTTAATTCCCAAGGGAATTAAATTTTTTTTTAAATTTTAAGAGCAAATCAAATTCTCATTAGTAATTCCCAAGGGAATTAAATTTTCATATTTTTTTAATTCCCAAGGGAATTAATATTTTTTTTAAATTTTAAGAGCAAATCAAATTCTCATTAGTAATTCCCAAGGGAATTAAATTTTCATATTTTTTTAATTCCCAAGGGAATTAAATTTTTTTTTAAATTTTAAGAGCAAATCAAATTCTCATTAGTAATTCCCAAGGGAATTAAATTTTCATATTTTTTTAATTCCCAAGGGAATTAATATTTTTTTTAATTTTAAGAGCAAATCAAATTCTCATTAGTAATTCCCAAGGGAATTAAATTTTCATGTTTTTTTAATTCCCAAGGGAATTAATATTTTTTTTAAATTTTAAGAGCAAATCAAATTCTCATTAGTAATTCCCAAGGGAATTAAATTTTCATGTTTTTTTAATTCCCAAGGGAATTAATATTTTTTTTAAATTTTAAGAGCAAATCAAATTTTCATTAGTAATTCCCAAGGGAATTAAATTTTCATATTTTTTTAATTCCCAAGGGAATTAATATTTTTTTTAAATTTTAAGAGCAAATCAAATTCTCATTAGTAATTCCCAAGGGAATTAAATTTTCATATTTTTTTAATTCCCAAGGGAATTAATATTTTTTTTAAATTTTAAGAGCAAATCAAATTCTCATTAGTAATTCCCAAGGGAATTAAATTTTCATGTTTTTTTAATTCCCAAGGGAATTAATATTTTTTTTAAATTTTAAGAGCAAATCAAATTCTCATTAGTAATTCCCAAGGGAATTAAATTTTCATGTTTTTTTAATTACCAAGGGAATTAATATTTTTTTTAAATTTTAAGAGCAAATCAAATTCTCATTAGTAATTCCCAAGGGAATTAAATTTTCATATTTTTTTAATTCCCAAGGGAATTAAATTTTTTTTTAAATTTTAAGAGCAAATCAAATTCTCATTAGTAATTCCCAAGGGAATTAAATTTTCATGTTTTTTTAATTCCCAAGGGAATTAATATTTTTTTTAAATTTTAAGAGCAAATCAAATTCTCATTAGTAATTCCCAAGGGAATTAAATTTTCATGTTTTTTTAATTACCAAGGGAATTAATATTTTTTTTAAATTTTAAGAGCAAATCAAATTCTCATTAGTAATTCCCAAGGGAATTAAATTTTCATATTTTTTTAATTCCCAAGGGAATTAAATTTTTTTTTAAATTTTAAGAGCAAATCAAATTCTCATTAGTAATTCCCAAGGGAATTAAATTTTCATATTTTTTTAATTCCCAAGGGAATTAATATTTTTTTTTAATTTTAAGAGCAAATCAAATTCTCATTAGTAATTCCCAAGGGAATTAAATTTTCATGTTTTTTTAATTCCCAAGGGAATTAATATTTTTTTTAAATTTTAAGAGCAAATCAAATTCTCATTAGTAATTCCCAAGGGAATTAAATTTTCATATTTTTTTAATTCCCAAGGGAATTAATATTTTTTTTAAATTTTAAGAGCAAATCAAATTCTCATTAGTAATTCCCAAGGGAATTAAATTTTCATATTTTTTTAATTCCCAAGGGAATTAATATTTTTTTTTAAATTTTAAGAGCAAATCAAATTCTCATTAGTAATTCCCAAGGGAATTAAATTTTCATATTTTTTTAATTCCCAAGGGAATTAATATTTTTTTTAAATTTTAAGAGCAAATCAAATTCTCATTAGTAATTCCCAAGGGAATTAAATTTTCATGTTTTTTAATTCCCAAGGGAATTAATATTTTTTTTAAATTTTAAGAGCAAATCAAATTCTCATTAGTAATTCCCAAGGGAATTAAATTTTCATATTTTTTTAATTCCCAAGGGAATTAATATTTTTTTTAAATTTTAAGAGCAAATCAAATTCTCATTAGTAATTCCCAAGGGAATTAAATTTTCATGTTTTTTTAATTCCCAAGGGAATTAATATTTTTTTTAAATTTTAAGAGCAAATCAAATTCTCATTAGTAATTCCCAAGGGAATTAAATTTTCATATTTTTTTAATTCCCAAGGGAATTAATATTTTTTTTAAATTTTAAGAGCAAATCAAATTCTCATTAGTAATTCCCAAGGGAATTAAATTTTCTGTTTTTTTTAATTCCCAAGGGAATTAATATTTTTTTTAAATTTTAAGAGCAAATCAAATTCTCATTAGTAATTCCCAAGGGAATTAAATTTTCATGTTTTTTAATTCCCAAGGGAATTAAATTTTCATATTTTTTTAATTCCCAAGGGAATTAAATTTTTTTTTAAATTTTAAGAGCAAATCAAATTCTCATTAGTAATTCCCAAGGGAATTAAATTTTCATATTTTTTTAATTCCCAAGGGAATTAATATTTTTTTTAAATTTTAAGAGCAAATCAAATTCTCATTAGTAATTCCCAAGGGAATTAAATTTTCATATTTTTTTAATTCCCAAGGGAATTAAATTTTTTTTTAAATTTTAAGAGCAAATCAAATTCTCATTAGTAATTCCCAAGGGAATTAAATTTTCATATTTTTTTAATTCCCAAGGGAATTAATATTTTTTTTAATTTTAAGAGCAAATCAAATTCTCATTAGTAATTCCCAAGGGAATTAAATTTTCATGTTTTTTTAATTCCCAAGGGAATTAATATTTTTTTTTAAATTTTAAGAGCAAATCACATTCTCATTAGTAATTCCCAAGGGAATTAAATTTTCATGTTTTTTTAATTCCCAAGGGAATTAATATTTTTTTTTAATTTTAAGAGCAAATCAAATTTTCATTAGTAATTCCCAAGGGAATTAAATTTTCATATTTTTTTAATTCCCAAGGGAATTAATATTTTTTTTAAATTTTAAGAGCAAATCAAATTCTCATTAGTAATTCCCAAGGGAATTAAATTTTCATATTTTTTTAATTCCCAAGGGAATTAATATTTTTTTTAAATTTTAAGAGCAAATCAAATTCTCATTAGTAATTCCCAAGGGAATTAAATTTTCATGTTTTTTTAATTCCCAAGGGAATTAATATTTTTTTTAAATTTTAAGAGCAAATCAAATTCTCATTAGTAATTCCCAAGGGAATTAAATTTTCATGTTTTTTTAATTACCAAGGGAATTAATATTTTTTTTAAATTTTAAGAGCAAATCAAATTCTCATTAGTAATTCCCAAGGGAATTAAATTTTCATATTTTTTTTAATTCCCAAGGGAATTAAATTTTTTTTTTAAATTTTAAGAGCAAATCAAATTCTCATTAGTAATTCCCAAGGGAATTAAATTTTCATATTTTTTTAATTCCCAAGGGAATTAATATTTTTTTTAAATTTTAAGAGCAAATCAAATTCTCATTAGTAATTCCCAAGGGAATTAAATTTTCATGTTTTTTTTAATTCCCAAGGGAATTAATATTTTTTTTAAATTTTAAGAGCAAATCAAATTCTCATTAGTAATTCCCAAGGGAATTAAATTTTCATATTTTTTTAATTCCCAAGGGAATTAATATTTTTTTTTAATTTTAAGAGCAAATCAAATTCTCATTAGTAATTCCCAAGGGAATTAAATTTTCAGGTTTTTTTAATTCCCAAGGGAATTAATATTTTTTTTAAATTTTAAGAGCAAATCAAATTCTCATTAGTAATTCCCAAGGGAATTAAATTTTCATGTTTTTTTAATTCCCAAGGGAATTAATATTTTTTTTAAATTTTAAGAGCAAATCAAATTCTCATTAGTAATTCCCAAGGGAATTAAATTTTCATGTTTTTTTTAATTCCCAAGGGAATTAATATTTTTTTTAAATTTTAAGAGCAAATCAAATTTTCATTAGTAATTCCCAAGGGAATTAAATTTTCATATTTTTTTAATTCCCAAGGGAATTAATATTTTTTTTAAATTTTAAGAGCAAATCAAATTCTCATTAGTAATTCCCAAGGGAATTAAATTTTCATATTTTTTTAATTCCCAAGGGAATTAATATTTTTTTTTAAATTTTAAGAGCAAATCAAATTCTCATTAGTAATTCCCAAGGGAATTAAATTTTCATGTTTTTTTAATTCCCAAGGGAATTAATATTTTTTTTAAATTTTAAGAGCAAATCAAATTTTCATTAGTAATTCCCAAGGGAATTAAATTTTCATATTTTTTTAATTCCCAAGGGAATTAATATTTTTTTTAAATTTTAAGAGCAAATCAAATTCTCATTAGTAATTCCCAAGGGAATTAAATTTTCATATTTTTTTTAATTCCCAAGGGAATTAATATTTTTTTTTAATTTTAAGAGCAAATCAAATTCTCATTAGTAATTCCCAAGGGAATTAAATTTTCATGTTTTTTTAATTCCCAAGGGAATTAATATTTTTTTTAAATTTTAAGAGCAAATCAAATTCTCATTAGTAATTCCCAAGGGAATTAAATTTTCATGTTTTTTTAATTCCCAAGGGAATTAATATTTTTTTTAAATTTTAAGAGCAAATCAAATTCTCATTAGTAATTCCCAAGGGAATTAAATTTTCATATTTTTTTAATTCCCAAGGGAATTAATATTTTTTTTAAATTTTAAGGGCAAATCAAATTCTCATTAGTAATTCCCAAGGGAATTAAATTTTCATGTTTTTTTTAATTCCCAAGGGAATTAATATTTTTTTTAAATTTTAAGAGCAAATCAAATTTTCATTAGTAATTCCCAAGGGAATTAAATTTTCATATTTTTTTAATTCCCAAGGGAATTAATATTTTTTTTAAATTTTAAGAGCAAATCAAATTCTCATTAGTAATTCCAAGGGAATTAAATTTTCATATTTTTTTAATTCCCAAGGGAATTAATATTTTTTTTAATTTTAAGAGCAAATCAAATTCTCATTAGTAATTCCCAAGGGAATTAAATTTTCATGTTTTTTTAATTCCCAAGGGAATTAATATTTTTTTTAAATTTTAAGAGCAAATTCAAATTCTCATTAGTAATTCCCAAGGGAATTAAATTTTCATATTTTTTTAATTCCCAAGGGAATTAATATTTTTTTTAAATTTTAAGAGCAAATCAAATTCTCATTAGTAATTCCCAAGGGAATTAAATTTTCAGGTTTTTTTAATTCCCAAGGGAATTAATATTTTTTTTAAATTTTAAGAGCAAATCAAATTCTCATTAGTAATTCCCAAGGGAATTAAATTTTCATGTTTTTTTAATTCCCAAGGGAATTAATATTTTTTTTAAATTTTAAGAGCAAATCAAATTCTCATTAGTAATTCCCAAGGGAATTAAATTTTCATGTTTTTTTAATTCCCAAGGGAATTAATATTTTTTTTAAATTTTAAGAGCAAATCAAATTTTCATTAGTAATTCCCAAGGGAATTAAATTTTCATATTTTTTTAATTCCCAAGGGAATTAATATTTTTTTTAAATTTTAAGAGCAAATCAAATTCTCATTAGTAATTCCCAAGGGAATTAAATTTTCATATTTTTTTAATTCCCAAGGGAATTAATATTTTTTTTAAATTTTAAGAGCAAATCAAATTCTCATTAGTAATTCCCAAGGGAATTAAATTTTCATGTTTTTTTAATTCCCAAGGGAATTAATATTTTTTTTAAATTTTAAGAGCAAATCAAATTCTCATTAGTAATTCCCAAGGGAATTAAATTTTCATGTTTTTTTAATTCCCAAGGGAATTAATATTTTTTTTAAATTTTAAGAGCAAATCAAATTTTCATTAGTAATTCCCAAGGGAATTAAATTTTCATATTTTTTTAATTCCCAAGGGAATTAATATTTTTTTTAAATTTTAAGAGCAAATCAAATTCTCATTAGTAATTCCCAAGGGAATTAAATTTTCATATTTTTTTAATTCCCAAGGGAATTAATATTTTTTTTTAATTTTAAGAGCAAATCAAATTCTCATTAGTAATTCCAAGGGAATTAAATTTCATGTTTTTTTAATTCCCAAGGGAATTAATATTTTTTTTAAATTTTAAGAGCAAATCAAATTCTCATTAGTAATTCCCAAGGGAATTAAATTTTCATGTTTTTTTAATTCCCAAGGGAATTAATATTTTTTTTAAATTTTAAGAGCAAATCAAATTCTCATTAGTAATTCCCAAGGGAATTAAATTTTCATATTTTTTTAATTCCCAAGGGAATTAATTTTTTTTTTAATTTTAAGAGCAAATCAAATTCTCATTAGTAATTCCCAAGGGAATTAAATTTTCATGTTTTTTTAATTCCCAAGGGAATTAATATTTTTTTTAAATTTTAAGGGCAAATCAAATTCTCATTAGTAATTCCCAAGGGAATTAAATTTTCATGTTTTTTTAATTCCCAAGGGAATTAATATTTTTTTTAAATTTTAAGAGCAAATCAAATTTTCATTAGTAATTCCCAAGGGAATTAAATTTTCATATTTTTTTAATTCCCAAGGGAATTAATATTTTTTTTAAATTTTAAGAGCAAATCAAATTCTCATTAGTAATTCCCAAGGGAATTAAATTTTCATATTTTTTTAATTCCCAAGGGAATTAATATTTTTTTTAATTTTAAGAGCAAATCAAATTCTCATTAGTAATTCCCAAGGGAATTAAATTTTCATGTTTTTTTAATTCCCAAGGGAATTAATATTTTTTTTAAATTTTAAGAGCAAATCAAATTCTCATTAGTAATTCCCAAGGGAATTAAATTTTCATATTTTTTTAATTCCCAAGGGAATTAATATTTTTTTTAATTTAAAGAGCAAATCAAATTCTCATTAGTAATTCCCAAGGGAATTAAATTTTCAGGTTTTTTTAATTCCCAAGGGAATTAATATTTTTTTTAAATTTTAAGAGCAAATCAAATTCTCATTAGTAATTCCCAAGGGAATTAAATTTTCATGTTTTTTTAATTCCCAAGGGAATTAATATTTTTTTTAAATTTTAAGAGCAAATCAAATTCTCATTAGTAATTCCCAAGGGAATTAAATTTTCATGTTTTTTTAATTCCCAAGGGAATTAATATTTTTTTTAAATTTTAAGAGCAAATCAAATTTTCATTAGTAATTCCCAAGGGAATTAAATTTTCATATTTTTTTAATTCCCAAGGGAATTAATATTTTTTTTAAATTTTAAGAGCAAATCAAATTCTCATTAGTAATTCCCAAGGGAATTAAATTTTCATATTTTTTTAATTCCCAAGGGAATTAATATTTTTTTTAAATTTTAAGAGCAAAATCAAATTCTCATTAGTAATTCCCAAGGGAATTAAATTTTCATGTTTTTTTAATTCCCAAGGGAATTAATATTTTTTTTAAATTTTAAGAGCAAATCAAATTCTCATTAGTAATTCCCAAGGGAATTAAATTTTCATGTTTTTTTAATTCCCAAGGGAATTAATATTTTTTTTAAATTTTAAGAGCAAATCAAATTCTCATTAGTAATTCCCAAGGGAATTAAATTTTCATATTTTTTTAATTCCCAAGGGAATTAATATTTTTTTTAAATTTTAAGAGCAAATCAAATTCTCATTAGTAATTCCCAAGGGAATTAAATTTTCATATTTTTTTTAATTCCCAAGGGAATTAATATTTTTTTTAAATTTTAAGAGCAAATCAAATTCTCATTAGTAATTCCCAAGGAATTAAATTTTCATATTTTTTTAATTCCCAAGGGAATTAATATTTTTTTTAAATTTTAAGAGCAAATCAAATTCTCATTAGTAATTCCCAAGGGAATTAAATTTTCATGTTTTTTTAATTCCCAAGGGAATTAATATTTTTTTTTAAATTTTAAGAGCAAATCAAATTCTCATTAGTAATTCCCAAGGGAATTAAATTTTCATTTTTTTTAATTCCCAAGGGAATTAATTTTTTTTTTTAATTTTAAGAGCAAATCAAATTCTCATTAGTAATTCCCAAGGGAATTAAATTTTCATGTTTTTTTAATTCCCAAGGGAATTAATATTTTTTTTAAATTTTTTAAGGGCAAATCAAATTCTCATTAGTAATTCCCAAGGGAATTAAATTTTCATGTTTTTTTAATTCCCAAGGGAATTAATATTTTTTTTTAAATTTTAAGAGCAAATCAAATTTTCATTAGTAATTCCCAAGGGAATTAAATTTTCATATTTTTTTAATTCCCAAGGGAATTAATATTTTTTTTAAATTTTAAGAGCAAATCAAATTCTCATTAGTAATTCCCAAGGGAATTAAATTTTCATATTTTTTTAATTCCAAGGGAATTAATATTTTTTTTAAATTTTAAGAGCAAATCAAATTCTCATTAGTAATTCCCAAGGGAATTAAATTTTCATGTTTTTTTAATTCCCAAGGGAATTAATATTTTTTTTAAATTTTAAGAGCAAATCAAATTCTCATTAGTAATTCCCAAGGGAATTAAATTTTCATATTTTTTTAATTCCCAAGGGAATTAAATTTTTTTTTAAATTTTAAGAGCAAAATCAAATTCTCATTAGTAAATCCCAAGGGAATTAAATTTTCATATTTTTTTAATTCCCAAGGGAATTAATATTTTTTTTTATTTTAAGAGCAAATCAAATTCTCAATTAGTAATTCCCAAGGGAATTAAATTTTCATGTTTTTTTTTAATTCCCAAGGGAATTAATATTTTTTTTAAATTTTAAGAGCAAATCAAATTCTCATTAGTAATTCCCAAGGGAATTAAATTTTCATGTTTTTTTAATTCCCAAGGGAATTAATATTTTTTTTAATTTTAAGAGCAAATCAAATTTTCATTAGTAATTCCCAAGGGAATTAAATTTTCATATTTTTTTAATTCCCAAGGGAATTAATATTTTTTTTAAATTTTAAGAGCAAATCAAATTCTCATTAGTAATTCCAAGGGAATTAAATTTTCATATTTTTTTAATTCCCAAGGGAATTAATATTTTTTTTAAATTTTAAGAGCAAATCAAATTCTCATTAGTAATTCCCAAGGGAATTAAATTTTCTGTTTTTTTAATTCCCAAGGGAATTAATATTTTTTTTAAATTTTAAGAGCAAATCAAATTCTCATTAGTAATTCCCAAGGGAATTAAATTTTCATATTTTTTTAATTCCCAAGGGAATTAATTTTTTTTTTAAATTTTAAGAGCAAATCAAAATTCTCATTAGTAATTCCCAAGGGAATTAAAATTTTCATATTTTTTTAATTCCCAAGGGAATTAAATTTTTTTTTAAATTTTAAGAGCAAATCAAATTCTCATTAGTAATTCCCAAGGGAATTAAATTTTCAAATTTTTTTAATTCCCAAGGGAATTAATATTTTTTTTAAATTTTAAGAGCAAATCAAATTCTCATTAGTAATTCCCAAGGGAATTAAATTTTCATATTTTTTTAATTCCCAAGGGAATTAATATTTTTTTTTAATTTTAAGAGCAAATCAAATTCTCATTAGTAATTCCCAAGGGAATTAAATTTTCATATTTTTTTAATTCCCAAGGGAATTAATATTTTTTTTTAATTTTAAGAGCAAATCAAATTCTCATTAGTAATTCCCAAGGGAATTAAATTTTCATATTTTTTTAATTCCCAAGGGAATTAAATTTTTTTTTAAATTTTAAGAGCAAATCAAATTCTCATTAGTAATTCCCAAGGGAATTAAATTTTCATATTTTTTTAATTCCCAAGGGAATTAATATTTTTTTTAAATTTTAAGAGCAAATCAAATTCTTCATTAGTAATTCCCAAGGGAATTAAATTTTCATATTTTTTTAATTCCCAAGGGAATTAATATATTTTTTTAAACTAAATATTTTAGTTCATTTTTATAGCACACCAACTATGGAATAACCACTGAAAAAAGTAGAACAATCCATTCAATTTTTAATGAGATAAACCAGTTTACTTTTTATGGTCAAAATCGGTCAAAAAGTAAAGGGGTTAGCCTTTACTTTTTGACCGATTTTGGCCATTTTTCAACTTTGGAAGTAAGGCTAAATATTTTAGTTCATTGTATAGCACACCAACTATGGAATAATCACTGAAAAAAGTAGAACAATCCATTCAATTTTTAATGAGATAAACCAGTTTACTTTTTATGGTCAAAATCGGTCAAAAAGTAAAGGGGTTAGCCTTTACTTTTTGACCGATTTTGGCCATTTTTCAACTTTGGAAGTAGGGCTAAATATTTTAGTTCATTGTATAGACACCAACTATGGAATAACCACTGAAAAAAGTAGAACAATCCATTCAATTTTTAATGAGATAAACCAGTTTACTTTTTATGGTCAAAAATCGGTCAAAAAGTAAAGGGGTTAGCCTTTACTTTTTGACCGATTTTGGCCATTTTTCAACTTTGGAAGTAAGGCTAAATATTTTAGTTCATTGTATAGCACACCAACTATGGAATAACCACTGAAAAAAGTAGAACAATCCATTCAATTTTTAATGAGATAAACAGTTTTCTTTTTATGGTCAAAATCGGTCAAAAAAGTAAAGGGGTTAGCCTTTACTTTTTGACCGATTTTGGCCATTTTTCAACTTTGGAAGTAAGGCTAAATATTTTAGTTCATTGTATAGCACACCAACTATGGAATAACCACTGAAAAAAGTAGAACAATCCATTCAATTTTTAATGAGATAAACCAGTTTACTTTTTATGGTCAAAATCGGGTCAAAAAGTAAAGGGGTTAGCCTTTACTTTTTGACCGATTTTGGCCATTTTTCAACTTTGGAAGTAAGGCTAAATATTTTAGTTCATTGTATAGCTCACCAACTATGGAATAACCACTGAAAAAAGTAGAAACAATCCATTCAATTTTTAATGAGATAAACCAGTTTACTTTTTATGGTCAAAATCGGTCAAAAAGTAAAGGGGTTAGCCTTTACTTTTTGACCGATTTTGGCCATTTTTCAACTTTGGAAGTAAGGCTAAATATTTTAGTTCATTGTATTGCACATCCAACTATGGAATAACCACTGAAAAAAGTTAGAACAATCCATTCAATTTTTAATGAGATAAACCAGTTTACTTTTTATGGTCAAAATCGGTCAAAAAAGTAAAGGGGTTAGCCTTTACTTTTTGACCGATTTTGGCCATTTTCAACTTTGGAAGTAAGGCTAAATATTTTAGTTCATTGTATAGCACACCAACTATGGAATAACCACTGGAAAAAGTAGAACAATCCATTCAATTTTTAGTGAGATAAACCAGTTTACTTTTTATGGTCAAAATCGGTCAAAAAGTAAAGGGGTTAGCCTTTACTTTTTGACCGATTTTGGCCATTTTTCAACTTTGGAAGTAAGGCTAAATATTTTAGTTCATTGTATAGCACACCAACTATGGAATAACCACTGAAAAAAGTAGAACAATCCATTCAATTTTTAATGAGATAAACAGTATACTATTTATGGTCAAAATCGGTCAAAAAAGTAAAGGGTTTAGCCTTTACTTTTTGACCGATTTTGGCCATTTTTCAACTTTGGAAGTAAGGCTAAATATTTTAGTTCATTGTATAGCACACCAACTATGGAATAACCACTGAAAAAAGTAGAACAATCCATTCAATTTTTAATGAGATAAACCAGTTTACTTTTTATGGTCAAAATCGGTCAAAAAGTAAAGGGGTTAGCCTTTACTTTTTGAACGATTTTGGCCATTTTTCAACTTTGGAAGTAAGGCTAAATATTTTAGTTCATTGTATAGCACACCAACTATGGAATAACCACTGAAAAAAGTAGAACAATCCATTCAATTTTTAATGAGATAAACCAGTTTACTTTTTATGGTCAAAATCGGTCAAAAAGTAAAGGGGTTAGCCTTTACTTTTTGACCGATTTTGGCCATTTTTCAACTTTGGAAGTAAGGCTAAATATTTTAGTTCATTGTATAGCACACCAACTATGGAATAACCACTGAAAAAAGTAGTAACAATCCATTCAATTTTTAATGAGATAAACCAGTTTACTTTTTATGGTCAAAATCGGTCAAAAAGTAAAGGGGTTAGCCTTTACTTTTTGACCGATTTTGGCCATTTTTCAACTTTGGAAGTAAGGCTAAATATTTTAGTTCATTGTATAGCACACCAACTATGGAATAACCACTGAAA
Source organism: Paragorgia papillata (assembly GCA_035771165.1). NCBI lineage: Eukaryota > Metazoa > Cnidaria > Anthozoa > Scleralcyonacea > Coralliidae > Paragorgia > Paragorgia papillata. The sequence goes on along the minus strand of JAWNZC010000388.1, from coordinate 26,052 downwards.
AAAGTAGAACAATCCATTCAATTTTTAATGAGATAAACCAGTTTACTTTTTATGGTCAAAATCGGTCAAAAAGTAAAGGGGTTAGCCTTTACTTTTTGACCGATTTTGGCCATTTTTCAACTTTGGAAGTAAGGCTAAATATTTTAGTTCATTGTATAGCACACCAACTATGGAATAACCACTGAAAAAAGTAGAACAATCCATTCAATTTTTAATGAGATAAACCAGTTTACTTTTTATGGTCAAAATCGGTTTTTGACCGATTTTGGCCATTTTTCAACTTTGGAAGTAAGGCTAAATATTTTAGTTCATTGTATAGCACACCAACTATGGAATAACCACTGAAAAAAGTAGAATCCATTCAATTTTTAATGAGATAAACCAGTTTACTTTTTATGGTCAAAATCGGTCAAAAAGTAAAGGGGTTAGCCTTTACTTTTTAAGCGATTTTGGCCATTTTTCAACTTTGGAAGTAAGGCTAAATATTTTAGTTCATTGTATAGCACACCAACTATGGAATTAACCACTGAAAAAAGTAGAACAATCCATTCAATTTTTAATGAGATAAACCAGTTTACTTTTTATGGTCAAAATCGGTCAAAAAGTAAAGGGGTTAGCCTTTACTTTTTGACCGATTTTGGCCATTTTTCAACTTTGGAAGTAAGGCTAAATATTTTAGTTCATTGTATAGCACACCAACTATGGAATAACCACTGAAAAAAGTAGAACAATCCATTCAATTTTTAATGAGATAAACCAGTTTACTTTTTATGGTCAAAATCGGTCAAAAAGTCTTTTTGACCGATTTTGGCCATTTTTCAACTTTGGAAGTAAGGCTAAATATTTTAGTTCATTGTATAGCACACCAACTATGGAATAACCACTGAAAAAAGTAGAACAATCCATTCAATTTTTAATGAGATAAACCAGTTTACTTTTTATGGTCAAAATCGGTCAAAAAGTAAAGGGGTTAGCCTTTACTTTTTGACCGATTTTGGCCATTTTTCAACTTTGGAAGTAAGGCTAAATATTTTAGTTCATTGTATAGCGCACCAACTATGGAATAACCACTGAAAAAAGTAGAACAATCCATTCAATTTTTAATGAGATAAACCAGTTTACTTTTTATGGTCAAAATCGGTCAAAAAGTAAAGGGGTTAGCCTTTACTTTTTGACCGATTTTGGCCATTTTTCAACTTTGGAAGTAAGGGTAATATTTTAGTTCATTGTATAGCACACCAACTATGGAATAACCACTGAAAAAAGTAGAACAATCCATTCAATTTTTAATGAGATAAACCAGTTTACTTTTTATGGTCAAAATCGGTCAAAAAGTAAAGGGGTTAGCTTTACTTTTTGACCGATTTTGGCCATTTTTCAACTTTGGAAAGTAAGGCTAAATATTTTAGTTCATTGTATAGCACACCAACTATGGAATAACCACTGAAAAAAGTAGAACAATCCATTCAATTTTTAATGAGATAAACCAGTTTACTTTTTATGGTCAAAATCGGTCAAAAAGTAAAGGGGTTAGCCTTTACTTTTTGACCGATTTTGGCCATTTTTCAACTTTGGGAAGTAAGGCTAAATATTTTAGTTCATTGTATAGCACACCAACTATGGAATAACCACTGAAAAAAGTAGAACAATCCATTCAATTTTTAATGAGATAAACCAGTTTACTTTTTATGGTCAAAATCGGTCAAAAAGTAAAGGGGTTAGCCTTTACTTTTTGACCGATTTTGGCCATTTTTCAACTTTGGAAGTAAGGCTAAATATTTTAGTTCATTGTATAGCACACCAACTATGGAATAACCACTGAAAAAAGTAGAACAATCCATTCAATTTTTAATGAGATAAACCAGTTTACTTTTTATGGTCAAAATCGGTCAAAAAGTCTTTTTGACCGATTTTGGCCATTTTTCAACTTTGGAAGTAAGGCTAAATATTTTAGTTCATTGTATAGCACACCAACTATGGAATAACCACTGAAAAAAGTAGAACAATCCATTCAATTTTTAATGAGATAAACCAGTTTACTTTTTATGGTCAAAATCGGTCAAAAAGTCTTTTTGACCGATTTTGGCCATTTTTCAACTTTGGAAGTAAGGCTAAATATTTTAGTTCATTGTATAGCACACCAACTATGGAATAACCACTGAAAAAAGTAGAACAATCCATTCAATTTTTAATGAGATAAACCAGTTTACTTTTTATGGTCAAAATCGGTCAAAAAGTCTTTTTGACCGATTTTGGCCTTTTTTCAACTTTGGAAGTAAGGCTAAATATTTTAGTTCATTGTATAGCACACCAACTATGGAATAACCACTGAAAAAAGTAGAACAATCCATTCAATTTTTAATGAGATAAACCAGTTTACTTTTTATGGTCAAAATCGGTCAAAAAGTAAAGGGGTTAGCCTTTACTTTTTTGACCGATTTTGGCCATTTTTCAACTTTGGAAGTAAGGCTAATATTTTAGTTCATTGTATAGCACACCAACTATGGAATAACACTGAAAAAAGTAGAACAATCCATTCAATTTTTAATGAGAATAAACAAGTTTACTTTTATATGGTCAAATATCGGTCAAAATAGTATAAGGGGTTTAGCCTTTACCTTTTTGACCGTTTTTGGCCATTTTTCAACTTTGGAAGTAAGGCTAATTATTTTAGTTCATTGTATAGCACATCCAACTATGGGAATAAACCACTGAAAAAAGTAGAACAAACATCTCATTCAATTTTTAATGAGATAAACCAGGTTTACTTTTTTTGGTCAAAATCTGTCAAAAAGTAAAGGGGTTAGCCTTTACTTTTTGACCGATTTTGGCCATTTTTCAACTTTGGAAGTAAGGCTAAATATTTTAGTTCATTGTATAGCACACCAACTATGGAATAACCACTGAAAAAAGTAGAACAATCCATTCAATTTTTAATGAGATAAACCAGTTTACTTTTTATGGTCAAAATCGGTCAAAAAGTAAAGGGGTTAGCCTTTACTTTTTGACCGATTTTGGCCATTTTTCAACTTTGGAAGTAAGGCTAAATATTTTAGTTCATTGTATAGCACACCAACTATGGAATAACCACTGAAAAAAGTAGAACAATCCATTCAATTTTTAATGAGATAAACCAGTTTACTTTTTATGGTCAAAATCGGTCAAAAAGTAAAGGGGTTAGCCTTTACTTTTTGACCGATTTTGGCCATTTTTCAACTTTGGAAGTAAGGCTAAATATTTTAGTTCATTGTATAGCACACCAACTATGGAATAACCACTGAAAAAAGTAGAACAATCCATTCAATTTTTAATGAGATAAACCAGTTTACTTTTTATGGTCAAAATCGGTCAAAAAGTAAAGGGGTTAGCCTTTACTTTTTGACCGATTTTGGCCATTTTTCAACTTTGGAAGTAAGGCTAAATATTTTAGTTCATTGTATAGCACACCAACTATGGAATAACCACTGAAAAAAGTAGAACAATCCATTCAATTTTTAATGAGATAAACCAGTTTACTTTTTATGGTCAAAATCGGTCAAAAAGTAAAGGGGTTAGCCTTTACTTTTTGACCGATTTTGGCCATTTTTCAACTTTGGAAGTAAGGCTAAATATTTTAGTTCATTGTATAGCACACCAACTATGGAATAACCACTGAAAAAAGTAGAACAATCCATTCAATTTTTAATGAGATAAACCAGTTTACTTTTTATGGTCAAAATCGGTCAAAAAGTAAAGGGGTTAGCCTTTACTTTTTGACCGATTTTGGCCATTTTTCAACTTTGGAAGTAAGGCTAAATATTTTAGTTCATTGTATAGCACACCAACTATGGAATAACCACTGAAAAAAGTAGAACAATCCATTCAATTTTTAATGAGATAAACCAGTTTACTTTTTATGGTCAAAATCGGTCAAAAAGTAAAGGGGTTAGCCTTTACTTTTTGACCGATTTTGGCCATTTTTCAACTTTGGAAGTAAGGCTAAATATTTTAGTTCATTGTATAGCACACCAACTATGGAATAACCACTGAAAAAAGTAGAACAATCCATTCAATTTTTAATGAGATAAACCAGTTTACTTTTTATGGTCAAAATCGGTCAAAAAGTAAAGGGGTTAGCCTTTACTTTTTGACCGATTTTGGCCATTTTTCAACTTTGGAAGTAAGGCTAAATATTTTAGTTCATTGTATAGCACACCAACTATGGAATAACCACTGAAAAAAGTAGAACAATCCATTCAATTTTTAATGAGATAAACCAGTTTACTTTTTATGGTCAAAATCGGTCAAAAAGTAAAGGGGTTAGCCTTTACTTTTTGACCGATTTTGGCCATTTTTCAACTTTGGAAGTAAGGCTAAATATTTTAGTTCATTGTATAGCACACCAACTATGGAATAACCACTGAAAAAAGTAGAACAATCCATTCAATTTTTAATGAGATAAACCAGTTTACTTTTTATGGTCAAAATCGGTCAAAAAGTAAAGGGGTTAGCCTTTACTTTTTGACCGATTTTGGCCATTTTTCAACTTTGGAAGTAAGGCTAAATATTTTAGTTCATTGTATAGCACACCAACTATGGAATAACCACTGAAAAAAGTAGAACAATCCATTCAATTTTTAATGAGATAAACCAGTTTACTTTTTATGGTCAAAATCGGTCAAAAAGTAAAGGGGTTAGCCTTTACTTTTTGACCGATTTTGGCCATTTTTCAACTTTGGAAGTAAGGCTAAATATTTTAGTTCATTGTATAGCACACCAACTATGGAATAACCACTGAAAAAAGTAGAACAATCCATTCAATTTTTAATGAGATAAACCAGTTTACTTTTTATGGTCAAAATCGGTCAAAAAGTAAAGGGGTTAGCCTTTACTTTTTGACCGATTTTGGCCATTTTTCAACTTTGGAAGTAAGGCTAAATATTTTAGTTCATTGTATAGCACACCAACTATGGAATAACCACTGAAAAAAGTAGAACAATCCATTCAATTTTTAATGAGATAAACCAGTTTACTTTTTATGGTCAAAATCGGTCAAAAAGTAAAGGGGTTAGCCTTTACTTTTTGACCGATTTTTGGCCATTTTTCAACTTTGGAAGTAAGGCTAAATATTTTAGTTCATTGTATAGCACACCAACTATGGAATAACCACTGAAAAAAGTAGAACAATCCATTCAATTTTTAATGAGATAAACCAGTTTACTTTTTATGGTCAAAATCGGTCAAAAAGTAAAGGGGTTAGCCTTTACTTTTTGACCGATTTTGGCCATTTTTCAACTTTGGAAGTAAGGCTAAATATTTTAGTTCATTGTATAGCACACCAACTATGGAATAACCACTGAAAAAAGTAGAACAATCCATTCAATTTTTAATGAGATAAACCAGTTTACTTTTTATGGTCAAAATCGGTCAAAAAGTAAAGGGGTTAGCCTTTACTTTTTGACCGATTTTGGCCATTTTTCAACTTTGGAAGTAAGGCTAAATATTTTAGTTCATTGTATAGCACACCAACTATGGAATAACCACTGAAAAAAGTAGAACAATCCATTCAATTTTTAATGAGATAAACCAGTTTACTTTTTATGGTCAAAATCGGTCAAAAAGTAAAGGGGTTAGCCTTTACTTTTTGACCGATTTTGGCCATTTTTCAACTTTGGAAGTAAGGCTAAATATTTTAGTTCATTGTATAGCACACCAACTATGGAATAACCACTGAAAAAAGTAGAACAATCCATTCAATTTTTAATGAGATAAACCAGTTTACTTTTTATGGTCAAAATCGGTCAAAAAGTAAAGGGGTTAGCCTTTACTTTTTGACCGATTTTGGCCATTTTTCAACTTTGGAAGTAAGGCTAAATATTTTAGTTCATTGTATAGCACACCAACTATGGAATAACCACTGAAAAAAGTAGAACAATCCATTCAATTTTTAATGAGATAAACCAGTTTACTTTTTATGGTCAAAATCGGTCAAAAAGTAAAGGGGTTAGCCTTTACTTTTTGACCGATTTTGGCCATTTTTCAACTTTGGAAGTAAGGCTAAATATTTTAGTTCATTGTATAGCACACCAACTATGGAATAACCACTGAAAAAAAGTAGAACAATCCATTCAATTTTTAATGAGATAAACCAGTTTACTTTTTATGGTCAAAATCGGTCAAAAAGTAAAGGGGTTAGCCTTTACTTTTTGACCGATTTTGGCCATTTTTCAACTTTGGAAGTAAGGCTAAATATTTTAGTTCATTGTATAGCACACCAACTATGGAATAACCACTGAAAAAAGTAGAACAATCCATTCAATTTTTAATGAGATAAACCAGTTTACTTTTTATGGTCAAAATCGGTCAAAAAGTAAAGGGGTTAGCCTTTACTTTTTGACCGATTTTGGCCATTTTTCAACTTTGGAAGTAAGGCTAAATATTTTAGTTCATTGTATAGCACACCAACTATGGAATAACCACTGAAAAAAGTAGAACAATCCATTCAATTTTTAATGAGATAAACCAGTTTACTTTTTATGGTCAAAATCGGTCAAAAAGTAAAGGGGTTAGCCTTTACTTTTTGACCGATTTTGGCCATTTTTCAACTTTGGAAGTAAGGCTAAATATTTTAGTTCATTGTATAGCACACCAACTATGGAATAACCACTGAAAAAAGTAGAACAATCCATTCAATTTTTAATGAGATAAACCAGTTTACTTTTTATGGTCAAAATCGGTCAAAAAGTAAAGGGGTTAGCCTTTACTTTTTGACCGATTTTGGCCATTTTTCAACTTTGGAAGTAAGGCTAAATATTTTAGTTCATTGTATAGCACACCAACTATGGAATAACCACTGAAAAAAGTAGAACAATCCATTCAATTTTTAATGAGATAAACCAGTTTACTTTTTATGGTCAAAATCGGTCAAAAAGTAAAGGGGTTAGCCTTTACTTTTTGACCGATTTTGGCCATTTTTCAACTTTGGAAGTAAGGCTAAATATTTTAGTTCATTGTATAGCACACCAACTATGGAATAACCACTGAAAAAAAGTAGAACAATCCATTCAATTTTTAATGAGATAAACCAGTTTACTTTTTATGGTCAAAATCGGTCAAAAAGTAAAGGGGTTAGCCTTTACTTTTTGACCGATTTTGGCCATTTTTCAACTTTGGAAGTAAGGCTAAATATTTTAGTTCATTGTATAGCACACCAACTATGGAATAACCACTGAAAAAAGTAGAACAATCCATTCAATTTTTAATGAGATAAACCAGTTTACTTTTTATGGTCAAAATCGGTCAAAAAGTAAAGGGGTTAGCCTTTACTTTTTGACCGATTTTGGCCATTTTTCAACTTTGGAAGTAAGGCTAAATATTTTAGTTCATTGTATAGCACACCAACTATGGAATAACCACTGAAAAAAGTAGAACAATCCATTCAATTTTTAATGAGATAAACCAGTTTACTTTTTATGGTCAAAATCGGTCAAAAAGTAAAGGGGTTAGCCTTTACTTTTTGACCGATTTTGGCCATTTTTCAACTTTGGAAGTAAGGCTAAATATTTTAGTTCATTGTATAGCACACCAACTATGGAATAACCACTGAAAAAAGTAGAACAATCCATTCAATTTTTAATGAGATAAACCAGTTTACTTTTTATGGTCAAAATCGGTCAAAAAGTAAAGGGGTTAGCCTTTACTTTTTGACCGATTTTGGCCATTTTTCAACTTTGGAAGTAAGGCTAAATATTTTAGTTCATTGTATAGCACACCAACTATGGAATAACCACTGAAAAAAGTAGAACAATCCATTCAATTTTTAATGAGATAAACCAGTTTACTTTTTATGGTCAAAATCGGTCAAAAAGTAAAGGGGTTAGCCTTTACTTTTTGACCGATTTTGGCCATTTTTCAACTTTGGAAGTAAGGCTAAATATTTTAGTTCATTGTATAGCACACCAACTATGGAATAACCACTGAAAAAAGTAGAACAATCCATTCAATTTTTAATGAGATAAACCAGTTTACTTTTTATGGTCAAAATCGGTCAAAAAGTAAAGGGGTTAGCCTTTACTTTTTGACCGATTTTGGCCATTTTTCAACTTTGGAAGTAAGGCTAAATATTTTAGTTCATTGTATAGCACACCAACTATGGAATAACCACTGAAAAAAGTAGAACAATCCATTCAATTTTTAATGAGATAAACCAGTTTACTTTTTATGGTCAAAATCGGTCAAAAAGTAAAGGGGTTAGCCTTTACTTTTTGACCGATTTTGGCCATTTTTCAACTTTGGAAGTAAGGCTAAATATTTTAGTTCATTGTATAGCACACCAACTATGGAATAACCACTGAAAAAAGTAGAACAATCCATTCAATTTTTAATGAGATAAACCAGTTTACTTTTTATGGTCAAAATCGGTCAAAAAGTAAAGGGGTTAGCCTTTACTTTTTGACCGATTTTGGCCATTTTTCAACTTTGGAAGTAAGGCTAAATATTTTAGTTCATTGTATAGCACACCAACTATGGAATAACCACTGAAAAAAGTAGAACAATCCATTCAATTTTTAATGAGATAAACCAGTTTACTTTTTATGGTCAAAATCGGTCAAAAAGTAAAGGGGTTAGCCTTTACTTTTTGACCGATTTTGGCCATTTTTCAACTTTGGAAGTAAGGCTAAATATTTTAGTTCATTGTATAGCACACCAACTATGGAATAACCACTGAAAAAAGTAGAACAATCCATTCAATTTTTAATGAGATAAACCAGTTTACTTTTTATGGTCAAAATCGGTCAAAAAGTAAAGGGGTTAGCCTTTACTTTTTGACCGATTTTGGCCATTTTTCAACTTTGGAAGTAAGGCTAAATATTTTAGTTCATTGTATAGCACACCAACTATGGAATAACCACTGAAAAAAGTAGAACAATCCATTCAATTTTTAATGAGATAAACCAGTTTACTTTTTATGGTCAAAACGGTCAAAAAGTAAAGGGGTTAGCCTTTACTTTTTGACCGATTTTGGCCATTTTTCAACTTTGGAAGTAAGGCTAAATATTTTAGTTCATTGTATAGCACACCAACTATGGAATAACCACTGAAAAAAGTAGAACAATCCATTCAATTTTTAATGAGATAAACCAGTTTACTTTTTATGGTCAAAATCGGTCAAAAAGTAAAGGGGTTAGCCTTTACTTTTTGACCGATTTTGGCCATTTTTCAACTTTGGAAGTAAGGCTAAATATTTTAGTTCATTGTATAGCACACCAACTATGGAATAACCACTGAAAAAAGTAGAACAATCCATTCAATTTTTAATGAGATAAACCAGTTTACTTTTTATGGTCAAAATCGGTCAAAAAGTAAAGGGGTTAGCCTTTACTTTTTGACCGATTTTGGCCATTTTTCAACTTTGGAAGTAAGGCTAAATATTTTAGTTCATTGTATAGCACACCAACTATGGAATAACCACTGAAAAAAGTAGAACAATCCATTCAATTTTTAATGAGATAAACCAGTTTACTTTTTATGGTCAAAATCGGTCAAAAAGTAAAGGGGTTAGCCTTTACTTTTTGACCGATTTTGGCCATTTTTCAACTTTGGAAGTAAGGCTAAATATTTTAGTTCATTGTATAGCACACCAACTATGGAATAACCACTGAAAAAAGTAGAACAATCCATTCAATTTTTAATGAGATAAACCAGTTTACTTTTTATGGTCAAAATCGGTCAAAAAGTAAAGGGGTTAGCCTTTACTTTTTGACCGATTTTGGCCATTTTTCAACTTTGGAAGTAAGGCTAAATATTTTAGTTCATTGTATAGCACACCAACTATGGAATAACCACTGAAAAAAGTAGAACAATCCATTCAATTTTTAATGAGATAAACCAGTTTACTTTTTATGGTCAAAATCGGTCAAAAAGTAAAGGGGTTAGCCTTTACTTTTTGACCGATTTTGGCCATTTTTCAACTTTGGAAGTAAGGCTAAATATTTTAGTTCATTGTATAGCACACCAACTATGGAATAACCACTGAAAAAAGTAGAACAATCCATTCAATTTTTAATGAGATAAACCAGTTTACTTTTTATGGTCAAAATCGGTCAAAAAGTAAAGGGGTTAGCCTTTACTTTTTGACCGATTTTGGCCATTTTTCAACTTTGGAAGTAAGGCTAAATATTTTAGTTCATTGTATAGCACACCAACTATGGAATAACCACTGAAAAAAGTAGAACAATCCATTCAATTTTTAATGAGATAAACCAGTTTACTTTTTATGGTCAAAATCGGTCAAAAAGTAAAGGGGTTAGCCTTTACTTTTTGACCGATTTTGGCCATTTTTCAACTTTGGAAGTAAGGCTAAATATTTTAGTTCATTGTATAGCACACCAACTATGGAATAACCACTGAAAAAAGTAGAACAATCCATTCAATTTTTAATGAGATAAACCAGTTTACTTTTTATGGTCAAAATCGGTCAAAAAGTAAAGGGGTTAGCCTTTACTTTTTGACCGATTTTGGCCATTTTTCAACTTTGGAAGTAAGGCTAAATATTTTAGTTCATTGTATAGCACACCAACTATGGAATAACCACTGAAAAAAGTAGAACAATCCATTCAATTTTTAATGAGATAAACCAGTTTACTTTTTATGGTCAAAATCGGTCAAAAAGTAAAGGGGTTAGCCTTTACTTTTTGACCGATTTTGGCCATTTTTCAACTTTGGAAGTAAGGCTAAATATTTTAGTTCATTGTATAGCACACCAACTATGGAATAACCACTGAAAAAAGTAGAACAATCCATTCAATTTTTAATGAGATAAACCAGTTTACTTTTTATGGTCAAAATCGGTCAAAAAGTAAAGGGGTTAGCCTTTACTTTTTGACCGATTTTGGCCATTTTTCAACTTTGGAAGTAAGGCTAAATATTTTAGTTCATTGTATAGCACACCAACTATGGAATAACCACTGAAAAAAGTAGAACAATCCATTCAATTTTTAATGAGATAAACCAGTTTACTTTTTATGGTCAAAATCGGTCAAAAAGTAAAGGGGTTAGCCTTTACTTTTTGACCGATTTTGGCCATTTTTCAACTTTGGAAGTAAGGCTAAATATTTTAGTTCATTGTATAGCACACCAACTATGGAATAACCACTGAAAAAAGTAGAACAATCCATTCAATTTTTAATGAGATAAACCAGTTTACTTTTTATGGTCAAAATCGGTCAAAAAGTAAAGGGGTTAGCCTTTACTTTTTGACCGATTTTGGCCATTTTTCAACTTTGGAAGTAAGGCTAAATATTTTAGTTCATTGTATAGCACACCAACTATGGAATAACCACTGAAAAAAGTAGAACAATCCATTCAATTTTTAATGAGATAAACCAGTTTACTTTTTATGGTCAAAATCGGTCAAAAAGTAAAGGGGTTAGCCTTTACTTTTTGACCGATTTTTGGCCATTTTTCAACTTTGGAAGTAAGGCTAAATATTTTAGTTCATTGTATAGCACACCAACTATGGAATAACCACTGAAAAAAGTAGAACAATCCATTCAATTTTTAATGAGATAAACCAGTTTACTTTTTATGGTCAAAATCGGTCAAAAAGTAAAGGGGTTAGCCTTTACTTTTTGACCGATTTTGGCCATTTTTCAACTTTGGAAGTAAGGCTAAATATTTTAGTTCATTGTATAGCACACCAACTATGGAATAACCACTGAAAAAAGTAGAACAATCCATTCAATTTTTAATGAGATAAACCAGTTTACTTTTTATGGTCAAAATCGGTCAAAAAGTAAAGGGGTTAGCCTTTACTTTTTGACCGATTTTGGCCATTTTTCAACTTTGGAAGTAAGGCTAAATATTTTAGTTCATTGTATAGCACACCAACTATGGAATAACCACTGAAAAAAGTAGAACAATCCATTCAATTTTTAATGAGATAAACCAGTTTACTTTTTATGGTCAAAATCGGTCAAAAAGTAAAGGGGTTAGCCTTTACTTTTTGACCGATTTTGGCCATTTTTCAACTTTGGAAGTAAGGCTAAATATTTTAGTTCATTGTATAGCACACCAACTATGGAATAACCACTGAAAAAAGTAGAACAATCCATTCAATTTTTAATGAGATAAACCAGTTTACTTTTTATGGTCAAAATCGGTCAAAAAGTAAAGGGGTTAGCCTTTACTTTTTGACCGATTTTGGCCATTTTTCAACTTTGGAAGTAAGGCTAAATATTTTAGTTCATTGTATAGCACACCAACTATGGAATAACCACTGAAAAAAGTAGAACAATCCATTCAATTTTTAATGAGATAAACCAGTTTACTTTTTATGGTCAAAATCGGTCAAAAAGTAAAGGGGTTAGCCTTTACTTTTTGACCGATTTTGGCCATTTTTCAACTTTGGAAGTAAGGCTAAATATTTTAGTTCATTGTATAGCACACCAACTATGGAATAACCACTGAAAAAAGTAGAACAATCCATTCAATTTTTAATGAGATAAACCAGTTTACTTTTTATGGTCAAAATCGGTCAAAAAGTAAAGGGGTTAGCCTTTACTTTTTGACCGATTTTGGCCATTTTTCAACTTTGGAAGTAAGGCTAAATATTTTAGTTCATTGTATAGCACACCAACTATGGAATAACCACTGAAAAAAGTAGAACAATCCATTCAATTTTTAATGAGATAAACCAGTTTACTTTTTATGGTCAAAATCGGTCAAAAAGTAAAGGGGTTAGCCTTTACTTTTTGACCGATTTTGGCCATTTTTCAACTTTGGAAGTAAGGCTAAATATTTTAGTTCATTGTATAGCACACCAACTATGGAATAACCACTGAAAAAAGTAGAACAATCCATTCAATTTTTAATGAGATAAACCAGTTTACTTTTTATGGTCAAAATCGGTCAAAAAGTAAAGGGGTTAGCCTTTACTTTTTGACCGATTTTGGCCATTTTTCAACTTTGGAAGTAAGGCTAAATATTTTAGTTCATTGTATAGCACACCAACTATGGAATAACCACTGAAAAAAGTAGAACAATCCATTCAATTTTTAATGAGATAAACCAGTTTACTTTTTATGGTCAAAATCGGTCAAAAAGTAAAGGGGTTAGCCTTTACTTTTTGACCGATTTTGGCCATTTTTCAACTTTGGAAGTAAGGCTAAATATTTTAGTTCATTGTATAGCACACCAACTATGGAATAACCACTGAAAAAAGTAGAACAATCCATTCAATTTTTAATGAGATAAACCAGTTTACTTTTTATGGTCAAAATCGGTCAAAAAGTAAAGGGGTTAGCCTTTACTTTTTGACCGATTTTGGCCATTTTTCAACTTTGGAAGTAAGGCTAAATATTTTAGTTCATTGTATAGCACACCAACTATGGAATAACCACTGAAAAAAGTAGAACAATCCATTCAATTTTTAATGAGATAAACCAGTTTACTTTTTATGGTCAAAATCGGTCAAAAAGTAAAGGGGTTAGCCTTTACTTTTTGACCGATTTTGGCCATTTTTCAACTTTGGAAGTAAGGCTAAATATTTTAGTTCATTGTATAGCACACCAACTATGGAATAACCACTGAAAAAAGTAGAACAATCCATTCAATTTTTAATGAGATAAACCAGTTTACTTTTTATGGTCAAAATCGGTCAAAAAGTAAAGGGGTTAGCCTTTACTTTTTGACCGATTTTGGCCATTTTTCAACTTTGGAAGTAAGGCTAAATATTTTAGTTCATTGTATAGCACACCAACTATGGAATAACCACTGAAAAAAGTAGAACAATCCATTCAATTTTTAATGAGATAAACCAGTTTACTTTTTATGGTCAAAATCGGTCAAAAAGTAAAGGGGTTAGCCTTTACTTTTTGACCGATTTTGGCCATTTTTCAACTTTGGAAGTAAGGCTAAATATTTTAGTTCATTGTATAGCACACCAACTATGGAATAACCACTGAAAAAAGTAGAACAATCCATTCAATTTTTAATGAGATAAACCAGTTTACTTTTTATGGTCAAAATCGGTCAAAAAGTAAAGGGGTTAGCCTTTACTTTTTGACCGATTTTGGCCATTTTTCAACTTTGGAAGTAAGGCTAAATATTTTAGTTCATTGTATAGCACACCAACTATGGAATAACCACTGAAAAAAGTAGAACAATCCATTCAATTTTTAATGAGATAAACCAGTTTACTTTTTATGGTCAAAATCGGTCAAAAAGTAAAGGGGTTAGCCTTTACTTTTTGACCGATTTTGGCCATTTTTCAACTTTGGAAGTAAGGCTAAATATTTTAGTTCATTGTATAGCACACCAACTATGGAATAACCACTGAAAAAAGTAGAACAATCCATTCAATTTTTAATGAGATAAACCAGTTTACTTTTTATGGTCAAAATCGGTCAAAAAGTAAAGGGGTTAGCCTTTACTTTTTGACCGATTTTGGCCATTTTTCAACTTTGGAAGTAAGGCTAAATATTTTAGTTCATTGTATAGCACACCAACTATGGAATAACCACTGAAAAAAAGTAGAACAATCCATTCAATTTTTAATGAGATAAAACCAGTTTACTTTTTATGGTCAAAATCGGTCAAAAAGTAAAGGGGTTAGCCTTTACTTTTTGACCGATTTTGGCCATTTTTCAACTTTGGAAGTAAGGCTAAATATTTTAGTTCATTGTATAGCACACCAACTATGGAATAACCACTGAAAAAAGTAGAACAATCCATTCAATTTTTAATGAGATAAACCAGTTTACTTTTTATGGTCAAAATCGGTCAAAAAGTAAAGGGGTTAGCCTTTACTTTTTGACCGATTTTGGCCATTTTTCAACTTTGGAAGTAAGGCTAAATATTTTAGTTCATTGTATAGCACACCAACTATGGAATAACCACTGAAAAAAAGTAGAACAATCCATTCAATTTTTAATGAGATAAACCAGTTTACTTTTTATGGTCAAAATCGGTCAAAAAGTAAAGGGGTTAGCCTTTACTTTTTGACCGATTTTGGCCATTTTTCAACTTTGGAAGTAAGGCTAAATATTTTAGTTCATTGTATAGCACACCAAATATGGAATAACCATTGAAAAAAGTAGAACAATCCATTCAATTTTTAATGAGATAAGCCACTTTACTTTTTGACCGATTTTGACCATTTTTCAACTTTGGAAGTAAGGCTAAATATTTTAGTTCATTGTATAGCACACCAACTATGGAATAACCACCGGAAAAGTAGAACAATCCATTCAATTTTTAATGAGATAAACCAGTTTACTTTTTATGGTCAAAATCGGTCAAAAAGTAAAGGGGTTAGCCTTTACTTTTTGACCGATTTTGGCCATTTTTCAACTTTGGAAGTAAGGCTAAATATTTTAGTTCATTGTATAGCACACCAACTATGGAATAACCACTGAAAAAAGTAGAACAATCCATTCAATTTTTAATGAGATAAACCAGTTTACTTTTTATGGTCAAAATCGGTCAAAAAGTAAAGGGGTTAGCCTTTACTTTTTGACCGATTTTGGCCATTTTTCAACTTTGGAAGTAAGGCTAAATATTTTAGTTCATTGTATAGCACACCAACTATGGAATAACCACTGAAAAAAGTAGAACAATCCATTCAATTTTTAATGAGATAAACCAGTTTACTTTTTATGGTCAAAATCGGTCAAAAAGTAAAGGGGTTAGCCTTTACTTTTTGACCGATTTTGGCCATTTTTCAACTTTGGAAGTAAGGCTAAATATTTTAGTTCATTGTATAGCACACCAACTATGGAATAACCACTGAAAAAAGTAGAAGAATCCATTCAATTTTTAATGAGATAAACCAGTTTACTTTTTATGGGTCAAAATCGGTCAAAAAAGTAAAGGTTAGCCTTTACTTTTTGACCGATTTTGGCCATTTTTCAACTTTGGAAGTAAGGCTAAATATTTTAGTTCATTGTATAGCACACCAACTATGGAATAACCACTGAAAAAAGTAGAACAATCCATTCAATTTTTAATGAGATAAACCAGTTTACTTTTTATGGTCAAAATCGGTCAAAAAGTAAAGGGGTTAGCCTTTACTTTTTGACCGATTTTGGCCATTTTTCAACTTTGGAAGTAAGGCTAAATATTTTAGTTCATTGTATAGCACACCAACTATGGAATAACCACTGAAAAAAGTAGAACAATCCATTCAATTTTTAATGAGATAAACCAGTTTACTTTTTATGGTCAAAATCGGTCAAAAAGTAAAGGGGTTAGCCTTTACTTTTTGACCGATTTTGGCCATTTTTCAACTTTGGAAGTAAGGCTAAATATTTTAGTTCATTGTATAGCACACCAACTATGGAATAACCACTGAAAAAAAGTAGAACAATCCATTCAATTTTTAATGAGATAAACCAGTTTACTTTTTATGGTCAAAATCGGTCAAAAAGTAAAGGGGTTAGCCTTTACTTTTTGACCGATTTTGGCCATTTTTCAACTTTGGAAGTAAGGCTAAATATTTTAGTTCATTGTATAGCACACCAACTATGGAATAACCACTGAAAAAAGTAGAACAATCCATTCAATTTTTAATGAGATAAACCAGTTTACTTTTTATGGTCAAAATCGGTCAAAAAGTAAAGGGGTTAGCCTTTACTTTTTGACCGATTTTGGCCATTTTTCAACTTTGGAAGTAAGGCTAAATATTTTAGTTCATTGTATAGCACACCAACTATGGAATAACCACTGAAAAAAGTAGAACAATCCATTCAATTTTTAATGAGATAAACCAGTTTACTTTTTATGGTCAAAATCGGTCAAAAAGTAAAGGGGTTAGCCTTTACTTTTTGACCGATTTTGGCCATTTTTCAACTTTGGAAGTAAGGCTAAATATTTTAGTTCATTGTATAGCACACCAACTATGGAATAACCACTGAAAAAAGTAGAACAATCCATTCAATTTTTAATGAGATAAACCAGTTTACTTTTTATGGTCAAAATCGGTCAAAAAGTAAAGGGGTTAGCCTTTACTTTTTGACCGATTTTGGCCATTTTTCAACTTTGGAAGTAAGGCTAAATATTTTAGTTCATTGTATAGCACACCAACTATGGAATAACCACTGAAAAAAGTAGAACAATCCATTCAATTTTTAATGAGATAAACCAGTTTACTTTTTATGGTCAAAATCGGTCAAAAAGTAAAGGGGTTAGCCTTTACTTTTTGACCGATTTTGGCCATTTTTCAACTTTGGAAGTAAGGCTAAATATTTTAGTTCATTGTATAGCACACCAACTATGGAATAACCACTGAAAAAAGTAGAACAATCCATTCAATTTTTAATGAGATAAACCAGTTTACTTTTTATGGTCAAAATCGGTCAAAAAGTAAAGGGGTTAGCCTTTACTTTTTGACCGATTTTGGCCATTTTTCAACTTTGGAAGTAAGGCTAAATATTTTAGTTCATTGTATAGCACACCAACTATGGAATAACCACTGAAAAAAGTAGAACAATCCATTCAATTTTTAATGAGATAAACCAGTTTACTTTTTATGGTCAAAATCGGTCAAAAAGTAAAGGGGTTAGCCTTTACTTTTTGACCGATTTTGGCCATTTTTCAACTTTGGAAGTAAGGCTAAATATTTTAGTTCATTGTATAGCACACCAACTATGGAATAACCACTGAAAAAAGTAGAACAATCCATTCAATTTTTAATGAGATAAACCAGTTTACTTTTTATGGTCAAAATCGGTCAAAAAGTAAAGGGGTTAGCCTTTACTTTTTGACCGATTTTGGCCATTTTTCAACTTTGGAAGTAAGGCTAAATATTTTAGTTCATTGTATAGCACACCAACTATGGAATAACCACTGAAAAAAGTAGAACAATCCATTCAATTTTTAATGAGATAAACCAGTTTACTTTTTATGGTCAAAATCGGTCAAAAAGTAAAGGGGTTAGCCTTTACTTTTTGACCGATTTTGGCCATTTTTCAACTTTGGAAGTAAGGCTAAATATTTTAGTTCATTGTATAGCACACCAACTATGGAATAACCACTGAAAAAAGTAGAACAATCCATTCAATTTTTAATGAGATAAACCAGTTTACTTTTTATGGTCAAAATCGGTCAAAAAGTAAAGGGGTTAGCCTTTACTTTTTGACCGATTTTGGCCATTTTTTCAACTTTGGAAGTAAGGCTAAATATTTTAGTTCATTGTATAGCACACCAACTATGGAATAACCACTGAAAAAAAGTAGAACAATCCATTCAATTTTTAATGAGATAAACCAGTTTACTTTTTATGGTCAAAATCGGTCAAAAAGTAAAGGGGTTAGCCTTTACTTTTTGACCGATTTTGGCCATTTTTCAACTTTGGAAGTAAGGCTAAATATTTTAGTTCATTGTATAGCACACCAACTATGGAATAACCACTGAAAAAAGTAGAACAATCCATTCAATTTTTAATGAGATAAACCAGTTTACTTTTTATGGTCAAAATCGGTCAAAAAGTAAAGGGGTTAGCCTTTACTTTTTGACCGATTTTGGCCATTTTTCAACTTTGGAAGTAAGGCTAAATATTTTAGTTCATTGTATAGCACACCAACTATGGAATAACCACTGAAAAAAAGTAGAACAATCCATTCAATTTTTAATGAGATAAACCAGTTTACTTTTTATGGTCAAAATCGGTCAAAAAGTAAAGGGGTTAGCCTTTACTTTTTGACCGATTTTGGCCATTTTTCAACTTTGGAAGTAAGGCTAAATATTTTAGTTCATTGTATAGCACACCAACTATGGAATAACCACTGAAAAAAGTAGAACAATCCATTCAATTTTTAATGAGATAAACCAGTTTACTTTTTATGGTCAAAATCGGTCAAAAAGTAAAGGGGTTAGCCTTTACTTTTTGACCGATTTTGGCCATTTTTCAACTTTGGAAGTAAGGCTAAATATTTTAGTTCATTGTATAGCACACCAACTATGGAATAACCACTGAAAAAAGTAGAACAATCCATTCAATTTTTAATGAGATAAACCAGTTTACTTTTTATGGTCAAAATCGGTCAAAAAGTAAAGGGGTTAGCCTTTACTTTTTGACCGATTTTGGCCATTTTTCAACTTTGGAAGTAAGGCTAAATATTTTAGTTCATTGTATAGCACACCAACTATGGAATAACCACTGAAAAAGTAGAACAATCCATTCAATTTTTTAATGAGATAAACCAGTTTACTTTTTATGGTCAAAATCGGTCAAAAAGTAAAGGGGTTAGCCTTTACTTTTTGACCGATTTTGGCCATTTTTCAACTTTGGAAGTAAGGCTAAATATTTTAGTTCATTGTATAGCACACCAACTATGGAATAACCACTGAAAAAAGTAGAACAATCCATTCAATTTTTAATGAGATAAACCAGTTTACTTTTTATGGTCAAAATCGGTCAAAAAGTAAAGGGGTTAGCCTTTACTTTTTGACCGATTTTGGCCATTTTTTCAACTTTGGAAGTAAGGCTAAATATTTTAGTTCATTGTATAGCACACCAACTATGGAATAACCACTGAAAAAAGTAGAACAATCCATTCAATTTTTAATGAGATAAACCAGTTTACTTTTTATGGTCAAAATCGGTCAAAAAGTAAAGGGGTTAGCCTTTACTTTTTGACCGATTTTGGCCATTTTTCAACTTTGGAAGTAAGGCTAAATATTTTAGTTCATTGTATAGCACACCAACTATGGAATAACCACTGAAAAAAGTAGAACAATCCATTCAATTTTTAATGAGATAAACCAGTTTACTTTTTATGGTCAAAATCGGTCAAAAAGTAAAGGGGTTAGCCTTTACTTTTTGACCGATTTTGGCCATTTTTCAACTTTGGAAGTAAGGCTAAATATTTTAGTTCATTGTATAGCACACCAACTATGGAATAACCACTGAAAAAAGTAGAACAATCCATTCAATTTTTAATGAGATAAACCAGTTTACTTTTTATGGTCAAAATCGGTCAAAAAGTAAAGGGGTTAGCCTTTACTTTTTGACCGATTTTGGCCATTTTTCAACTTTGGAAGTAAGGCTAAATATTTTAGTTCATTGTATAGCACACCAACTATGGAATAACCACTGAAAAAAAGTAGAACAATCCATTCAATTTTTAATGAGATAAACCAGTTTACTTTTTATGGTCAAAATCGGTCAAAAAGTAAAGGGGTTAGCCTTTACTTTTTGACCGATTTTGGCCATTTTTCAACTTTGGAAGTAAGGCTAAATATTTTAGTTCATTGTATAGCACACCAACTATGGAATAACCACTGAAAAAAAGTAGAACAATCCATTCAATTTTTAATGAGATAAACCAGTTTACTTTTTATGGTCAAAATCGGTCAAAAAGTAAAGGGGTTAGCCTTTACTTTTTGACCGATTTTGGCCATTTTTCAACTTTGGAAGTAAGGCTAAATATTTTAGTTCATTGTATAGCACACCAACTATGGAATAACCACTGAAAAAAGTAGAACAATCCATTCAATTTTTAATGAGATAAACCAGTTTACTTTTTATGGTCAAAATCGGTCAAAAAGTAAAGGGGTTAGCCTTTACTTTTTGACCGATTTTGGCCATTTTTCAACTTTGGAAGTAAGGCTAAATATTTTAGTTCATTGTATAGCACACCAACTATGGAATAACCACTGAAAAAAGTAGTAGAACAATCCATTCAATTTTTAATGAGATAAACCAGTTTACTTTTTATGGTCAAAATCGGTCAAAAAGTAAAGGGGTTAGCCTTTACTTTTTGACCGATTTTGGCCATTTTTCAACTTTGGAAGTAAGGCTAAATATTTTAGTTCATTGTATAGCACACCAACTATGGAATAACCACTGAAAAAAGTAGAACAATCCATTCAATTTTTAATGAGATAAACCAGTTTACTTTTTATGGTCAAAATCGGTCAAAAAGTAAAGGGGTTAGCCTTTACTTTTTGACCGATTTTGGCCATTTTTCAACTTTGGAAGTAAGGCTAAATATTTTAGTTCATTGTATAGCACACCAACTATGGAATAACCACTGAAAAAAGTAGAACAATCCATTCAATTTTTAATGAGATAAACCAGTTTACTTTTTATGGTCAAAATCGGTCAAAAAGTAAAGGGGTTAGCCTTTACTTTTTGACCGATTTTGGCCATTTTTCAACTTTGGAAGTAAGGCTAAATATTTTAGTTCATTGTATAGCACACCAACTATGGAATAACCACTGAAAAAAGTAGAACAATCCATTCAATTTTTAATGAGATAAACCAGTTTACTTTTTATGGTCAAAATCGGTCAAAAAGTAAAGGGGTTAGCCTTTACTTTTTGACCGATTTTGGCCATTTTTCAACTTTGGAAGTAAGGCTAAATATTTTAGTTCATTGTATAGCACACCAACTATGGAATAACCACTGAAAAAAGTAGAACAATCCATTCAATTTTTAATGAGATAAACCAGTTTACTTTTTATGGTCAAAATCGGTCAAAAAGTAAAGGGGTTAGCCTTTACTTTTTGACCGATTTTGGCCATTTTTCAACTTTGGAAGTAAGGCTAAATATTTTAGTTCATTGTATAGCACACCAACTATGGAATAACCACTGAAAAAAGTAGAACAATCCATTCAATTTTTAATGAGATAAACCAGTTTACTTTTTATGGTCAAAATCGGTCAAAAAGTAAAGGGGTTAGCCTTTACTTTTTGACCGATTTTGGCCATTTTTCAACTTTGGAAGTAAGGCTAAATATTTTAGTTCATTGTATAGCACACCAACTATGGAATAACCACTGAAAAAAGTAGAACAATCCATTCAATTTTTAATGAGATAAACCAGTTTACTTTTTATGGTCAAAATCGGTCAAAAAGTAAAGGGGTTAGCCTTTACTTTTTGACCGATTTTGGCCATTTTTCAACTTTGGAAGTAAGGCTAAATATTTTAGTTCATTGTATAGCACACCAACTATGGAATAACCACTGAAAAAAGTAGAACAATCCATTCAATTTTTAATGAGATAAACCAGTTTACTTTTTATGGTCAAAATCGGTCAAAAAGTAAAGGGGTTAGCCTTTACTTTTTGACCGATTTTGGCCATTTTTCAACTTTGGAAGTAAGGCTAAATATTTTAGTTCATTGTATAGCACACCAACTATGGAATAACCACTGAAAAAAAGTAGAACAATCCATTCAATTTTTAATGAGATAAACCAGTTTACTTTTTATGGTCAAAATCGGTCAAAAAGTAAAGGGGTTAGCCTTTACTTTTTGACCGATTTTGGCCATTTTTCAACTTTGGAAGTAAGGCTAAATATTTTAGTTCATTGTATAGCACACCAACTATGGAATAACCACTGAAAAAAGTAGAACAATCCATTCAATTTTTAATGAGATAAACCAGTTTACTTTTTATGGTCAAAATCGGTCAAAAAGTAAAGGGGTTAGCCTTTACTTTTTGACCGATTTTGGCCATTTTTCAACTTTGGAAGTAAGGCTAAATATTTTAGTTCATTGTATAGCACACCAACTATGGAATAACCACTGAAAAAAGTAGAACAATCCATTCAATTTTTAATGAGATAAACCAGTTTACTTTTTATGGTCAAAATCGGTCAAAAAGTAAAGGGGTTAGCCTTTACTTTTTGACCGATTTTGGCCATTTTTCAACTTTGGAAGTAAGGCTAAATATTTTAGTTCATTGTATAGCACACCAACTATGGAATAACCACTGAAAAAAGTAGAACAATCCATTCAATTTTTAATGAGATAAACCAGTTTACTTTTTATGGTCAAAATCGGTCAAAAAGTAAAGGGGTTAGCCTTTACTTTTTGACCGATTTTGGCCATTTTTCAACTTTGGAAGTAAGGCTAAATATTTTAGTTCATTGTATAGCACACCAACTATGGAATAACCACTGAAAAAAGTAGAACAATCCATTCAATTTTTAATGAGATAAACCAGTTTACTTTTTATGGTCAAAATCGGTCAAAAAGTAAAGGGGTTAGCCTTTACTTTTTGACCGATTTTGGCCATTTTTCAACTTTGGAAGTAAGGCTAAATATTTTAGTTCATTGTATAGCACACCAACTATGGAATAACCACTGAAAAAAGTAGAACAATCCATTCAATTTTTAATGAGATAAACCAGTTTACTTTTTATGGTCAAAATCGGTCAAAAAGTAAAGGGGTTAGCCTTTACTTTTTGACCGATTTTGGCCATTTTTCAACTTTGGAAGTAAGGCTAAATATTTTAGTTCATTGTATAGCACACCAACTATGGAATAACCACTGAAAAAAGTAGAACAATCCATTCAATTTTTAATGAGATAAACCAGTTTACTTTTTATGGTCAAAATCGGTCAAAAAGTAAAGGGGTTAGCCTTTACTTTTTGACCGATTTTGGCCATTTTTCAACTTTGGAAGTAAGGCTAAATATTTTAGTTCATTGTATAGCACACCAACTATGGAATAACCACTGAAAAAAGTAGAACAATCCATTCAATTTTTAATGAGATAAACCAGTTTACTTTTTATGGTCAAAATCGGTCAAAAAGTAAAGGGGTTAGCCTTTACTTTTTGACCGATTTTGGCCATTTTTCAACTTTGGAAGTAAGGCTAAATATTTTAGTTCATTGTATAGCACACCAACTATGGAATAACCACTGAAAAAAGTAGAACAATCCATTCAATTTTTAATGAGATAAACCAGTTTACTTTTTATGGTCAAAATCGGTCAAAAAGTAAAGGGGTTAGCCTTTACTTTTTGACCGATTTTGGCCATTTTTCAACTTTGGAAGTAAGGCTAAATATTTTAGTTCATTGTATAGCACACCAACTATGGAATAACCACTGAAAAAAGTAGAACAATCCATTCAATTTTTAATGAGATAAACCAGTTTCCTTTTTATTGGCAAAATCGGTCAAAAAGTAAAGGGGTTAGCCTTTACTTTTTGACCGATTTTGGCCATTTTTCAACTTTGGAAGTAAGGCTAAATATTTTAGTTCATTGTATAGCACACCAACTATGGAATAACCACTGAAAAAAGTAGAACAATCCATTCAATTTTTAATGAGATAAACCAGTTTACTTTTTATGGTCAAAATCGGTCAAAAAGTAAAGGGGTTAGCCTTTACTTTTTGACCGATTTTGGCCATTTTTCAACTTTGGAAGTAAGGCTAAATATTTTAGTTCATTGTATAGCACACCAACTATGGAATAACCACTGAAAAAAGTAGAACAATCCATTCAATTTTTAATGAGATAAACCAGTTTACTTTTTATGGTCAAAATCGGTCAAAAAGTAAAGGGGTTAGCCTTTACTTTTTGACCGATTTTGGCCATTTTTCAACTTTGGAAGTAAGGCTAAATATTTTAGTTCATTGTATAGCACACCAACTATGGAATAACCACTGAAAAAAGTAGAACAATCCATTCAATTTTTAATGAGATAAACCAGTTTACTTTTTATGGTCAAAATCGGTCAAAAAGTAAAGGGGTTAGCCTTTACTTTTTGACCGATTTTGGCCATTTTTCAACTTTGGAAGTAAGGCTAAATATTTTAGTTCATTGTATAGCACACCAACTATGGAATAACCACTGAAAAAAGTAGAACAATCCATTCAATTTTTAATGAGATAAACCAGTTTACTTTTTATGGTCAAAATCGGTCAAAAAGTAAAGGGGTTAGCCTTTACTTTTTGACCGATTTTGGCCATTTTTCAACTTTGGAAGTAAGGCTAAATATTTTAGTTCATTGTATAGCACACCAACTATGGAATAACCACTGAAAAAAGTAGAACAATCCATTCAATTTTTAATGAGATAAACCAGTTTACTTTTTATGGTCAAAATCGGTCAAAAAGTAAAGGGGTTAGCCTTTACTTTTTGACCGATTTTGGCCATTTTTCAACTTTGGAAGTAAGGCTAAATATTTTAGTTCATTGTATAGCACACCAACTATGGAATAACCACTGAAAAAAAGTAGAACAATCCATTCAATTTTTAATGAGATAAACCAGTTTACTTTTTATGGTCAAAATCGGTCAAAAAGTAAAGGGGTTAGCCTTTACTTTTTGACCGATTTTGGCCATTTTTCAACTTTGGAAGTAAGGCTAAATATTTTAGTTCATTGTATAGCACACCAACTATGGAATAACCACTGAAAAAAGTAGAACAATCCATTCAATTTTTAATGAGATAAACCAGTTTACTTTTTTATGGTCAAAATCGGTCAAAAAGTAAAGGGGTTAGCCTTTACTTTTTGACCGATTTTGGCCATTTTTCAACTTTGGAAGTAAGGCTAAATATTTTAGTTCATTGTATAGCACACCAACTATGGAATAACCACTGAAAAAAAGTAGAACAATCCATTCAATTTTTAATGAGATAAACCAGTTTACTTTTTATGGTCAAAATCGGTCAAAAAGTAAAGGGGTTAGCCTTTACTTTTTGACCGATTTTGGCCATTTTTCAACTTTGGAAGTAAGGCTAAATATTTTAGTTCATTGTATAGCACACCAACTATGGAATAACCACTGAAAAAAGTAGAACAATCCATTCAATTTTTAATGAGATAAACCAGTTTACTTTTTATGGTCAAAATCGGTCAAAAAGTAAAGGGGTTAGCCTTTACTTTTTGACCGATTTTGGCCATTTTTCAACTTTGGAAGTAAGGCTAAATATTTTAGTTCATTGTATAGCACACCAACTATGGAATAACCACTGAAAAAAGTAGAACAATCCATTCAATTTTTAATGAGATAAACCAGTTTACTTTTTATGGTCAAAATCGGTCAAAAAGTAAAGGGGTTAGCCTTTACTTTTTGACCGATTTTGGCCATTTTTCAACTTTGGAAGTAAGGCTAAATATTTTAGTTCATTGTATAGCACACCAACTATGGAATAACCACTGAAAAAAGTAGAACAATCCATTCAATTTTTAATGAGATAAACCAGTTTACTTTTTATATGGTCAAAATCGGTCAAAAAGTAAAGGGGTTAGCCTTTACTTTTTGACCGATTTTGGCCATTTTTCAACTTTGGAAGTAAGGCTAAATATTTTAGTTATTGTATAGCACACCAAC